>VXAA01005302.1:191847-264567 GCA_013399115.1 Anseranas semipalmata
CCCCCAATCTTTTAAACAAACCCCTAAGATCTCCCATGGCTTTTGTCAGATATTGAAAAGCAAGCAAGCAAAGCGCACATGCAAGCTATTAGAATTAGACAGCCAAATATAATTAACTACAAAGTTCCAAGCAGTAAGTACATCTACATTCCCCTGGGGAGACTCAGTCCTATTGGGAGATGGATTTCAAAGCTGATAAAAGAACACAGGTTACCTGGTTCACTTCAGTTCTCTGCCTTCCACCTGAAGACCTCCATGAACCTGTTCTACCATCTAACAAGCTAATAAGCTAGTACAAATATTCAAGATGGATGTTTCTGCAGAAGACTAGTTTTAATTAATTCCGGTAAGAATGGGCTGATGGCTGACAACTGACTGACCTTTGTAGGACTAGACATACTGACCTTAAACTAATTCAAGTCTGAAAATAATTGGGCAGCATCAACTTAAGATACAAAAAAGAAAAAAGAAAAAAACACAAATGGATAATTTAAGAAGGATAACTTTACCACTCATACAGAAATTGCACCAGTCAATGCCATACCTAGCTCAACTGAAGTACAGCAGCATTTTTAGAACTATATCCAACCATGATCTAGTCTTTAAAAGCAAATATCTACCACTTATCTATTAGGAATTATCAATTACTAATTGAAAAAATACTGTATTTGAAACAAACATTAAATCAACTATCAGTACCTTTTTTTTTTTTTTTTGGTAACAGTAGAGGGATCACAAAGAACTGAGCTGAATTAAAGTAAAAGGAATGTAAAGGAGAAAGAGTTAATTCAGAGGTCTTCAACACACTAAACCAAAATCAGCTTTAAGACACTACTGAAATCATTATCCAAAACAGCTCTGAGGTCTGGCAATCACAGAAGTTAGTGCTCTAACTACCAAATTTAATGCTGGGTTGAAAATAGAATAAAAATATCAAGGCAATGCCGTGCAGAGTTTACCCTGCAAATTTCTAAAGAAAGGTTAATTCTTGGACAAAAGTCACTGACCGAAAGTTTTGAGATTGAATGTACCTCTCATCTCCAGCAATATAAGTTGTGAGTATTCTTTAGTCTTCTGACATAGGAGCTGATGATATACCTTTGCACTCTTTTTCATCCTAAGCAATGAAAACATCCTGTCCTATGAGCAAAAGGATTTTTTTGTCCCCTGTGCTGCCCTTAACATCTGAGACCAACCTAACCACTTTTCATTTCAGAGAAGCATTGAATACACAGAGCACACACACTCTAGATTTGGAAAGTATGGGATTCATGGTTGTATAGCAAAAAATGGAACGCATCTATTTTATTGCTGAAAGAGTGGATTGATAAGTACTGCCATCTTGCTTAAGCAATGTCAGATGCAAGAGCAACTTGGAATAACAGTTTAAAGTTGTTATAATTTAGATGAATCAGTACATTCTGTTTATGCAGGAAAGGACTAAGTGGAATTTCAGACCAGCACCATCTCAACAGGGCTTAAAGGGAAAGCCATCTACTAAAAAAGTGTATGACAGTGTTGAACTGCCACCATAGCCTCAAAAGAACTGTTACGTAAACATTTACATGTCAAACTTTACAGGCAAAAGCCTTTTTTGGTTATTGGTTATACCAAATCTGTAAAAGAGTCACTAGCAGAAAAGTTTACCAGCACTTGAAATCAAATAGCCTTAGCAGGCTTAACCATTATTCAATGAAGATGCAATACCCAGGATTAAAATGCCTAGAGAAATTGTGAGCAAGCTGTTTCAAATATATCACTCTAGTCATTGAAACCGGAACAGATTAGAAAACCATGTTCATCATACTTAACATATTGTACAAGGAGATAACCAAATAATAAAGAGGTCCAAGAACCAATAATTCCTCTATTTGGCTTCAAAAAAATTTAAGTTAAACACTCAGGTTTATTTACATTCTTCTCCCCTGCTTGTAAGTAAATGAAAAATAAATGCTTCTTTGCATACATTATAAAATTAAGGTAGTAATCCTTCAGTAATGTATTTTGGAAATGGAATGAAACTATCCTGAAGCTCTAAAAGCTGGTGGTATGAGAAATGCTAATTGGAGTTCTCTCCTGTGCATGCTCTTTTCCCCATATATTGAGAAGTAAAAGTGCAAAATATTGTAAGCTTCCATTTCTAATTAATTTTCTTTGGAGGTTTTTAGTCAAAAAATTAATGCCTAATTCAAGCTCGCATCCATACATATTGCAAATAAACTGAAGTAAAGTCTTCTTAGGTTCACTGTCTCCAAGGCTTCCAGATGAGGACAGATCATTATAACCTTGACTATGATGGAGAATCTTCCTTATTTCAGCAAATTGTCCATCAGAAAGTAATCTGCTACCGAGGTAGCAGAAGTGGGGAAAGAAAAATGTACTGATGTGTGCCTGGAACTGCACATATACAATTTTAAATTCCATCACTGACAAAGGAAAAAATCAATTGTTTTAATCTCAAAATTCACCATAATCTAGTCAAAAGCATTCCCCATTGCAATCAGAAATGCCTTTCCTAAAATTTTTGTATTATCATGAAAGAGAAAAATCACAATCTTCAGTAAGAATCGTGGAAAGGTTTGGTTTTGGAAGGTTGGGGGTTTGGTGGATTTTTTTGGTTGTTTTAATTGACAGTATACTTCCTGATATAGAACCACACACTGGACATTTCTTCCTTTTACAGGTGAAAGACTTAAGAGGATTCTCCCTGGAGAGGTTACCATTTAGGCAGTGTCTACAAAGGGGCCCCTCTCCTGACAAAGTACTCTTTAACAAAATATTTAAGAAAGAGAAGATCCTCATCTGAAAGAGTGCTGAAGAATTTAAAATAGAATGTATATTTTAGCTATAAAAGTTAAAAAAATACTCTGATCACAACCATCCCGAGTTTAGAGCTTAGGAAGTCCTCAGCTGCTAAAGGATGACGACACTAGATTGTCTCAAATGTCTAACGTCTTACAGAAACCCTACTGGTTGGACTCAGTGACGGCAAGCTGGTTCAAACTGCATTAAGCAAACAGAGGAAAAACTTGGAGGACCCTTTAAAGCACATCAACTCTTCACTTCTGAGATGCTGACATATGCCTGGTACTTCAGTGCTAAGGCTAGATTTGATGTTTACCAGTGAGGATCTATCCCAGTGTCGGTGATCTCAGCATACATTTCCTTCTTATTTCCTTTCTCTACCTTATCAGACAAATGATTATTTTTTTTTTAGTGGAACAGAAAAAATATGCTAAAGGTTTTGAAGACAAACACTTCTACAGCAGCCCTAATAGCAGCAATGCAAGTCATTTAGATCGTGAACAAATTAAGGTGGCAAAATGTGTAAGACTTCTATTAAAATAATGAAGAAAGCTCTATGAATTAAAACCAATTACAGTTTATACTCCAACATACAATACTCACCGCTTCTGATCATATCAACTTAAGCTTTTAGTTCTATTATATTTGCTAAGTAGCAGCTATAAAGTTACAGAACAGCTGGTGATAAACTGAGTGTTGAGAGCAGTCTGTGCTCCAAAGGTTTGCCATTCTAAAGCCAAAACCTATCACTATGATAATCTCATTTGTTTGTACAATACCTTCTTTTTTTTCCCCCCAGAAGCTGGTTAAATTGTGTATTTTACAAAAAATACTTAACACTTTTTAAAAACTCAGCCAATGAAGAACCTAGCTCTGCCTCTGCTTCAGTTTTTAAGTTACACTTACTACAGAAAAATGAATTTGTTTTGGCTTCTCAGTATTTGAGCTTGCATGACTTTGATGTCAGGATTAAGGAAGTGCTGTCCTCCCACTCCTCAGTACCAGACTTTTTTTTCCCCATGTGTACCTATTTATTCTCCAGTATCAAAAAGCTGCTTCATCTTCTTTGGTAATGATACAGACAGAATTCCTCAAACCTCACACTGCAAGATCCACTATCTAGCCCCAGATCTTAATTTAAACTCAATTACTGCTATAGCTTTCTCAAGTGCAGACATCCAAATTGAACATTTGCCAGTAGTATTCTTTTCTATGCTGTTCTGGAGCCAAAAAAAGTGCCTTAATTTTATGCATTTTCCCTTTGTACATGTTCAAGTACTTCATCAGGCTTTTAACTACGGCTCTGAAGTCTCAGCACTGAGGTGGCTCTCTCTGGCACAAGTCTTTTTGCATGGCTGCTTTTGGACAGTCTAACACGTACAGAGTGCACAACCTTAGTTCAAAGACACCACTGCTACCTTGTGGTGACTACATTTGCAGCCATAGCTGTTCAATGATAATTCAGAGAACGGAAGAATATGTTAATTTCACTATTTTCTATTCCAACAATTTGTCTCTTTTCCAAACTTTACCAAATATTTTATTTGCCCTATGCTTATTTTTTCTGTATATAGATGACATTCAATCATTTCTTGTCATACAGTAAAATTCTGATTAATTCTTTAAGAGAACAGAAAGAATCCAATGTTCCAAGGCTTTTAAGGTACTTGCATACATAGCATCTCCATCCTGTCTAACCCTCCTCTTCTAAACCATTTCACTAGCCACAGTAAATGCTTGTTAACATTACCACTACTTATTGAGGACAGAACATTTATGTACAACGGAACCTAAATAGAAAATTATAGAAAAACATGTATAATTTAATTTCAATTAGCTACAGGTTTTGTGGAAGGCTCCTTACTAGGAAAAAAATAGGCAATCAGTGAATTCTTTCATACAGTACAGCATGTACATATTGGCGAGGAATGAGCCCCTGATCACAGGCTGCTGGCAGTGGCACCTGTTACTGAGGCAACTAGCATACCCCTATGGAAGAGCTGAAACTATTTAGTCATCGCTGGGTAAATTGCTTGTGTTCACTAGAGCAAGAAGTATTTCTTTGGAATGTACCTCAAAAGAAATTCCTGCTCAGTATTAACATTTTCAGACAAACTGAATAAAAGGCACTGTTACTCAAGCAGTACATCTGTTGTCTCCAACTGTTGGAAAAAAAAAGTTTTCAAGCAACTAGCTACTGTTGTCCTAAGAAGGCTTCCTTATTACCTCATAGTAATTTCATGTTTCCATATAAAAGCTCAACAAAAACTGTTTTTCTGAAGCATGTTGAGTCTCACCTTTATATCTACCTTTATATCTAACATTATGAGTTAGTATAACAGTATGCATTATAAAATTATACCATTTACTTCAGACATGTCTGAACAGCTAGATCTTCAAACTATACAAAAATAAAGTGTATGAAATCTTACAAAAGGAGGACATTGAGACATTAATAGCTAATCCAAAAAATATAACAATAACTTATACACAGCAGTAAGCATAAGCAATGTAGCCTACAACAGCTTTCAATAAACAAGACTTCTGAAACATCTGAAACAAGCATCAGCTAAAATTGGAACATTCCCAAGCACAATAACATTTCCAATTTATTATCTTTACCACAGTACAAACTTTCACAAACCCAATGTCCATTGTCTGTCAGTCTGTAAACAAAAGCTACTACCCCCACCTCCTCATTTTAAGAGGGTGAATATTTTGAGTCTTCAGTCAAGTTTCATATCCATCACTTGCATAAGTAATCAAGAGCCTCTTCTCTTGTTAAATTACATATATATCTATATATATCTCTGTATATCTATACATATATAGATATATCATACAGCCTGCAGTGAAGTAAAATCACAGTGAAAGTCCTGGGAAAAACATGATCTTTACAGCAGGACTTGAACCATTCTAATAATAAATGCATCTAACAAAGCTTCCCATAATAAAAGCGTGGCATTTCCATTTCCAGAAATCAAGTCAATTAGAAATCCTAGGTTCTACTTAAAAAAACCCAAAGATCTAAAAGTGAAAAGATTCATCTTCTCAGTCAAATACAAGTCTTTCAGTTTCACTTGCAGAGAGACTTTTCCAGTCTGTAAAACAGTAGTGCAATTCAATTAGTTCTTTTATTTTTCTTGTAGTCCAGTAGATAAATGTCGTAGCTCTATGGAAAGATAGGAAGATGCTCCGGTAAACAAGAAACTTTGGCAAGCCTAGGAGGGCTTACTAGTTCATTAAAGCTTGTAAGTCCAAAGTGGCTTAAAAAAGGTTTATGAATAAACTTAAAAAAGAAAAAGAAATAAATAGGCAGAAATGAATGTAAACTGTCTGAAATTTTTAATGATTTCTCATTGACAGCTGGCACAATCTTTGACAGCAGAGTCAGTTAAATAGAATCAACCTACAGAGCATTCCATTAGGGCATCCAGTCTGGAATGCTCAAATGGAATTACATTCCTAAAGATTTAAAAAACAGTTATAACATTACTACAAGGTTTCTTCTGCCCACCTCACTTACACTTCTTCTTAAAGAGGCTTTTTATTTTCGATGGCTTTTTGTTTTTTTCACCATTTTGGTACATGTCCTGCGGGATGCTACTTATCCTAGGGACAGAAGCAGCTTCATGGCTGGGTTTACTATCACTGCTAGCTGAAGAACATGAGGTGTGCCGAGGCTTTACAACTGAGATCCCACTCGAAAGCTGGTTCATGCTGCAGGACTTCTCCAGGATTCCATTATAAACTTTGCTTGCAGGACTAAAAATCATGCTCTTAGTTTCTGCCATGCCTACACAGTCAGGAGAGCCCCTAGATATATCTGCAGTTAGAGAAGAGGAGTCTCCTGTAGATGATTCCTCCAGTGAGAGCTCTTCCCGGGATACTTTCTGAGGAGAAAGCGTCTGGTACATCTCAAGACTAGATGGAGGAGACTGCTTCCTTCCAATGGATGAATTTAAGGAGTCACATTCTGAACCTGTTTCCTGTACTTCCCTGAATAAGAACAAACAGAGGAGAAAACAATGAAACTATTATTTCTGCCATGCAGTTAAAAAGGAAATTAATTTAGAATCAATAACATTAGTCTAAAAGCACCACCCACTTTTCCTTAGTAGTTAATTAACAAAAAACATTAAGTCCAACATTTTAACTTACAATTTGCATTACATCATTTTATTACCTAAACTTAAAATAATTAATATCTGCAATTTTGTTTTCGTGGGCAGCAGGATCTGCCCAGAATCAGTTATTTGTATCTCACTTCAAAGAATAAAAACTATCTTTCTGGCACATGAAGTCAGAAAAGTTATGAAATGAAAGGAGGAGATTTAAGTCTATCATATACAAAAAGTTTCTTCAGGACAAGTGTCCCTACCTTTCAACAAGCTCATTTGCTCCTTCCAAAAGGAATTTAACCTTTTCCTATGAGGCCATGTAACAAGAGTAGGTACACGCTCAACATGCTGTAAGAATTGTGTTACCATCCATCTTCTCTTCGCCCAGTAGCTGACATTGCTTTTGATCCTAGTTTCAGATGTAAAAGCCAGTAACATATTGTAATGGAGAATCAGGGTTAGTTCAGTGCACCCTGGATTGTAACATTACTTAACTGTATATGACATGCTAGCTATTTACATACACATACCAGACATGAACACTCTCTGCTCCATGTGGACTATATCCATTTATATTATCCTACAGATTACTTTAACTTTTGGCTTGGTTCAACCTCTAATTCTAAACCGATAGTCTTAAATAATCCTATCAGATTTCCAAGTGCTGTTTGCTAGTCTCCGTACCATTGTTTATCAGCAGAGAAGTAAATGGCTTCCTCCTCCTCTTCAGTTCGATAAAGAGCAGGACAGCTCGACACAGAAAGGATGTCAGGGTCAGGGGAGTGCAAAGCATGCTGAGACTGTGGAGATGATGGCACAACATTGCGTCTCGATCGACACAAGCTACTGCTTCTTGCCAGTGTGCTTGGAGGTTTTACAATGGACCCTGAGGCAAAGAAAAAGCAAACCAAAACCCCCCCAAGTGACATTGATGTTAATAAAGTCTACTCTAAAGACTAAATAGCAGGTGTCTGCTTCAGCCACAGTGATTCTGAAACAACTCTGACATTGCTCAATTATTCAGAGGACATAACTGTTTAGAGAGAAGACAGACTGACAGCACCTCATACATTCTACAGTCAGATGAAGCAGCTAACCAAGATCCAACTGCAGCAGTTTTGTGTCTGCCAAATACTACTCTGACCATGTGCACCACTGTCTCACTACTCTCTCGAGAGCAAAGAGACTCTGCTGAAACTCCCAAACCCTTATAAACTAAAAATAGCACTACTGAAATTAGTATACTACACAATATCCTGTATTTTACTTCTGTGGTGATTCGAAGCTTAAAGAATACGTGAAAGTTCTGCAACGGTGGTGTACCTAACCAAACGCCCAACTGAAATACACTGCATTAGTTGAAAATTACATTAGACATGGAAGACTAATCATATTATATAACAAGATAGAAAATATATAATTCAACCTCATTTCAAGCTCAAGAATTTCCTATTTGATAATGTTTTCTTCTTCCGTGTTAACTTAAAAAATATTAATAATGGGTGGAGACAACAACACAAGAGTTGACCATTCACGCATCTAACAGGAAGTGGCAAACTAAGATCTTTCCCATCCAATTCCTCCTTCAGAAGCTGATTAGACATCAATACTTTTACAGAAATAAACCTACAAACCTATTTTCAGGATAGCTGTTATGAGCCTCATGATTTCTCATATGCTTCCTCAAACTGTCCCACAAAATGCATCACTTTGCTTAGATAAGACAGACAATATATTTACTGCTGTTCAAGATGTTTACCTAGTACAGTATACTAAGAATTCAGTATTTTTTGTAGACAAGGATGTCTAGCCTGACACAAAATGCATCTTGCTTTTTGAGATGCCAGTTCAGTATCAGGTAGATTACAGTCTCCCTTCCTGGATTCTCAGAAAAGGTTCAGTTCCTGTTTTCAGTGCAGGAAGCCATAACTTTCACAAAACAGCAAATAAGTGCACCTTCACCAGCACCTAGACTTTGTGTCCTGCTAGGCTGAGTGATAAACAATGGCTTCCAAGTTCCAACATGACAGTTGTCATGTTGATGAATTCCCTACTGACCGGAAAAGCAGGTGTTGGCAGCTCAAAAATAAGCTTGTGTCACTACAACGATATTCCTAAAAAAACAAATGTCTACTGAAGAATACAGAATCCATTTAGGAAATTTGTACTGTGTCCAGGTAAATAAGATTCCATACTACTTGCTAGTGTAGGAAACAATGAGACTGTACCACCACTGATTTTTGAGAGAAATTACAAATGCTTTGTTTCCTTGTAGGTGCATATACGCAGCATTGTGAAGGATTCAACTATGACAATTTAGCACCTAGTTTTCTGGTGCAAATGAAACCCGCTACATCAAGGAATCAGCTGAACCCTAATCAGTCGATGGAAAATAGAAATTTTCACTATGCCTTTCTTTTAATGACTTGGTTCCAGTCCTGTTCATCTACTTTATCCCTTTCTGTCCTTCAGCTCAGGACTGATCAAACAGATCCATTACTTCACACCATTTTAGCCTATCATACTACTTGCTGCAGCACAAAGTCTGTCCATCAGACTGCAAACTTAAGAAGAGATCAAAGGATGCTGAGGCCAGGTAACAGCCTAGATCAGACAGTTCAGTTTAGGCACAGACACTGAAACAGTCTTGCTTGTAACTGACCTGCCTGCATACTGCCTTTTGCCTGAAGCCTCACGAGTGAGACAAGCCATTTTGCTTCTGTTCTTCGTGTGTATTTGTCATTTTTGTCTAAAGGATGGGAATAATTTAGCAGTTACCAACGTATCATACAATAATTTGACTCCTCCTGAATGGATTTCAGGAACATCATTTAGTGTATTTTGTTTTCCCCACTCCCAAGAATTTCCAGTTTGGGGATTTTTGTTTTGCTTAGCCTCCCCACCTTCCCCCCCCCCCCCCCCCCNGCTAGTAAACTAAAAAGTTACTTCTGTCATGCAATCACTTGTACAAAAGCAGACACTCATGCCTCATCAAAACTCACAAAACACATTCAAAGCTTTTGAATGTTATTATGATTTAGATAACTTTCATCACTGATTAACTAAGATACCATTCATTAGCTAAACACTTCCAAAAAAACTAAATTTTAACAAAAAATGAAACCATAATTGCAAAAGCATGTAGCCAAGTTTCAACTACATATGCTTTTACTAACTGTACAGTCCTCCTCCAATCTTAGTTTCTCTGAACCATTTGCACTTTGCTCTCTGGCTTCACCTTCATGCAAGGCCTGAACAAGAAGATGGACTAAAATCACAAAGTCTGAAGTCTTACGTACACATTTAATGGGTTTGTCATTTTAGACCACCTAGAAAGTCATGATTTGCTAAAATAGAGCTCTTCATTTTGAAATCACACCACAGGTTTCTCCATATAGACTTGGAATTTTGGACCTGGGCATCCACATCTTACTGGGTCATCCAAGGAATTTATTAAGGTTTAAATCAAAGCCCTCCTAGTGAAGGCTATATAGACAGTATTCTTTAAAAGATATTAGAACTTGCAGGAAAAAATAGCATTGCAAGGGTATAATGAACGTTTCAAAGGGGTCTATAGAATACATGCAAAAACATTGGCACATTCAGAATGAAAGTGTGCTCAAAGCATATGAAACAAAGCCAGCCAGTGGCAATCATTCTCCTTACACGCCTTTAAAATACCAATTTTAATTTCTTCCAAGAATTCCAGCCCTGGAAGAAACATGTACACATAAGACAAAGGTTTCTTCCCTACTCATTCCTCAGCTTGATATTGCTTGTTTGAAAAGCTACATGGGAGCTCATCTTTTTGATTTGCCTCCAGAGTCCAGTTAATCACAACTTCCATGAAACAGGCTCTTGTACTGACGTAATGACTCGAGATACCAGGGTGGTCTGAATCCCCAGTGTATATATTTTCAACATAGTTTAACCAAAGCTGGATTTCCCTCCCTCCAGCATTTGGCCTCTGTGCTTCACATTCAAACAACCCAATGTCTCCCAACACAAACATTCTCCCTGAAAGCTTTCCTTGGACAACAACAGGATTTTGTTTCAGCCACTGAAGAATGTTTGAAAAGCTATGTAGCACACTGCCTCTCAAGCAAAGGGTGTGATCTTCCTAGTAGCTCAAGGGACCCTAGACAAACCCCATCCCTTCCACCTGAAAGGATAAATGGACTAAGAGAAATTCAGCATTACAAATTATAAATGTTTAAGTGGCAACCCAAGCATTACAACCAGACTTTCAAAACCTTAGCTGGCTTCGCACCCTGTGTGCCCCCCACCCCCACTCCCAGTGGGGCAGGGGGATAAAGACTTTTTCTTCTTTATCTTTACTGCAAAACCCTATTTTCAGTTTATACAAGTTCCAAAAGACACATCTGAAAAGTTAGAATTTTGTTTCTTCTAACTTTGATCCAACCCTGTATGATTTTAGCACTCTCCTCCCACCTGACTTTAAAATCTCATGCTCCAAAGCTTTTCCCTTCCTTTTCAGTGAACTTAACACTTACCGTGAAACTGTGAAACTATTGGAGGAGTATCTTCATCTAAGTCATCAACTCCCCCTGCAATTGGATAAGGAGGAATGGAAACTCGAGGCATAACTACCCAGCTGTGATCAGAGTAGAGAGAGGAGGTCAAGCTCGGTAGCCCAGAATTGTGTGCTATTTGAAAACCACAAATCTTCTCAATCTGTTGCCATCGATAAAGACGCTCTCGTAAACAGGTTGTCAACTCAGATAGTGCCTTCCTGAAGAAAAACACACATTAAAATTACTTATACTGTTCTTAATGGCAAAGCAAAGCAACACCAGTGCAGTCATTCTAGCATAGGTCCATTAAGACCGTGCAAATATTCCCACTTCAATGTCTTCTAAGCTGTTTCACATAAAAGTGCAAAAACACTAAGATGGTAAGTTCAAATTCCATTGTTTCAGGAAATATACAGTCAAAAAAATATGCATCCTGGTATCAGCCTTACTTTGCTTCAAGGATTTTATGGTCCACTTCATCCAGTGAGGAGCTGTGTGCAACATGTAATGTTCCAAATACAGTGCTTCTCTTCTTTTTTATCTTTTCTGCCTAAAAAGCAGAATGCATACATTATACACTTAATGCAGATGGCAAAACATTAGCAATGTTGATAGGTAGTGTACATCATCTCAAAGCAGAAAAAATATCCATACGCTCATCCGAATAATTTGTATTTACTGTTTCATTTATCTAGCAAAATCAGTCTTAAGTAACCGAAGAGTAAAAATTAGTACCTCGTCTTTGGCAATTGCTAATTGCATTTCTGCATGCTGTCTTTTGATATTGTAATATTGTACTTCAACTTCATGTGTTAACTGAAGCCACTTCTGTAAAGCTTCAGGAACAGACCAATTACTTCTCAGCTCAAATTCCTTCTCAGCCTTTTTTAAAGCCATGCGAACCTAGCAATCAAAACGAAAAAAATGTGTCACCAAAAGTCTCATTAGAACTGACAGCAGGAGAAAGTGAAATATAAACGCCTTTTTAAACCCAGAGCAACATACTAAGGCTTTATACCAAGCTTTGGTGAGTGCCAATATCTGTCTGGAAGGCAGATCAGGCATTCCTGAAATTATAGCGTATGAATTTCCATGTACTATATTACACTCAGATTTTCTCTGGTGATATATAGTCACTAACTTGAAGCTTACAAGTATTTGTAAGACACCACATTGATTTAGTGCTATAAATCTGATCTATTACTACTCAAAAGAGTGAGACAAAGCTACTACTTCTCATCTGATAACAAGACAGAAAACAAGCTTTTGTATATCCTGTTCCATCAATCTAGTGACATTATGATCATAAGCTAATACACAAAGTATATGTCCTTTTATGTAGCAAAACACTCCTGAAACTATGACACAATTGACAGACTTTTGCTTTTAGTGCTTTTAGAATTTTCCATTCAAACCTAGTGTCAGAGAAAGGCTGCTTTAAACACTAAGGATCTAATAAAACTAGGACCAAATTAAAGTCAACATTAAAATACAAACAGTTTGCAGATACCTGTACTAGCTCTTCCTCTGCATATTTGAGCCTGCTGAGCTCACATTCAGCTCCCTCCCTCAACTCCCTTAGGCGATGAGCTTCCCGTTTTGCATCATTGATCTCATCCATCATTTTGCGCTCCAGATTTTGCTTTTCCACAGCTACATTTCTATTCTCCTCCTGTGCCTTCTCAAGCCTTCACAATTGAACAGAAAAATGAGAAAATACACAGCATGTTTGTTAAAAGTTGCCATCCTCTGGAGAAGAAACTGTGTCCAGTGCCAGGACAACAGGTAATTGGCACAAACCGGAACACAAGAGGTTCCCTCTGAACATCAGGAAACACTTCTTTATTGTACAGGTGACTGAGCACTGGCACAGGTTGCCCAGAAAGGCTGTGGAGTCTCCCTCCTTGGAGATCTTCAAAAGCTACCCAGACATGATCCTGGGCAGCCTGCTCTGGGTGTCCCTGCTTGAGCAGAGGGGTTGGATGAGATGACTTCCAGAGGTCCCTTCCAACCTCAACCATTCTGCAATTCTGTAATAATAAAGACTGTACAAGCTGCATGAATCTGCAGCACCACAATGAGATGTCCACAGTGTCAGATAAAATATGTCAACTTCCAGTTGAACCTTCATTAAAGATGTAATAAGATCAAAATATCTGTCTTCATAGAAAATTGAGTTATATACATACCAGAGAAAACTACCAATTATCATAATGCTAGATAAGCAATACAAAGTAATCAGTCAAGGTCTGTTTCAATCTTAAGAGCTTAAAACAGGAAAGATAGTTCTATGTTCTCATTTCAATGTACATCAAGAACACAGATTCCAAAGTAAGCTAACTATATGAATATAACAAAACATACTTATAAATCAATAGATTAAAAAGATTGAATCTGTATTCTCACCCTTAAGTTTTTATCGTATTCTAAAATATCTAGGAGCAATATCTACCCAAAAACCCATCACCACTAAGATCACAATTTCCAGGTAAAAGGATTAACAAAATCCAAAGGAAGCTTAAGGTACATTAGTTATGAGTGTAAATGGTCTGCATTTACATTTCACCACAAAATGAAATCAAGGACAAATAAACATTAAGCTTTGTTTTCATACCTTTCCTGCAAGTCAAGAAGACTTTGTTCTGCTGTTTGGAGACTTTCCAAGTCCTTCATCATTTTTGTGATGTGTTCTTTCGAGGTTCTGTTCTGCGTATATGCAAACCAGCAGCCCCCAAAACCAATAACTATAGAAACTGTTAATACAAAATCCTTCATCCAGTTGTGAGGGGGACCTGAGCAGAGAATAACAATCATTAACCACTTCATGGATACAGAAAACACACTATGGAATATTTTGCGTGTGCGTGTGTGTGTGTGGTTTTTCCCCCGCACAGCCTAAAAGGTGATGGAACCTGATGCTAAACAGAATTCCAACTCATTTATCTCAAACTATCTCCAACAACTGCTTTTCAAGTGCATTCCAGAGCATTTCCCATATAACTTAAGCAATTCTGCTCAAATACAGTCTATATTATACTTAGTCTGTACTAAAATATACATTACATTGAGGAAAGCTCACTAAATTTTACATTACATAGTCTATATATTTAAATGAATTAAGAGAGCACTTTCCCAATTACACTCTACCATGCTGGTAAGAACTGTAAGTTATATTTGAGTAAGTTCTCCTCCGTTGGTGCTCTCTGGAATACCCTATATTCACCAAAATTGCATTGAATAACAGCATAACACGAAGACAGACATCCCAGAAAATTAGGGTTATGGGTTAAGAGTCAAGTATCTTGACGTCAAAAAATGCTTTAGATGTGCCAGTGTCTAACATCACAACAGGTATGGAGGCAAATGGTTCACAGCTTATGAGTTGAGGTAAAGCACTGTAAAAGAATCGTATTCATTTCAGGGCTAAGTTTCATGAGCAGTTTAGCTGCTTCTAGAGAGCAGAAAAAGTTTTGCAGTATTTTCATAGATAAGCCACCTATGCACAAAACTAAGTGCTTCAGGACTGCTCCAATGGACCAGTAAGCATTAAAGGTGTCATACTAGTGTTTTTTTTTCCCCCTAGATTCCCAGCTCAGATGTGATCTGTCTTTTGCAAAGTCATTCATTAGTCTCCTAATGGACCACCAAGCTCTGGAAGGGCTTCCTCGTTCAGGAACACCTGACATGCACAGAACCACAACAGATCTGTAACTGTGTACAAGCAAGCATGTAGACCACTGGTGATGTGGTAAGGAAATGTTTACACAAGCTAAAATGGGTCAGATGCAGAACTACAGTATTATATTTAACTGCACTTAAACTCAAGTCTGCACAAGACACGCTGGCATTGGATTTGAACCACCACCACCACCTCCTTTTTGGGGTAGGGAGTAAGGACTCATCCCCACTCATTTCAGCATCCCAGCTTGCACTGTCCAAGATATCTTGGAGGTGAATGTAATATTAGAAGTCTAACTTAAATATAGACAAAAATATTTAGAAGACACTTACTGCAACACAAAAGCCAACATGCAGCCTAGTGTAGATACACTAAAATTTCTACATAGTATTAAACATGTGTGCCTTTGTCCTGACTCCAGCATCCTGACAAGCTTTAGTTCTTTGTCGAGTTCCATAGTGCATACCAAGCAATCTGTCAGTACAACCACAATATAAAATAAGCCATCCTATCTACACCATCAAGTGTCACTGGAAGTATTTTCTGTTGAATTCTTACAATTAAAAAATAAGAAAAAAAATTACTAACGTGTGAGAGGTCCAAATAAAACAACATCCAAGGCTTTAAGCTGAAGTTTCTGTCTATGGCTCCGGTCAATTATTTTCAGGTGAGAGATCATGAAAGCATGTTCATTTACTGCTATCCTGTTAATGACAAAAACAAACCATTACATATTTCACAAGCTATCTTCAAACTAGTCCATGAAAAAACACACCCACGGCATATGGAATTTTCCGGTTATATGGATTATAGTTATGCAATTAGATTAAGAGATACAATACAGTGACAGTTGTGTTATGAAAAAGCCTATCAGTATGAGGCAGAGGAAGAACAATCAAATTAATTCCCTATTCCATTCATCCTGGAATAATCATGAAATTAATCCGTCTGGCATAGCTAAAGGCAATGGTTTATCTACAAACTTGTAACACCAATTCCCCAAAATATACGCAATACTCAAATTTAGTAATTATGTTCAAAAAAAGGGGTTCTGCAGATAGTTCTGTGGTATACCCATGCAATACATTGGAAGTTGTCCAAAAGAAAGTAAGCTAATGTACAGAATTATGTGATCACTGATAAAAACTTTAACCGGAAGAAACAAAGGTAAAATGAAAGGAATGGCAGGAAGCATATTATATTTGGAATTATTTTGGCATAAAAAAAATTCAGCCGGCTCTTTGGAACCCACAAGGGCATTTCTCTTTTCTTGCATTCAACCATCTCTTGTTAGACTTCAGGTTCACATAGTAGTTCCCACATACTGACTAAATCAGCAGCCTACAGGGAATCATTTGAAACTAATTCAGAAGAAATTCACCTGGGAAGCGTTGTTCCATTGACATTGCTGTCTCTAAAATTCTTTTCATATTGGGGTAGTTCAACAAATTCTGACAGCCACTGAAGAGTGTCCTCCTGAGTCCAGTTATGAACTGGAAGAAAAAAGTCTGCTTGATTAACTTAAAATTTCACAAGAGTACTACAAGTACATAGAAGACGAGAACAAGAAAAGCAAGTTACAGTGAGAATGAGGGTTTAGGCAAATAGAACTGCAGATAAATTAGCATTCATATTAACCAATGTGTTTCTGGCATTTTGCATTTTCATTATTTGTCTAAGCTTCCTCTGAAAAGCGTATTATAAACAAGCATGGAACCAACAGAAATATTTCTTAATTAAAAATTCCACAGAATATTTTATTATATTTAAATCGGGACTGCATCTTGTGACAAATCCACTCAATGATGTCAGCCTCAGTCCTTTTGTCCTTGCTACTCTTGCAGAACTAAACACATGTCAGCAGGTGCTGTACCCATGTAAGGCAAGGTACCAAGATCTCTCCCAGGAACCTGTTTTCACTGGAATCTTCATGGAGGCTTGTGTCTACCGACCACAAAATGGGAGCAGAGCAAACGGGAAGAGGGGAAGAGAAGAGAGTGAAAGAAAATATTTGTTCTCTCTAGAACTACTCGAATGTGACAATGCTGGGCAGAGACAGCTTAAGCTGTATTACATGTACAATCAGCATAGCTGAAAAACAAGCTTAAGTATTTCAGATTTTTACCAGTTCAGATAACTGAAAACAGAACACATATCAGACCCACTTATGGCTTTAAAAATACACTCAATACAAACCACTTGTAGCCATTCATATAGGTAGAATGCACCTTCTCAGCATGCTATCCCACTTCTTCCTCTGCTTTTGCACAACAAGCTATTTTCCAGGTGTTGATCTTACAACAGTTGTCATAACACTCTAAGCTTTGATAAAAGATGTCTTTGCTATTTGTAAACAGATCATTTTCACATTGCAAAGATTCTTAACTTCTCCTTGAATATGAAATGATCAGATTCACAAGTAATTCTAAGCAACTCAAAAGGGTGATTAAGATCATCGAGATCATCCGTAACTGCACCCTGCAAGTATCACATTCACAAACTGATTCAAAGCAAATGCACTGTTTTGATTTGACATACAAAAAGTCACCTGAAATAGCTATTACACACTACCGACTTCACCACTGACAGTACAAAACATGTAATTTTGGAAGTAACACAATTCACTGAGTTTATAAATGGAAAAATTGAGAACTTTCACTTTTGCTGAAAACATTTTGTAGTCACACTGAAAATTTAGGTGAATTTTTTTTTTAAATATAACTCAGTAGTAATTTTAAACTTATCACGTAAGAAATGAGGCACATACTAGAGTTGTTTATAGAAGAGTCAGTCACATCTGCTCCACTGCTTAGACTGGTGTGATGTTTCCTTCACAGAATACCAAGTAAAGTTCCCAAAACAAACCAGGTAGTTATATTTAGAAAAAACACTTTCCTATTCATTATCCATCACTGTATCAGATACCTCCATGAGTACAGAAACTCCAAAAAGCAGCAAAGTCTATCTTGAACTAGAATCAGAACTTGTACTTGACGTATTCTTCTTCCATCATTACCTGTTTACCAAAAAAGTAACTGATATTAACTGTTACATGTATGTTGTGTCCTTTTAAATGGCCTCTCCCCATTTAAACTAAGTATAATCAGTACAGGAAATCAACTTTTATTCTGGGATTTCATGTTCTGACTCTTTCCACGCACATATTTCATGAGAAATTGAGATTTGTTAGGTAAAACAAAGTTGGAAGCAACAGCTATTTCTCCTTTTAATAAATATTTCTGCTTTTGACCTTCATTCTGTCTGATTTGGTATGTTATAGTATGGTATTGAAAAGTGGTCAGAACACGTTTAATTTTACAGAATCCCATGGCAGACTAGAAGACTGAAAATCATGCTCTGAAAGCTTGGCAGTTTCATGCTTGTCTATCGGTATCTTATCTCACAATCAACTTTATCACCAGATTGGCAAAAATCCTCAGATTCGGGAAATATCTGAATTTTAGAAGTGCATCACACTTCTCATGCACATGAAAACCATCTAACAAATGACTACCTCTACTGTAAACACTACTCAATCAAAATTAATTAAAAAAAGATTACAATTAGGCTCTTGTGATCAAAAAAAGCAAAATAAAACTATACACTTTAGCATAAACTAGCTCTGAATATAGAGTCCTAAACCTCAGTCTTTCCATTTCTACAGAGAAATTTCTGCATCCAAGTAGAGACTGGAGGGTAGCTAGGTAAAAACATTTCCATCTCTACACTCTTCTTGCATTCTACATGTAGAGCCATTCATAAATCTTTTCCTTGATCCTTCCTTTAGGATCATCAATCCTAAACTGGTTATGTTCCCCCCACCACCACCACTCAACCTTTGTTACCCATAGCTAAAAAATTAACTGCAGAACAAACTCCTATTTCCTACAGGAGCTGTCAGCACATCCTCTTACTCAGAATTAAGAAAGAAGTGATTGTCTGATTAAATGAACCAGTGGTAAACAAGTGTGGCTGTAAGAGAAGATGCGTAATTAATGAAAGTAGTACCCTGCAAATGGAAAAAGGCATGTAAGCATGTTGCTTCCAAATCCGAAGTATTGTGTGTGGTGTCTCTAGCCATACAGCAGAGGAAAGAGGATTGTAATAACCTGGAGAGTGCACTGATAACAATCAATGGATGGAACAGTTAAATTAAGGAATTTTACACAGTGGGCTTAACCTCAAGAAAACACAGTTGAAAAGTAACAATACGTGTTTTGAAAGCTGTTAACAGAACTCAAAGTTCCTCTGTAAATAGTTCTAACAGCCTAAAAATAAGATGCTTTGAGAAACAAATTGTGCAAAAAAAATAAAATTCATCAAAACTGACAGAGGACAGAAGACAGGAAAGGACAGTACAGAGGAAAGAAACAATTCAGCTTTTACAACTGCATAAGCAGAAAAACATTAAGGTGAATGAAAAAAAATGAAAGCCTTGATCACATCTTCTCTTGTTATCATCATGAAAAGTAAACTAGTGCCTTACATAGCAAAAGACAATACTACAAACACACCTAAACTTCTGGGTAGACTGAGATATCATCTTGTCCCTAAAAAAGTACACTTGAAATCACATGAAGCACAATTTCTACATTTAGAATCTGTTTTCAAAGTATACCAGTTCTTTGAAGAAACTGTCAGAGTTTGACTTTTGACTTTCTATGCAATAGCTGATTATTTTAAATAAAGCACAGGTGAAAAAAACAGAAAATAGCTTTTCAACTAGATAGCAGATCAGGGAGTGGGAGTAGACCAGTGGACTCTCTTGGGAAACTGAAAACAAGTGTTCTGTAATAGTCTTGTCTTTGAAGCTTCCTTTTATCACCACAGAAGCTTCCTTCAACTTAAGGAATTCCTTTAGATGTCTTTATTGTTTGAGGGTCTGAAACAAGTATAATACAAAAACAAAAACTGCAAGAGAAACCTGCAGTTTAACCCATCAGTTTATAAAGCCAACCTTCACGCCAGGCAACTTACTCCAGGTCCCAAAATGAAGTCGTGCAACAGGTACTTAACGCACCAAAAAGCTTTATTCTGAAGAAAACAACTTTTCTGTAGCAGTTGTTGAAAGCCTGCTCAGACACTTGTAATCTACTTCTGCATCAGTGAAATTCTAGTACTATGCCCACAAATCCCCACCTTTTCCAGCTGGAACCCCATTTTCCCTTTCCTGAAGCACCACAGTGGAGCCCTGGGAGACTGATACCAGTGACAGTGTTCAAAGTGTTTCTTTTTATTTGTGTCTTCTATATAGTATGTATTGGTCAGAAGTATTGCTTGACTTGTCTCCCATAAGACCTTATGACCAGCGTATAAATTTATTCTACAACAGCATACAGTAGTGAGAAGTAAACTGGCCTTTATTCTGCAGAAATGTTTATAGCCTACTGAAACATGATACAAGAGTACTGACGACACAAGCAGACTGAAAGTCAAGCTGGCCAGCTGAAATTCATCTCGATCAGCATTGGCAATTAGAATGTGACAGCTCCTCTAAGTAAGCTGAGGTAGTGACTTTACCTCATCTTAATCACCCAAAAAGAATATAGTCCTTCAGATAGACGAGTAGCAACTGACAATTACTGCAGGTTAAATGCATGTAGCGTTAAAGAAGAATCATTATATCCTTCCCTCTCACATTTATTTTCACAATAGCTATATTGAGAGAGAGGATGTCAGCAACATGTCTTGAGCAGGCAGGTGTAAAAGCCACAATGTTTACACCCCAATGTAGCACTCAGTCTCTAGACTTGCATCAGCTGTTATATTTTTCGATCCCAATTTTGTTTTTTTGTTTTTGTTTTTGTTTTGTTTTGTTTTTTTAAACAGCTATAACATACTTGAAGGTGAAGGGAGCAAAAGGACCTTCAAACTGGCCCTGTGTGAAAGTCACTCCTTGCTAACCCATATTCATAACTGATTAGAAGATCGGGCTATATATATCCCTTTATTCGTGTTAAATTTATCACATAGCACAGGGAGCAGCAAAGTAAAAACACAGTATCAGCCCCAGTACTCCTATGGACCTCATGTACCTTTCAGAAATCAGACTACATCGAATATCAGTATTTCATGGCAAAGAGTGAATGACAGCCATATACCGGGCTTAAAGTTGAAAACAGGCTGACCAGGCAGTACAGAAAAACATATTAGACAAAAAACACAATGATTCTCGATCAAGCACATGGAAGGATTCAAAAGTTGTGTTTTAGCTGGACCTTCAGCAGCAGCATTAGTATAAAATATGCTGCTACCAGTTTTTACAATTTTTAAACAGCATGAAAAAGCAAGAGAGGAAGGTAAATGGTGACCCTGACTATCTTTTCAACAGTGTAACACTGCAAGTGCAAGTCTTACTTCCCCTCATGCAGAGCAGCCCGTCTGCAGTCATGTACTCGTCCTGCTCCAAATGGAGCATGGCTTTACGTAACACATCCTTAGCCAAGCCCATTGCATTTCCAATCTCCAATATTTAAAATCTGAGACAGTAAATGATTAAGAGTGCAAGACAATTATAACATCTTTGTTGCATGCAGTTCAGTCCTAGATGCTGTAAGAACACCTGTGAAATATTACCTCAGATTAAAACAGGTGATCACATAAAGCCTTTAAAAAAAATCTTTATCCACTAAAAAGAAGGTACCAGACTTCAGGTCACCTTCTGCTTTCCACAGAGAAGAGAGTGAAAAGAAAAAAATACAAGGCAGGGGAGAAGCTTTTTTGTATTACAGAACAGTCCAGAGTCTACAGGATGTACGACACATTAAGTGGCAAATAAACCATAACAGCAAAGGAAAAGTAGTTGTTTTTCTCTTTTAAAAAAGCAGTTCGTAGAAACAACGCATGAACTGCAAGTTTGACCAGTGTAGTTTTGTTTTGCTACAAAAATCAAGTTCCATGGGACAATGCTACATTGCCAAGAATGCAGCATCCTGCCTGTTCACCAAGACAGGTCAGAGAGCTGTCTAGCTGAAGGCCCCTGCTCTGCTTTTATAGGCTCCCTTACTACTGAGACTAAAAACCTAAACATGTCTCTTCTAATAGCAGTCAAATTCAGGTAACCTTGGCCCATGGTGGGGGGGTTACAGCAGAACACAGGACACAGACAGTTGAGACAGAACTTTAAAAGGTGACCTTAACAGAGACTGCCATTCAGACACCAAAACAAGTGTTCATCCACCACCTTTGCTGCACTCACAACTACCACCTCTTCAAGGCCCTTGTAGAAAAAAAATAATGACTATGCACTTTGACTTTAGCTCAACAATAACTAAGCTTGATACTTGAGATAATGATAGGACAAGAGGGAATGGTTTTAAACTAAAAGAGAGGAGATTTAGATTAGATATAAAGGAAGAAATTCTTTACTCAGGAGGTGGTGAGGCACTGGAACAGGTTGCCCAGAGAAGCTGTGGATGCCCCATCCCTGGAGGTGTTCAAGGCCAGGCTGGATGGGGCTTTGGGCAACCTGGTCTGGTGGAAGGTGTCCCTGCCCATGGCAGGGGGTTGGAACTGCGTGGTCTTTAAGGTCCCTTCCAACCCAAGCCATTCTATGATGTGAGTTGAGAACAGCTGAAAGACTGTACACCTATAAATACTGCTTAAAGACAGTCAAACACCACACAACAGGCACACAGAACATAAGGAACAGGCATACATAAGAGACAGTAATAGAAATCAAAGGGCTTTTAGAAAGCGGGGCTTTCTATGCTTTAAACAAGCCGTGCCAGTTCCTGGCCACTCCTCTAAAAAGGAGTTCTGTCTCTCTACAGACAGAGATGAGATTTAAACATTTAAATGGTCAGTAGCATCAACTAAACTAAGTGCCTGTTGTTTTGTACTAAAGGACTCACTGAAACTGTGTGGCAATATAGCAACAATAGGCTAGATGCTGATTTAAGCTGACACATGATTCCTTTCATGCAGGCAAAGCTTACAGCAGCCTTGAAATCCCTTTAACTTGCACCAGTACAGACTACTCCTTATAGATTCTGAGCCAAGTGGGGATACCAAAAGCAGGCCTCGTGCCAGAAATAGTTAAAAAGCAATATTCTGAAGCTTTTTTCACTTTCTTCCCTCAAATCTTGTCCATCTTGTATCTTAAACAAAAAGCAATTTTAAGCTATTTGATAAATATTGAAGACAAACATCTGCAGTAAGTAATCTTTAAGGGAAGGAAAGGACAATTCTACTCAGCATAAAATAAGAAGCAATAGATCCAGAAGACATTTCTGCATAAACAGTAATGGGCACTGTCAAGGGCGCTATTTAGAGCTTGTAATTCTCACACAGATACCTCAGACTACTTAATGAAGTTTCAAATTACTGATACCATCATTTACACTACTTTCCACACTCTTGCTTAATGCTGTCAAATTGCATTAAACTGGCACATAAACTAGCAGCACTTAAATCAGCATTCCCAAAACATTTTGAAAAGTTTTGGATTGGAAAAAAAGAGACATTTAAAGACCATGTAGCTTTGCTTCAAAGTTCAAAAAGCAGTGAAGAGGAACATCACATAAAAAGCTAAATACTTAGGAGGTTTGTTAGTCACAAACACGAGTTTAAGAATCTCAGAATTCAGGCAGCTTAAGTGAAAAGTCAGAACACCCCAAACAACTTTTCTTATAGGGTAAAATGAAAAGATGGGATAAAGAAAATAATCAAGCATCTAACAGTTATATTTCAATTAGTAACATAAAACTTAACGTTTTTAGCATAAATTCCACTCTTCCTAAAACACCCTTTATACCACTGCTTGGGAGACTCATTCTAAGAGCTTCCCTGTGATGAAACTTCAGTATCTTTAACGAGATGCAGAGCAAAGCCACTGTAAGCAGACACAGTAAGACCAGACAGTCCTTTCAAAATCTTCTGAGTCTTACTTACACTTTTCACAACATTCAAGAGACCTGGAACAAAGTTATATACAATAAACAGATACTTCTGTTACTCATAGGTCAGACAAACAATTGAAGGGAGATAATTTTCTCTGGTAATTTATTTTCAATGTTCTCATTGCACGAGATCTTCTGTGAAGAAGTACCTACAGAATACTTGAAGAGATCAGGCAAAAAAAGTCACTGGTTAAAATACAACTGGTTTGCTACACAGCAAACATCTAACCAATATATTACCTCAGACTGCACTTAAATGAGCGCCTAACATTAGCTGAATGAATGGCATCCTTCTAGTTTCATTTCTCTTCTGTTCCTACTTTTAGTTGTTTGATACCAACTTATAGATCTTTAAGTGCTCATCATTAGCACAATACCTTATGAATGGTGTAAACAAAATAAAAGTTATTTTGCTCTTAACAACTCTAACATTCCTGACCTCTGGAGATTTATTTTTTTTAATCACTATATCCTGGAACATACTCAGCAATGAACAGTATACTGCTCATGAAGTACTATCTTTTGATATTTGGAGTATTTGGCTTATAATTTCATTCAAATCAAGGGGCACATGTTAGGTCATCACTGCACTGTCCTGTATTCCAAGTTTTAGAAGATTTTACAAAATGCTCTGGACTAAGAATTGTAGGTCTTCATAGCCCAAAGACAATTTACAGAGTGGAAGCACCTTGGATTTTCTATTTAATACAGTGTATAATTAATGTTTAAAAACAGCTTGATAGCAACCCTTAGGGCTTACTAAATTAAAAACATGCTTATCTGGAATTCAATGCTTGCAACTGTCACTTCCATAAATTACAAGCTCATACTGATGAGTGTGCTACCCTAATTTACTCACAATACACCCAGCATGTCAAAATTAACACTAGCTGGACTGAGTGAGTTTTCAGTTGGGTTTTATACCTCTGTGAATCAGGGTACCGCTACAGATTCATGAAAATGCTTACGAAGAGTTCATCCACTCACTACTCTAAGCAACTTGGTGAAAAATTGTTAAATTACATCTATTTCAATAACCACCATCACTTCTAGTTATTTTTTACCTACCTTCAGATGTTTTCCAGCGTTTCCATAGATCCTCAATGGTGATATGCTTGTCTTCTCTGTGCAGGTGGCTATGTTTATTAGAGGCATCCTTATACTGCATATCTTCCCTTAAAAACTGAAGAAGAGGGAAAACATCTTAAATACAAAAATATCAATTTCTAAACAGAAGCTGCAAGTCAATCAGGCCGAAAAGAATCTTTACCATCTCTTCCCAATGCAAGCAGCACACAATTCTTGTAAACTGACTATGTCACAAAGACTCAAAAAGGAAGCTTAACACTCTTACAAGATTTGATTTTGCAATGATTAAGTTCTAGGAAAACTGAATCTGCAGTTGCTAGTATGTTAAGTTTGACAACATTATTAGTATACCTTAGACTTTCAGTGATTACAAGCATGCACCACACGAACCATATTGCATACTTTTCCATTTTGAATACATTTAATCATCTTCACCTGTTGAAGGTAAGACCATGTAATATTTGAAAACATACCAGTCCTTTATGGATGATGAGTAATACCCGAATCCTGCTACAGCAGTTAAAAGCAACTGCTTGTGGAATGAAAGGTATTAACTAATATTAGACTTTTGAGTAGGTAACAAAAATTTTAGTTCCATTTCAAATTAAAAACCAGAAGTAATCTTAGGGACAAATTTCTCCCTACTAATGATGCCTCGGTGGCTACACTCCAAACACAGAAGTATTACACATAGCTGTTTCATTTACAGCAATTAATAGAAAGCCTATATCAAAATACCAACCTTTGCATGTTAGTAAGCATAACAAAAGAGAGCCTGCAATCTCATTATATAGCAGTGTTGTATCAATATTTCACAAGTCACTGCAAATGGTTTCTCTATATACATACAACCAGAAAAAGCATGGAAATGCAAGACCTTAGCTAGGGTCACCATCAGGGAAAATGGATGCCACAACCATAAAGACTCCCCCAAAAGCTGAGGAGTGCTAAACATCCTTAGCTCTTACACTGGATTCATTATTGGGTGTGCATAAAACCACACTATTGCTGCAGTATAGTACAGGCACTATGCCAGAGACAAACTCCTTAATTCTTCTCTTATCTACTGCTTCCCATTCTTTTTCCAAGTTTCAGCATAACTGAACTTTCTTCAGCCGCAAGTCAAAAGTGAAGTAGTGGAAAATCAGGAGAGGGAGAGACTGAGAAACTTACTGCAGGTACGAAGCCTTCCAAGTGGACAAAGTGAGCAAGACAAGAGGAGAAGAATAAAACAGAACATAACAAATAGGTGCCAGCCCTATATCTTTTGTTTCACACAGAGCCTAGAAAAGTTGGAATGCTGGTTAGCAAACCCATCTCCCATTAATAATGGAAACCATACATAGGTATCAGTCCCTAAAAAGCACACCAGACACCTCTGTGGGTAGAGACCTTACTGGTAGTAGTACCAGAAAACTAGCATGAGAGCAAAGTAATCTTTCACAGCAGATTACTTGCTTTCCTCACTTCCTGAAGGATACGCAGCTCAACCAAACCTGCTGCAGATAGTCAAGAGAGCTAACAAAGAGCTTTATGTGGCTGGTCCATATGTCATCTCCACTTCAAAAGGTGATGAAGAATGCCATGCAAGTGGTAAACTGCTGAAGACCCCACTTCAAATTTACTCCTGGTAATACTCTATCTGCAGAGCTTCCCACATAGACCACATTTCTAATAAATCTATAGATGATGTAATTTCAGAAGTTGCAGGAGAGATGGAAAAGCAGTCAATGTATGATAACAGAAATATGCAAGAAGAAAGTAACATTTACCAAATTCCTCTTATTAAATTCTTCATTTTTACTAGGAAATAAGTCTTAAAAATATGGGAAGGGATTCAAGTTTCTCCTCTACTGCTACACTTGGGATACAGTACTAGTTGCCTTCCCTAATCCAATTATAAACTCCATACTTCTCTTTTGGTTCCAAATACAGGTTGGGTGCAAACCCTCTCTCATGTACCACTTCAGAACATTTTTGACCAACAGACAATAGCTTTTTAAAGTTGTTTGATTTCTAAAATAGTTCCATTTAGCCCATACAAATTTCATGTGCATTTTAACTACTCCTCCGTATATAAGAAAGGCAGAGACACACATGTATATGCAAACACACACACATATGAGAAATAGAGGAGAAATTTATGAAGTGAGAACAACAGAGAATAGCAGCCTGTTGGGACAGAGCCATTTGCAAAAATTCTGAAACACTGTGGTCCAGCAACTGTAAAAAAATGGTACGATAAGCACAGAAAGGACTGATTGCTGTAACTATACGCAAATGTATAAATATCTGCTGCATAACCTCTGCTGCATATTTCACAGTCCAAGCGTGAACTCTGAGTACTTCCCAGACTGGCACAACTACTCGGAAGGTGGCAAGTCCCTCAACCAGCACACAATGTACAATCGAAGGTGTCTACGACAGGCATGGACATTTGTTTTAAAAAGGCCGATGTGGTTTCTGAAGACGAACAGAATGCAATACATGCTGTATCTAAAGGTTTCAGCACATTTTGCACCTCCTCAGCTGAAGCTCATACCTCAGATCAATTTGCTTCCGTCTCCATCGCTAGTTGACAGCGAAAGTAAAATATTTTATGACAAGAACATTGAACAGTTACAGGTGTTGTCAAGGAAAAATCTGAGTTGCAGTTAAGGAAATCGTGCTGCAGACAGGGTTAGGAATAAAGAAGAGAAGGTAGATGCCAACTGATAAATGGAAAAGCTGCAGGGTGTTACATATCATCCAAGAGCCCTATAAGGTTCTATAGGAAAGTGTTCTGATTTTAAAAATGTAACATGGCTTACCTCGACACTCAACTAAGCAATGCAAAGGACATATGGAAAACTTGCAAGGTTTCATGTTGTTGGGCTACAAAGCCAGCAGAGGGAGCAGGAGTTAACAGATACATTCGCACTCCTGGCACCACTGGGAACGCAACTATGCAAACTTGAGGGGAAAAATAGAAAGCCTAATTTCAAATTTCATCACAAATACAGAAAACAAGTTCAAAGTACAAAATTTTCTGGGAGGAGAGAATGACAGTGGAAAAGATCTAATTTACACTGAGAGACTGTTAGAGTACTATTTGACTAAATGTTTTTTTTGTTTTGTGTTTTTTTTTTTTTTTTTAAATAAGGAGTTCATACACAAAAACCTAAGCAACTTGCATTTAGTAACCAGTATGCAGTAACTCCTTCAGAGTGGTCATGGATTTATTAGAATTACTCCATGAAAAAAAGAAAGTGCCTCTCTTCTGTTCAATCCCACCAATAATGCCCTCAGATCCTGTGGGCATAATGGCAGTGATTTCCTCAACAGGGTCCTCTAATGCAGGACAGTCACAACAACAAAGTTACACCATGTACAGCTAGACAAGAGAATGTCACTTTTCAAAGAAGGCATGCATTCACTAATGAAGAGATACGACAATCAAACATGTCTTTTGTTTAAAATACCTTTATTTAAAAGCTGGCCTAATATGGAAGTTCTTTGTTAAGAAAAGGAATTGCGTCCTAAATTGAAGAAAGCCATAAAAACAGAACAACTCTGGTAAAAAGAGGATTTTTCTGTTCCTTCTCATGGCAGCTAATCTCTCTTCTATTGCCCGGCCATTAAGTATACAAAGAAGAGGTTAGAAAAATAACTCTAAATAGGGAGGTTAAAAGAATAAGCTCTGACAAAACACATCTAAGTATTATCTTAGCCAACATAATTATTCAACTGGGAGAAGGCCTTTTAAAGACTACAAATTTGAAACCAAGAAAGCAGATGAGTTAAGTAAAAAAAGCATGGAAAAAAAAAATCCTTCGTCAATGTAGGTAGTTCAAAAACAAGTAAAGATTACTTTAAAAAAAAGCCACACACCTGGAATCAAACCTGGAGTTTTGATCCCAAAAGTACCATAACAACTGTGATCCTACAAAAGTTCACATCCCAGAGCCCAGGATTCAGCAGTGTAATAAAGTGGAGAGGAAACTTTCTTCAACAGAAGCTGGAGCCCTGGAACAGTTACAAGGCAAGGTCAGGTGAGCCACCACCTTCCTCTTCAGAAAGCCTTTAGTACCATAACATTCACCGAAATCCAGCCAACTCATAACTTTTGGTGGTGGTGGCAAGAACCATCACCACCAAAAAACTCTGACCCTTCCAAAGAGGAAAAAAGACACCAAAATCCAATAGAGGTCTGACATTGATGGAGCACTGACATACTAAAGCCATGTGCAACAACACAAAAAAGATGCAGGGCAGTTAAAATATGTAAGTTGCAAAACATCCTTGCTCCTTGAGGAGCAAGTGAACAATTGCATACTTTTGCTAAACAGTGGAAAAGCAAAATTAACTACATTCACTAACTACAGAAGGAAGCACTCATACTGTGTTTATTCCTTGTTCTAGATAAAGACACAAGTTTATGATTTTTAGTTTCACAAACTTAAAATAGACCCTCCAACTGACAAGTTTACTTTGAGAGCAATTAGTAACATCTCCTGGTGAAGTGTTATCTCCCTTGAGCAACTATTCCTTTCTACAGTGTTATTCCTTTCAGTTTTGTTATTTCCTCTAGTTTTATTTCTTCAGAAGAAAAAACTGCAAAAAAAGTCAAAACTTCAGTATTCCTATAACCCTATCTTAAGGCACAGCCAGTCCTAAAAGCAGTCACCATTAGATGGTCTTTTATGAAGCTGTCCCATCTGCTGCTACCAGATTGACTTCATCTATTACATTGTCAAGCTTACTAAGTTATGATGGCAAGTGTGCTTTTAAAAGGCAACATGCCACAATTGAGGTACAACAGCATTCACCATTTCCCCCCACAGAAATGGCTTCTAAAGATGTTACACAGTAAAACAAGGTAATGTATTTAAACATAAAGGATACATCACTAGAAAAAAAAAAAAAAAAACCTAAGTGCATGGCTATGAAAGTGGAAGCAAGTATATCTTAAGTAATCTACAAGTTCTGCTGGGGAAAAAAAAAAAAAGATTATTGCAGCTGAAAACAAAATTGTAGTAATTCTACTGTGAACTTTGCAATCCCTTCAAAGGGAAGCTGAATTTCCAAGAGAGCATTTCATTGTAGCAAGACTAACTGCCTGCAATGCTACATAAACAGGTGCAGACAGCTACATATTAGCTTAAGTACCTCCGAGGAGGCAAGGCATGAGACAGGTCTGATCCAAAACACGTTTGAACAAGTTTCTATGCAACCGTACCCATGATAGCACATGCTGGACTTCTCTGCACAGACACAGCCGCAGACTAACACTGCCATCCTGTTCCCAGAGCACAGCTGGCTCCCACCTAGCCTGCTCTGGAAAGCACAGGCGGTGTAGACATGCTCTGAGTTGCTGCAAAACTTCAGGAGGATAAAAGACGGTTTGCCTTTTAACAACATTAGTAGTTGAATGATAAAACTCAATGCGAACAAGACCTCTGTTAACACATCTGCAACTGAAACTTAGTTGATTACTAAAACTAATGGAATTTTAGAGTAAGCAGATAGCTTTTGGGGGGGAAAGGGTTGTCACAGGGGTTAGGACACTCAGCACACTCATCTCAAAGATCAGTGCTCTTCACAGAACGTTCTTGCACAGCGCGATGTAAAACACTCGGGAGATGTCCCAGGATGATGCAAAACAGTTGCAGCATTTTCAGTTTGAGCCACTGCAGTAGGTGTTTCTCTACAACGCAGAATTTTGCCCAACAGTCCGTTTCTGAAGCATTAACTACCTTACACGAATACAAACACCTGTTTAAGGACATTTATTATAAAAATGATAATGCCCAAACCAAAATACTAAGGGAACTTTAAAGGACATTTAGCATCTTGCCCAAGTGTATATTTGCAGATAACAAAAGGAAGCCAGAGCTCCACTCACAGCAGAACTCCTCACGGCTGAAATTACAACACCTGGGGTGAGCTTCTGAAGTTTAACGAGGTCCCAAGGCACAGTGAACAAAGGGAGATCAAGCTTTCCAACTGTCACACAAGCGACAGTTTGAAAAACATTTGGATGGATTTCTTCAGGACAGTTTCTGGCTAAATTTAGGGACATTGTAACTTCTCTGCCTCCCTATCTCCTAAAAAGGGAACTTTTAGCTCTTGCAAACAACGTCCATATATTCCATCAACTGCATATATATATGCACTATCTACCATCCACTCATTTTTCTACAATGCTACATACAGAGATGTACTTTCCCCCTAAAATATTTTCCTAAATCTTTACTCTCTCCAAGACGTAACAATCAAAAGGAACAGAGATACTGTGTATAAATTAGGTTTTGTTCAAGAATACAGAAAGACTGTTCAGGTATCCCTAGTTTAATAACTAAATTTTGAGTCATTTTCCACCTCATGCTTTATGAGCCTAATACCCAAAATAATCACACGCAAAACAGGAGCACCATACTAGCTGGCATCTAATTCCTCAGGATTTACAGTCATGGAATTTTTGTAATTTCTCCAAAATATGTAGTACTTATCCCCTGTCCAGAACAGATTACTGAAATGAATTGATCTCTGGTCCAGTCTAGTGAATTACACTATACACACACACACACACACTCATGAACTGGTTCTCCTTTACTTTTTCCTTAAAACCTTCAAGGACAAATGAGCAAAGGCAGGGTATACTGAGGCATACATTTCTCAACTCACCCTAATTCTAGAAATTACTTATTTTCAACTGAGCCGTTTACATGTGACTGCTCTACCTCCTCCATTTTGATTTCCTACTGGATTCTTCCACCTCTTCACCTTCTTTCAAACAGTCTCATATGTGATTGTTTGTTCCATCTCTCTTGGATTATTTGCATCTTGGATGCAAATATGACCTCAAGCCCTCAAATAATGGCTTCACAGAGCTTGCACACATTCTGAAATGGCCACTTAAAGGAAGATCTTGGGCTGTCAGACATGCTGCCTGTCAAACTTTCTACAGCCAAAGTGCTGTTTTACTCTTCCTGATCAAAACATACTAGCTACTTTTTCTACTTTAATCGCTGTACAGAAGATGATCATCCGCTTTGTTGTTTAAGCTGCTACAGCCAGATTCTTTTACATTCTCGCCTCCAGACATCGCTTATGCATCTCACCCCTGAGGTTCCAACTGACCATCTAATGCTTTCAGTGCTGCAGTCTCTTGGTATTCTTCCTTTCTAGTGTGTGTTTTTGTTCTGTTTTTGTGTTTTTTTAATTATGCAAGTGCACTCATAAAACAAGATATTAAGTCATCTGCCCAAAGATCCCCCACAAAGCTGTAAATTCATGCCATTGGCTTTTATGCAACATTGTACACACAATATTAATATTTCAAGAACAACAACTTATTTTCTACAGTGAGATTCCTTGAGGAAATGACTTGATGTAGGATCTACATAATAGAACTTCTTTGGAAACAGAGAAAAAAAACTATGTAAGTAACGAACATACTGATAAGTCTGTCTTACTGCTTGAGCCTCTTTGTCATTAAAATAAGTCATGTATGCATGCTGTAACAGATGCTTCCTGAGACAGATAGCCTCCTGCAGCACATGACTAAAACCTCAGTCAGTAATATGTCCTCCCATTTAGTTACCCTTTTGCAGTCTACATCTTTAAACGAATGTAAGCAATTGCAACCTTTTTTACATTAACAGTAAGATATTAGGAGCCAGATTTGATAAATTCATTGTTAGGGCAGGTCAGTATAAGTACTGTCTTTTTTCTGCATCTTTCCTTTTTCCCTCTTCTCTGCTGTACCATACTTTGGCTTTCACACTGATATCCTACTTCACAGAAATTTAATAACTGCATCGTAAAGCATAATCTACTTTAAATTTTAACACATTTACTTTCCAAATCAATCTTTTTTCCTTCAAGTTATGCTCCCTGGTTTGAAATATGTTATTCTATATTAAAAATTCAGGGCAAATGTTATAAAATCATGTGAATCCTGAATGCAAGAAAAATTTTAAACATGAGTAACTACAACAAAAGTTTTTTTTTCTTCCTCAAGTATTTTCTAGTATTTCAAACTAGAAAAAATATATTCTTGTGAATTTAAAGCTCAAGATTTTATGTCTTTAAAAATCTCTAAGTTATACCTACCAGTCTAACATAGGGAACACACCAAAGACTAAGGGGAAAAAATTCTAACCAGTCCATGCTCAAACTAGAACCCCTCTATCTTTCTTAGATGACCTCAATAAATCCCTTATGCATTTCAGTGACTAACAAATCCCGTGGTAAAAATTTAGATCAAGTTTCCCACATGAATTTTGCCAAGGTTAACTACAAGCTTCTTTCAAGCCTACAAGAAGCTAGTTCCAAAAGGCTTCCAGTTACTGACAATTTTTGAGGAAACAAAGTTTCTTATAAAAGTTCAAGTTTTCCTACTTCCTAGAGAAATTCATTCTCTACAGAATAGTTTTATGTGAGACTTCCATTTTACAGAGAAAAAAACTACAACAAAAACAGAGCATGAGAAACTTCAGGAAAAAGGATAGATGGTGTGCAAGTGAGATCTCTGGAATCACTGTCAGACGTTCTCAACTAGATTAGCAAATTAAAATAGCTAAAATAGTTCAACATCTTTACTTCTTGTTACCCTTCCTCTCTCAAAATAACTTATTTACAAGAACTTCCTTCCTCAGTGTAAATATACACTTGTAATCTGTAACACTGTTTTAGTAGTGGTATAACAGCAGAAGGTTAATATACCTTGTCATATTTTTCCTGCCAAATGAAAAAAACTGGTGAATATCAATACACTGCTCTTCCAGGAATCTTGCTGCAAGCAAAAGTCACACAGCATGACAGTAGGAAATCCACTACCTTGCTGTTCAAGTAAAATCCCTGTATCTCATGCAAGCTTTATTTCTAATAAAGTGGTTTATTAATTATCTGTTCTCATCTTTAACCAAAACAAGCAGCATTATCCACTGTGACAGTTACAGAAAACAGCTGTTTTTGAAGCAGCGTCTATTATGACATACTTAGTATATATTCAGACCTGTAATAAGGTAACTAGATAACAATATTTTTTTAAATATCAGATTTTTGAAGATTAAAGTAAAAATCTGGTTAAAACACTACAACAAGAACATACAGATTACTAGTTTAACTGCCAATTAAATTGTAATTTTCACTAATTTCAGGTTTTCTTTTAATGTCTTAGAAGAAAGTATATCTGTGCAAATATGTATTCACTGATCTGCAGGAAACTAAATGCAGAAAAAAGCTAATTTAGTATTTCTTATTAAACACTTCAATAATTAAAAATGAAGTGGCAAAAAAAGGGCTACATTTCAGTTGCTTTGCTTTATGCACAGTGAGTACTTTGAATATATAGCTTCACTTATCTCTCATACCCAATGAAACAGCCTCTCTCATGAACTGTTCGAATTTCTGTCATTTTAACAGGTTTAAAAGTAGCTTCTGCTGCTTGATTCACCTTGAAATTCCTCTGGAACAGGAAGAAACTTAAGCTCAGAGATAAAGATGAAGGGGTCCATTGGAAACAAGGGCAAGCCTTTTGAATACTACTAGAAAGTTTTCAATGTGTAAGTATTTCAGTATTTCCTTTTAGCTTTCTTAACTTCATGTGCAACAAATGCAGTGCAAGTCAAGATAATCATACAATGGTGAATAGCTGCTCAGAAAGCTCAGTCACTAACATTTCAGTTTACAGACTGGATTGTGCCTCTCCCGAACATTCGTGATAACAGTCTAGCTCTAAAGTTACAGAATATTTTCAGTGCCTGAACTGCTGCACTATGACACACCTTAGGTACAGGGCAGTTTTTTTTCCTCAGAAGTACATTGTTTTATTCTGGAACATTTTCTTCACTGTATTGTATTCCTTCAGAAAACTCGTATCAATCAAGCATCATTGCTGTTTTTACATAGTCACACAGAGAAAGAAGTAGCATCATATTAAACTTGACCATGATAATTCACAACTTCATTCATTCAGTGAGAACAATCTGCCCTTAGACGTTACAAAATAAAAAAAAAAAAAAAAGAGAGAAATCAGGGCTAGATTTTTCTCCCACTCACCTTCAGTGAGAATGGGCTTCAGAACCACATGGCAATACCCCTCATTTTTAGGGGACAGGAGATCAGGGGACATCTTCACTCCCCTTCCTTTCTCCTGCCAGAAAGTAGGAGAAGCAAGAACAATGAAACTATGTAGATATATTTCCATTCCTCTCCAGTAATTCTCAGAATCCGGATTATAAAGTTGAATAAGTATAAGGGCAAGCCCTTTGCCAGGGCCACCAGGAGCCTGCCTGCTGAACTCATTCAAGCACAATCACTAAATGCTTCAGGCGAGTCTGAATAACCTTCCTTAGTTCATTGGATGCAATCTACCATTAACCTTTAGCAGGATGCATTTACTACTTGCCCGTAAAATGTAAGCAAAAAAAAAAGAAACAAGAAAGTGTTCTAGACTGCTGTCTTTAAGAGGTGCTGTTTTGCACAATGAAGTGCCTGGAACAGATGAGAGGTAAACAGGAAAGTCCAGCGATGCCTTAAGTGAGAAAACCTTAAAGCAAAGAAACTAAAATACCAGTTGGTAGATCATATCAACTCTTAGTAACCCTCATCACGAGCCAAACCAAGACCTTTTATGCTAATCACAAAAATAGCAGTTTGTATACATAGTCTTATAAATTCTTTTAGGCTAGAACAATGGACAACAGTTTTCCATTTTTGACAACTCTAGAAATCAGACTTCCTTTCTACATTTGACTGTAGAAAGGGCTGAATTTAAAAAAAAAGAACAACTACTCAGGTTCTGGAACATCAAGAGCAGCTATGTAAAACAGGGAGAAAAGGACAGACCTCATAGGTATGCACAAGTGAAAGCTTTTTATACTCCTACCTCATCACTTTCATCTACTTCAATACCACCATCTTTGTCATCATCCATTTGCTTATGGATCATGCGGAGAGCTTCCAGGCTGAATCGATCCTCCTCAGTAAAGCATGGTGGGCTGAGAGAACTGCAGGGATCTAAAGGGGGGGAAAAAAATCAGAACAGAAATATCAGTTACTGTTGCTCTAGAATATAAAGGGCCCAAGCAAGACAGAGCTTCTATTTTTTTTATGTATACACATACTTAACTGCACATAGCCTCCAGTTCACAGATGGCAAATTTAGCTGTAAAATAATAATTCTTACTAAAATAAAAGTGAAAAAACACCCTCTTTTTATCCACTAAGGAAGCTCACAGAAGACACTGGTATAGTTTGACTCCTGCAATTCTGCCCCACCCCCTTGCCCTGTAACTACAATCTCCACCTCTTCTCCTGTCTGTCAACCACCCTGCATGATACTTCATTGCACTAGCAAATAAAATCACTGTTGTTTCCAACCTCCTTTCTGGAAGCCTGAGGTTTTCCTCAGTGGAGGAGTGGAGAGAAAGGAATAGGTTGTCGTGTCCTGCAATCATAACTTCAGAAGTAGATAAAGGAATTATAGCCACACTGCAGTAATAACATAGGCAGTACTACTGAATGAAAAATACTCAAGAAGGACTGCAAGAGAAGAAAGCACACCACAAAGAAAATTCAACGGACAAGAATATGATACCTCACAGCCCGGTATGCTTTGATCAAAAACGGCAAAGTCACCACGGAGCTGGAATCCAGGTCAAAAATAGCACGTGTTCAACCACGTTTATTACTGAAGGCTCGTGATTTGCACACATCTGATGGCTCTGCTTCCCCCTGTGTCAGACTGGTATACTTCTGTTCTTTCCCTTCCACAAGACACATGTCAAATGCTGCAAATATTCTACAATGCATAGTGATCAACCCATCATTAAAGACTTGCCTTTCACAGACCTTTGCATTAACTACTAACTTTCATTAATTCTGATGCATCCAAAACCAAAGGATAGGAGGTGAAGGATACAGAAATCATTTTTTGTAAGTTCAGCATTAAGATGATTTCCCACTGCAATAGTCACTATAAAAATACACTACTCCCATAAATTGCAGTTCGGCACACTCAGCTTTAGTCATATCAATAAAAATACAATTTGAAGAGGCACAATTATTTTTTTCCTCTTCTAGTCTATCAAAAGACTAAGCTTTCACATTACTACAGAAGTTATTAAAGGTTCATTTATACAAGTAATGAAAAGGAAACATACAAATGGATAGGATTAAGAGTTTACATAGAAAAAAACTTATTGCTTCAGTATTTCCATAGTAATTGAATTGGCATGATTCTGCTTTCTACAAAGACAGAAAAAAATAATCAACCAATAAGAGATGCTGACAAGACTCCACTTGCTATAAAGGCTACAAAGCAGAAGTACAAAGCTGGCAACCAAGTCATAGCTGGGATCTCAGACGTATTAACAGGACTGATCCCTACAAACAGACATGAGTCCAATGCACTCTTTACATACCAGCTTTATTATACAGAAGTTAACAGTTCCATCCGTGTCCACATACCAATTAAAAAACCCACAACGACACAGACATAGAACAGAGAGAAATGCCATCTATTTTACAACTACTTCATATAATTCAGAAAGACGAATTACTAAATACTAAACCATGCCCAGCACAAACAGTTTTCAGCTTTGGAATTCAACTAAAATGCCTTGAAAAAACTGAAGCTCTTTTAAGTAATTTTTTTTAAACCACTAGAAAAATCAGTTTTATTTGTCCATCTTTTTTCATTAGAAAATGTTTAATTTGCACAATAGATGGCCTTTAGATTTTTGCCTTGCAGTGAGAAATTTACAATCACTGGGGGATTTAAGGACTTATCCCTGTAATAGAGTGCCTGATGTAGAAAGGTTTCCCTCACAATAGTAATGAATCACCACAACATCCTGCTAATTATTAAATTCCAGTAGCCAAACAGTATGGCGCTACTTAAAAACAATCATATGTCAGAATCTCATCATATTTGTACTGCAAGATTACATAAGTTTTAAGTTAGAAGAAAGCATAATTGTTAGAACAGAAACTGCTCCCTCCAACACACCCAACTTGTTTAATTTGTACTTAGTCCTATTCTTACATAGTGGAAAACATCAAATAGGGTTCACATTTGCAAGCACCCACTCAAATGCTCTTCCCGTTTGTTCAGCTGAAAGGCCAGCTTTTCAAATCACAAGTTTCCTCAGACCACACTTTCTCGACATTGAGGTTGATCAGTTTCTTAATCAGAGTACTTATCATAAATGTGCCGTAGAATAGAATAGTTCAGCTGGAAGGGACCTGCAAAGGAGTCCAACCGGCTGGCCACTTGCTAACCAAAAGTTAAAGCACATTAATGAGGGCACTGTCCAAATGCCTCTTGAAAACTGACTGGGCATGGGGCATCAAACACCCCTCTAGGAAGCCTCTTCCAGTATTTGACCACCCTCACAGTAAAGAAAAGTTTCCTAACGTCCAGTCTGAACCTCCTCAAGCCTCTGTTGGTTATTTAAACATGGAAGCACTTGAAAGAGCTACAGCTCTTCTTAAAAGAACTCAGGCTACTTATGCTTCAAATGTCCCATGCCCTGGTCCCAAGACCACTTCATCTCTCCCTTAAAAAGAGGGAGTTCCAATTTGCTCCTTTTTGGACTGAGAAACATACAGCAGGACTACATCTTGACTGCAATAAAATTAATCCACTCAAACAGAATCCAGATTTACTCCAACCTTATTTTCATGCAGTGAAGTTAAAAGTAACATTCCCAGACCGACAACTCTTGTCATCCCTCTCTTAAGAGAACAATCTCAAAAAAAAAATTACAAAGCCACAACCTGTAGGATAAGTGAAAAGCATTTCACAAGAGTACCTACAGAGCCCTACCAAATTCAAAAAACAACTGATGGAAATGTAATCTGCAGCTCTGCAGAATTTTCTAACACACTGCATTTTGCCTCATTTGCAAGGCAGAAGCAATTCAAATTACTAGATGAAGTATTACTGGAAACTTCTCAAATGTCCAGTCAATTAGGATAAGACTAGAGGAAGTGTCTCAATATACAGCAAGTACCATAAACAAAGGCCTAAGGCTCCACAACAAGTAACAACTGATAATTCTTGATAATTCATTTCTCACTTTGAATCCACCCTGCCAAAGGTGTTCTGGGATTCAAAGTCTTTTATTATACTTTAAGGACAAAACCAATTTTTAGGTCTGGACAACTATATCTGCCCTAGTCTGGTGTGCTGTCGTAAATAAGCATAGTCCAAAATCATCATCATGGAAAAGAGTACAAAGATGATATCATAAGACATTCATTCAGGGAGTGAACCTGATAACTTCAAATTTGATCCTTCCTTTAACAAAGGGCATGGAGGAATTAGCAAAGCAAACAAACGTAAGCAATGTCATTCAGATGGGGTTGACAATAGGCATACAAGCACACCATATTGTCAGGACATGCCGGAGTTTACAGCCTTGCTTTTGACATTGGCCAGAAGTGAGGAAACTTCAGACCTTATGGTCATGACAAGGAGGGAAATCTGTCACAGAAATATTAGATGTCAAATTTATGGCTCAAACTCGGTAGAGGCTTTGGAAGTAAACCTTCCTCCTGCCTTGAGTAGGTCAGTAACCGCCTCCTAGATGAGACAGCCGGAGAAAGTCTTCACCCAGAGAGCTGCTCAAAGCCATGCTTACTGACCATTCTTATAGGAGACGGTGATAACAAACAAAGTTCAGAGTTATCCAATATAGTACACAGGAAGCTGGTGGTTTGATTTTTTTTTTTTTTTTTAAACACAAATAAGGGGAAAGTAACACTTGGGGTTTTTTTGCCCTCCATTTTTGTCACCCCTTCCCCCCCTTTCTTTTTAAGAGGAGCTAAAATAAGGCAGGGCTACAAGAAAAACTTCAGTTCAGTTCTCCTGAACTGCAGAATCACAGCTTTTTCATCCCATTTCCTGAAGGCAACAGGATTTAAACTTACAGAGCAACACTGTCAACACAATCCAGTAAGGAAAATTAATTACACCTATATCTTCAAGCATTCATGTCAGCAAAGCCCTTGAAATTTATTTTAGGAATACACATAGCTCCAAAGCAAAAGGGTACATGATCATCACACAGTCTTTTATCTATCCCGCATTTACCTTTCGTTAAACAGTTGGGAGCACAACAGATTTCAGAACAAAAAGGACCAACAGCGCAACAAATAGATAACCTTGTAGTTATTACCTCTCCTTTTGCATACAGACATTGGAGCATAAGTGCTATAATTGTGCCCAGGTGTGACAGAGGGACTCTTGCCAGAAATTTGCAGCTCCAAACTAGTCTCAGAAGCACCCTAAGGGCTTTTCAGTGCCTCGAGGAGCCTTTTTAAGAATACAGGAACACACCAAACCTTCCTGATTTTCATAAATACCTGGAATCAGGTACATGCCTTTGAAGTTCCCAATTAGTTTGGTCAGAGGAACTTAGCTGTTGGGAGTTACTTGGAGAGGTGGGCGATGAGTTTTGTTTAGCACTCACCAGGAGGGGAGAGCACTTGAACGCTAACAAACAGCAGTTCCATGGAAGCCTACGATGTTTCCTTGACTGCATTTTTTTGATAAATTCAGGAGCGTACCAGGTTCTGCTAGTTGTATGATTCCTCATTCCTAAGAAGCCATCTGGAATAAAAAGGGAAACCTCACAGGCAAACACTATAGTTACTACAGTGTCAGCTTCTTAAGCACTTACTCTGAGCTTAAAATAACTGTTTCAGCAACCCATGATGACAGTAGTAGGATTTCTTTGCATTTTCCAGAGTCAAAGCAGGTGACCACAAAATCCCCTCCCGCCCCCTCCCACCAAATGCATCTTCATCTCACTAGGATTTCTATTTTCTTACAACTACATTTCTTCTGTGCTTTAGTTTTACATTGTACTTTAATACACTACAGTTTCTCCATCAATTCAAAATTATTCAAGGCAAAAAAATTGTAAGAGAATGATGATTTTTAAAGGCATGAGTACAAATCTGACTGGTACAGTAGGTATTATTGGAATTACTGGAAAGCAAGTGTTTTCAGAAATTTCACCAGATGTTCAAAACGCCTATTCACAATAAAAGCAACAAACATGTAGCTTTTTTCTTAAATCCTTACATAAGGTGTCATTAAAATCTTCAAATGCTTGAAGAGATCCTCAGAGTCAGCTTCATTTAATCTTTCAATTAACAACTCCCAAAGCAAATCACTCCTACTCTTAATAATTAAACTCCTCCATATGGCAAGTAGGCTGAGCAGGATAACAGTTAACTTGACAATGTCATTTGTGACATTTATTTAAATGATGAGAGAGGAAAAAAAATAAAGTTCATCATTGCAGCACATCTTTCCACTAAAAAATGTTAAAGCAACAGACAAAATTTTGACAAAAAGGGCAGAATACACTTATCTTCTAATCAAAACACTCACGTTACTTAAATGAGCTTCCTGAAAAGGAACATGCAATAATACTAATGACAGCAGGGAAAGGGGAAGGGGTGTAATGGGAAAGGAGAGGAGACAATGTCCTGTTGTCTTTGAAGAATTTTAAAGGTATGCAAAGGTTCACACTAGGTTTTTCTGCCACTACATATTAGAAATTCAGGTAATTTCTGAAATTGTGTTTATAAACTCATACAATTACAGATAAGACTGAAAAATGAAACTTGACTGCAAAACCTGAAACACTTGTTTCTGAATATGCATAAACCTTAGTGAGCAGCAACACTCCAGCATGGGGAGAAAAACCTACATTATTTGTGGTTCAGCTCTGTAAAAGCTGCCAGAGTTCTTAAAAATCCACTCAATATCCTTCACTTAAAAAAAAACACTTAAAACAACCTTAAGATAAATCAATACCCTTTCAATGTGTATACAAGTGATCTTTATATGAGAGTTTCAAACCTATTTCTGTCACTGTTGAGAAGCATCCATTTATTCTGCAGTTTCATTATCTTCAGCATATGCAAAAGTTGATTATATTTACACATACGCGTGGAAACTTGATGAAGCAAGAAAGACTTTCTTCCTAGAATCACCACCAAATCTTCTCTGCTTTCACCACACCCACAAAAAAAACTAATTGTTAATTTAAATTTCCCTTTTTTTTTTTTTTAAACACAAGAAAATAGTGAAATAACAGATCATTATTTAAAGCAGAAATTCAATCAGATAATGCCACTAGCAAAGCCAAGTGTTAAGGCAGGTTTCAATTGGCACTTCTCTAACCTTTGCCAGATAAAACGCTGTGAAAAACAGAACAGCAGACATGGTTAGCTTTCTGATCACCTCTTAAGACATTCAAAGCATCTCACACAACAATTTAAGAACTTTTTGGCAATAACTGTTTACTCAAAGGAAAAGACATGAAAGGAATTCACTAGAGAATTAAATTTCATGTCAAATCTAATTTTGATTTAACTTAACAGAATTCAAAGCAAGCATCTTCCAACTAACCCCAAATCAGCAATGCTTGTTTAAAGAGGAAGTTACATAAAGGGTTTTGAATACAGCAATCATTTCATGGATTATTCTAACAAAACAAAATATCTGTATAAATATTTAGATTGTTAGGAAGTTAATTAGCAAATTACAAACACTTCTCTGTGACTAAACAAAAGTCAAGAGGATGGATTCATGACTCTTCCATCTCCTTTGCACGTCCTCCCTGAGCACTGACACAGTTTGAAGGGGAGCGGCTGGACAAGGGGTGTATAAAATGGTTAAGGACAGCTGACTTAGAAGAGAACTCCTGCCAACCCTAACAAAACAGTATAAGAGGTAACTGGGAGATGGAGATGCATCTTACACCAGCCATTGAAAACTCTCCATTTTTTCCTTTTTCTCACCTTACCTATAAGGTAACAACGCTCACTGTGCACAGTAAAAAAAAAAAAAGACATACCTAATACCTCCTTTTCGCAATTGGAAGGTATGTCTCACTTTACTGATCTTTATTATCACTCAAGACCAAGAAGGGAAATAGTTAGTTCAGTTTAAATTTAAGTTTTCGTTCATGTATCTTGACTTTGTAGTGAAAACTACTTAATACACCTGTAAAAAAGTATGATACACTCTTCACATGTTATAGTAATTACTAACATCTGAATTAGAATAGCTCTAAGAAAAAACATTCAGATAGGTTCAAAGATGACCTACATTGATAACTTCACCTAGAAGAAAAACAAACCTTGACTCAAGACAAAATGAACAAGACAGTTGCTAGCTTTGCCTTGTATTCCGTACTTCTTAGAAGCTACAGCTACCAAAGAACCAGGACTGTGAATTTACTATTCAAGTTCATTTGTCAACAGAACATCAATTGAGCTGATTAAACAAGCTACAGCTGCATATTCGTATAAATTAAATGACTATCAGTGCATAACACCTCCAAGCACATACCAGACAGCTAAGCTTTCTATATACTTTAGGTCTGACTAGACATTTTCTCCTGTTATAAAAACTCTTTTCTATCAGCAGGAACCTAGAAAAGGTGCGCTATATCCCTGATCATTTACTTGAATCCACATAATTTGTCAACTCTGAAGGAAGAAAAGCAGTATAGCATTTAAGCTACTGTCTTCATTTGGTCAGGAAATCAGATTTAGAGATGACCCACATATGCCTAACAATATGTCCACGTGATTTCTGCAGCAAACTTCCTAGTAACTATTTTCTAGATAAAAGCTCAGCTTCTCACTTAGAATTCTATACTAATTAGCACCTTTATTATGCATTAATCTCATAGCCTTTAGTAGATCTTTAGTCTTCTGGTAAAAATGAATAGTCAATATTCAGTGTACCAATTTCTATTCACATATAGCTCATGAGTCAAGCAGAGCATGGGCCACTGAACTTCTCTTCAGAGGAGAGTGATCTGCAGAACAGAACAACCTCATGGCCATAGTGTGGCTGATAATTAAAAAGTTCAAATGTTTTTTCATGCTGGAAGCATAGTTCAAAGTTTCTTAGAATGAAAATGAGGGAGCAAAAGCACTTCAAAAAGGATTCCCATCTTACATAATTTTGAAGGAAAAGTTTAGTAAGACAAGTTTAGCAAATATGGTTTTAAGATTTAAAAAAGTATTCTTTAAGACTTAAATCATTACACTTTGAGGCAATGTACTGGGTCTGGCTGGGATAGAGTCAACTTTCCTGCAGCAGCCCATATAGTGCTGTGCTCTGCACTTGTAGCTAGAACAGTGCTGGTATCACACCAGTGTTTTGGCTACTGCCGAGCAGTGCTGGCACAGCACCAGGACTCTCTCCAGACCCCCAAAGCCAGTAGGTGGGGGTGGGCAAGAAGTGGGGAAGGGACATCCCCAGGACAGCTGACCTAAACCAAAGCGATATTCCATACCATATGATGTCACACTCAGCAATAAAAGCTGGGAAAAGGGAAGGAGAGCGGGGGGCTCTCGCTGTGAAGACGTCTGTCCTCCCGAACAACCGCTATGCATATTGAGGCCCTGCTTCCCAGGACGTGGCCAAACATCACTCATTGATGGGGAAGTAGAGAATAATTTTTTTTTTCCTTTTTTCCCCTCTGTGCTTCCGCGTGGCCTTTGCTTGTTTTTTTTTGTTTGTTTGTTTTTTTTTTGTTTTGTTTTTTTTTTTTTGTTTTTTTTATATAATTAAACCCGTGAGCCCTTTTTCTTCCCATCATACTTTCTTCTCCTCCTCTTCTTTTGAGGAGGGGGAGTGAGAGAGCAGCTATGGTGGAGTTCAGCTGCCCAGCAGGGTAAAACCACCACAGGCAATTACAATGAAGCATGTGAAAATTATAAATTAGAGAAGTGTACTAAAGTCATAAGCTACTTTCATACAAATTATATATATCTTTACAGTTATACATTTAATTACTCTAGTTTTGCTCTGATATTTGTTTTCACATGATTCATAATCATATCCTATATCCATGAATCAGGCACATAAGCATGACATTGCTGACATTACTGAATCTCACTTCAAGTCTTCTACACCATCTGACCCAGCACATATATTATTAACTGTTCTTACGAAGGAATCAAATTTAATCCTCTATGAGCACCATCTGTAGCATCAACTCCCTCAGAGTTCCTGTAACAACATGTTGTCAGAATGTATTTATACTTTAAAAGAACATATCAGAATTATACAACCAAAACCTAAATTTAAAAAAGTATAGCATTATGCTTATAATACAATGTGCCCTTGGCATCAGGGCACTTTTTTTTTCCCCATTACACACAATCTGTTAGGATTCTTGCATTTGAGCACTGAATTTGTCAGCCTGTGCAATGCCCATGCTTTCAAAAATACAAACGTGTTGACTGCAGAGAGTCATTCTATTTAACTGGTAAGACCATAATTAAACATTTCCTTTCAGTACCATTCAACACATCAGTAATTGAGCATGTACAAATATCATAGTTTCTTTAAATAGTCTCATTAGCTTATGTGAAGATTTAGTAGTGCAGATTGCTGGCTAGTAGAGGACTGTCCTACTTCCAGAAGCTGACATGAACTGCTCTGCAGTTAGCGCTCGCATCCAACTCCAGACTGCACAAGTGGCAGTTTTGCTCCTACTAATATGCTGCTAAATATTTTTCTTATGACAAATTTTGCCAAATGATAAACTGTGCTGACAAACCTACTGATGTTGTCCCAGTTCACCTCAGCTTATTTGATGCAAATAAGTTCCAAAGGGCCCTCCCCTTTTCTTTTTCCCCTAATTTTCCACAATGTGAAAAAAGTGAGATATTCACATTTCTGTGGAAAGAACATCACCATTATGCTATTGCTCAAACTTACCACAGATACTGATTTTGCAATTGAGAGTGTCAGAATAAACCATAGATGCACATACCTCAGATACTTCTTGGCTGACAGGGTTTTAATAAGTATATTTTTGTGCCCATGGAAGTAGTAGCGAAGCATATAGCCTTCCAACACGTACTCCTTAGCTGTTAAAGTGGGCATTAAAAAAGAAGCCAGTTCTTACACAATGAGCAGACACCAAACATCACATGTGCACAGCATCATGCACTGCAATCATGCAGAGGAGAAAAACTTGGTTCAATTAAGAACTCCAAAACTCACAGTAAGCCACATAATATTAGATAGGATTAGCTCAAATTCATTGTTAAGTGCATACTTCAAAAGACATAGTTCTTCCCATTAAAAACAGTTAGATATAATCTGTATACAAGCTTAAAGTAGTGAGCTTACACCTCTAGAAAAATCTTGAGAAACCACTCACAAGCGTAAAGCTCCCGAATACTCTAACGTTGCCTGAACAACACACATTGCCAAATACTACTTGTGTGGCTTCAAATCACTTCAGTTGCTCCCCAACAGCACAAACACATCCAGGATGCAAGGATGAGCCAAGGCAGTAATTCACATATGCTCTAAGGCAGAATAAGCCCAAGTCTAGTGCCAAAAGGATTCCTAACTGTTCCTATCCCCACCACTCATTCCTGCCCCCGTACTGTCCCCTTCCTTGTACCAACAGAAGCACACTTGTGCAATCCTGCTGCAGGAAGGCTCAGGAAACTGATTCAGCCTGAATTGGTTCTCTATAGCCTGCACAAAGACTTGTGACAGCAAACGAAGGGGCAGGAGAAGGAGAAGCTGAAGCAGAAGCAGGCAGAACAGCGCTTCACAGCCAGCACTGCTTCTAAACCCCAGTCCCATGGTGTCCTCTGTTACAGCCGAACCAGCCCGCAATGCAGCGGGGCAGCAATGAACAGAAAAGGGGAATTAATGCAACAGAACAACGTCTATGCTACTTGAGTGGGGAAATTCCAGCTCCACGGCTTAAATCCTTGCCTTCCCTACTGGGAGGCACAGGACAAGGCTGTGCCCTAGAAGACTTGTTGCGGTTGACACCTATCAAGTGGAGAAGACACACTGCATATGTAGTTAACTGCAAGAAGCCAATGGCATGGCTCCACTTTATAGCATTATAAAGTTCCACATTGTGTTTAATTTATGTAGTTCCTTAATTCAAGTCCAACTGCTTTGATCACTTTCTAAAATCTAGGAGCCAGAATATGCAGCAAGATTTCAAAACTCAAAACTTGAACTCACACAATAGGATCTGTCCCAAAGCCAAACTATGACACCAGCTGCACAAAGCCAAGTGGGTTTGTGTTTTTGTTGTTGTCATCTATTTTTGTTTTGTTATGATATCAATAATAAAATTAAAAAACAAAACAGCTTTCTGAAGTGAAGAAACAGCCAGACAGGTATTTCCAGAGAGCTCCAGGGAAAGCACAAGAAAGTATAAAGATCTTTGACTATGACAACTGAGGTTGCAACCATTTGCAAAAGATTATTAGTACAAAATATATTTAATGCCTTCGGTTACCTTCAGACATATATATATTCTACTTAAGTCCTCACTTGTCATTGCCTTTGTTCCTGACTTGCATTGGTGAAAAAAATCAAGATGAAATGAAGGACAGTAAGCTTTTTCCAGATAATGACTACTCTTACAAGAGTCATTACAGGTACTTCCATGACAACTATAAATAAAGCTTACTAAAATTTTAAGAGTCTTGCTAGAGATTTTGAACACTAATAGTGATTTGTATCTGTCAGATTTGAAAAGGCTGAAGCATGACAAATGACATACTAGATTTTTTTAAACTCTGCTCGACACGTACTGTAAATGGAACTGGATCTCTCATGCATTGAATTACCAATGCTTCTGCTGCTACTTGCTCCCTGCAATAGACAGGAGCAGAAATACAGGCCCACAGCCAAATTCCAATATAAGTGTTTCCGCTACATTACTTTTTAATATATCAAATATCAAAAAGTACAGGCGGTCCATCATCTCCAATTATCAAAAAGGAAATAAGTTCCAAAAGATAAAAAAGCCACCTGCCCTCCATTAAATGTAAGCAAAAGTAAGCAAGCCAGAAACATGAAAGAGGAATTCTACTTCAATATGTTCAATTGGATCCCATTTTCAAAAGCCCGAGGAAGTGAATTTCACACGAGGCCTTCTGTCCCACAGAAAGAAATATAACACTAATATACAAAAACACTTTCACTAAATTAAGTTTGTTTTTAAAAATGTTGGAGTTTCTCTTTTTTGTCAGGTGTCCAATGCTGTTTTATAGCCTCCATAGACAATAAAACACATTTGAAGAACTTCTTCATTCACATCTCAAAGAGAAGCTGTTTTGTAATACCCTGTAGTTTGGGGTTTAATCAAATACAGGGAATTTTGCTTTATTTTCAAGGTCTATTCTCATACCTTAAATGCAACACCTGACAAAGCTGACATCTGGAAACCAACTATTCCACTTCATTTGCATGTATCAACCAGTACAGATGTTTTAATCTTCTGTATATTAGCACAATGATTCACACAATATAAATCTTTGCTTTAAACCTGCTTTTGTCTGTAACCACTTCAAAGTAATTTTTATACCAAGTCATCTGCTGGAGGCAGGGAAAGACAACGTTTGTCTATTCTGCATTTCTGAAAAATACTGAACACAACCAATATATAGTAGATATTAGAAAATGGGTACAAAGATCATGTCTTTGGAGCTCTGCATTATATTCTATTAAAATGCAAAGGAAACAGTTTCCTCTTTTCATTGTCTCATTTCTTTAGTAATACTTAAATTAGCACGTTAACTGGAAACTCTTCCATGTGTTAATATGAAAACAGCTAAACAAAAACACCTCTGACATTTAAACTGTTTACTGAGGTTCTCTCCATACAAGTGAAGTTATGCTACCAATGCCAAACCAACGCTAGGTTCCTTCCTCCGTTAACCTCATCAAGAAATTAATCAGAAGTTTTCAAACCGGGATGATACGTTCAGAAGAAATCCACAGGTATTCCAAAATTCTCTGGCAACTATATGAACCAGAAGTCTTAGCTGTGCTTGAGAGATACCAAAGAATGGCAATATTTGCCTATGTGGCAGAGATGGGGCTATTACATGAGAAGTGAACCTGAGTTTGAAAAGCGTGGCTTTCATTTGTTGCTTTAAAGTTGTAGCATCACAAATTTAAAGCTTAGTATGTTCACCATATTCTAAGCAGACAACTATCTTACAGAATTTTCTCACTTCCATTATCTGTATTACAAACAGCCTATACCAGACTACTGTAGTGACCTACTACTACCCTACTAGCTTAGCAATCAATTCCCCCCCCCCTTTTTTTTTTTTTAAATATTGCTTATCTAAAAACTTAAGATCTATTTAAAGCAAAAAGTGACAACATATTAAAAGAATCTTCCACCTAGGCATATCAGAAATTCAACTTGAACAATGCATCTTTTAAAGAAGTCTACATATTTACTTCTCTGAGCTACTAACTCCACCGCTCATGCAAAATAATATTCAAGAAACAGTTTGAAGCTGCTTAGATGTTTTGAGCACTAAACTCTCCATCGCTCCTTTTTCTCACTGGAGTAATGAAGTTATTCTATTTTCTGCTTACACATCTTAAATTCAGCTGAATGAAAGAACCTCTCTACATGTTAATTTCATATGGTTTCTCTCCACAGCTTAGTGGTTTATTATATTATTCATATGCAATGGCCTAGATTGTCTCAAGAATGTACATTTTGAACTACTTAGACTGAAAAAAGTTAGATATCTTCTACACAAAAAGATAATAGTTTTGCAACACGCCAAATGACACTAATATATCCAAGTAAGGCCTGCTGTTGTTTTTTGTTTTTTTGTTTTGTTTTTAAGTAAACTATTGCATTGTTTGACATTATATGTATACACATGAACACAAACTTGCAATTTGCAGCATGCAGCTACTTGCAACTTTTTTTTTTGGAAGCTCATTTTGAATCCAATATTACCACACACTAACTTATTTTCCAAATCTTGTGTTTAACAAGCTTATTCAATTTTGTTAGGCTTAAAAAAAAGTTTCAATCCCACATAAGTTCAAGGAGGCCACTTATGTTCAGAAAGCTGGGCTTGTTTAGTCTCCTGAAGAGGAGGCTAATGGGATCTAACAGTAGCCTGCGACCACTTGACAGCAGATGGCAAACCCTCCCCAGCAGCAGCAGACCATTAAACATGGGGCAATCAAACTATGCACTGGGAGGGCCAGGTTAGGCATCAGGAAAAGATTTTTTCTGCTAGGAGGATGTTGCAGCACTATGGCAGGCCATCCAGAAGACGCGGGATCTCCATCCTTGAAGATATTCAGGAGTTGGCCAGAGAGCTACGGATGACCTGCTCTTGTGGGGGTGACATTCTTGCTCAGAGCACAAGTTTGAATTCCAGTGGTCCCTTTCAACCAGCATTCCTCATCTCCTTTGAAAGGCAGATTCTAGAAAAACTGCCCCCAAAACGGAGGGCTCCGATTCACAAATACAAATAAAAGTGTAATCGCAGTAGTCATTCTTATTTATGAAGTGTTAGTTTTATCCTTCTCTCCATATGTTCTTAGGACACTCCTAGGAGGCACGCTGTTATGAAGCAGTTGTTGATCCACCACATTTACAACCTGAAGTAAATACCTCATGATTACAGACAGGAAAAAGAAGGCAAGCCTGAGAAGAAGCCAATGTAAAATCCTGACCAAATCCCAAATGAGAGCTTACAGCATTGACATTTGTGCACAGGTTTTACTACCTTTCGATATGCATGTGTATTCCTCATGTCTGAGCAAAGAACGTATTCATGCACACAAATGAACTCTGCTTAGGAATGCCTTCACAAAATCTGCACATCTTTACCATCACAACAGTTCAAAGCAGTACATTGTATATAATGAAGAGAAATGAGTTTCAGCAGAACTTTAAGCATGCTAAAAGACAATAATGAGAATAGGGAGTCAAGAATTAGTATGCCTGCAAAAGCCCAGAGCTTTAAAACAGGGTAATAACCATTCAGAAGAAAGAATTCATTGCAACTGGAGTAGGCATGTTCGTTCATGAATGATTTTCTTTTCCTTTAAAAAAGCTGTAAGGTATAACATCGCTTTGCATCTTGCAGTTCCATAAAAGCTACCTTGTATTAGGAGATGCTTTGTGCACACAGCCTTGTGAAAGGAAAAGCTAAAATTCTCCTTAAACACAGCCATGTCTAGCCCCAAATAAAAGGGGACCTGTACTTCTAAGTGAGATGCCTATTGCAAAAGTCTACAGCCTTGTGCCACAATTAAAAGCAAAGAAAGTTTTCTGACTTTGTTGTCTAAAGCTCCAATGGGATTCAGTGATGTTTTGGCACATGATATGAAGCCTTACCTTTCCTTTCACCAACTGATCTAAGATTCTCTAGGGATGAGGACAGATAAAGGTTTAATGGCTTTGTTAACATTCACACAACAGTTTTTAAGCTAAAGGCTTTGAAAAGGGTTAGCTTCCTTTGCAGAAGTAGAAGAGAAGCAGAGAAAAAAAACAGGGTTGTTTCAAAATCCTATCACTGTTTCTATAAGCAGAAAAGGTAATTTATGAAAAAGTGTTACATAAGTTACTGCACTACAACCGCAATCTCGATCAAAAATAAGATTCGAGATGCTGTCAGCTAACTTGCAGTCAACAGAAGGGGGAAGAGAAAAGTGTGTGGAAACAGTAGAAAAGGAAATATATTGAACTACGTTTTACTGATTTACTTAGAGAAGTGTAACAAAAGTACCTCATAAAAACATTTAATATATTCATAAGAATAAGAATTTGTAACCTTGGACTTTATCCGCAGTTTTTGATCGGAAAGCTGTAAAAATGATTGCAAATGAAATGCATTAAAACAGAAAAGCAATCAAAATCAGATAAACTGAAGTGAAATTAAGGAGATCCGCAGCATTACTGCAACCAACACCCTGAAGAAGTACTCAAATCTACTCCCATAAAGTTCAGTTCTTAAATTGAAATAAGTTCCACCTCAACAGGAAAAATAGTGAGCTCAGAGCTCATTTGTAACTACCTGCAGCAGCACCTTATAGAGGAAGCCAATTCAGGGTTTGTGATAAGAATTAATTCCAACCTTTTCTGAACAGCATCAGCTGTTCCATGCAGCTGTACAAGCTGTGAGCTTGAGCATTATTTATTGAAAGGTGGGCTTTAATGCACTTAAACCTTTTCTCTAACACTTGCCAGGAATAGCTTACATAGTAAGGAGAATAAAGCTATTAACATTTTTCAGTAACGGGATTTAATCGGTCTCAAACAGCAAGCTGATATGTAAAAATCAATGTATCAAACATTAAGTTTATTAAGTTTATTAATGTAAACAATTGTAAGTTTCATTGGGCTTTTTTAAATCTGCAAGTTTTGAGAACACGGAAATCAGTAGGTAATGCAAACCATGGTTAAGTTTAATCTCTGCATTGCATGAAAGATTCTTTGTTCATTTTTTAAAACACCAATTGCTTCAGTATTTAAATTTTTTATTAAAACTTGGGTTGGAGTTCTTTAAATTCCCTTGTTTCATACATCACATGGGCTATTGGTTTACTGATCCCTTACAGAGGATTATCTGTTTTAGTAAAACCCGATTAATAGAATTCTTTTAGCTTGGTAATTAAAATAATACACCACTATTTTGAAGTTACAGACATGACTGCAAGACTACTAGACCAAGGCAAAACTTAAGCACCTATTATTTCAAGTAGAGAATGTCAGAAAGTTACAACAATTACACAAAGAAAAAAAATAAAATTTGGTACCAGGAAAGTTCAGACCCCAATTCAGCTCCAGAACAAACATCGACTCCATACTTTTAGTCTAAAAGCATGTATCCCATTTATTCTAAAACCAAGTAACAATTTGTGCCCACTTAGTACCACTATATACACTTAAAAATCCTTACAGGCTTTGCAAGGCTTTCTGCCTGCAGCCTAATTGAAATGACTCGCAGAAGAGAGACAGCAAGACAGCGGAGGCTGTCATAAAGATAATCTTTTAGATGCTTGAACACCCACCTGCACTTTTCAGGTTAGATGGCCGTTTGTCAGAATTGTTCACTTTTATGTACACATATAAAACAGTACACTCATGAGGGCAAATAACCGTGCACATAATTGCTAAATAAAAGATATGCTAAGCAAAGAGCCAGCACCTAGATAAAATTAAAATGAAGATGAGCAGGATTTTAGGTTGTTTTTCACAGGTGCATCTTGATATGAGCATCCCCTGAAGGCTTAACTTTTCTCTAATTTTGTTTTGTTTGTTTTTAAATCCCACAGGTATTGCTACCTATCCCATTAACACATGCCAGCTTCATGTACCAGTAGCCAAGCACATGCCCACTGACCTACTTAAGAAAGCCACCTGCAGCAGCACACTCAAGCCAGTGACAGAGGAAGAATTCGAGAACAGTGTTCAACCTTGTCCAAATTAAGCCTGGTGACAATTCAGAAACAGCAGGCCAGGGCAAGAGTTACATTTTCCTTCAAAATACTGCCCGAGCCCAGAATCTGTTCGGTCACCCCCAGCAGCTCGATCGGACCCTCGCAGTGCCACCTCAGCGCTGCCCACGCGCTGGTTCGGCTCGGCAGTTTCTGTAGCCGAGAGAATTATCCACCCACACCAGGATGCGGCTGAGAGAAGCCACGCCTCGAGAGGTTTCGAAGAGGAACACGGAAATCAGGCCAAACGCTCAGCCATGCCTTCCTGTCACCTGTGCGACTGCAAGCCGACTCCAAACCCACAGCTTCTCATCAGCTTCCTCCCTTCCCCAGTCAAACCCCATTGCCCAGCCACCCCAAGACCCCTCGCATGAGGGTGAGGCAGAAGAACAAACTGCAGCCTCTGCTATGTCATTAACTAATCAGGAAGATGATAGAAAACTGATGTATGAAATCAGTCTCCAGATCTTCTGTATGGGCGCAAAAATTTAACTCAGCTTGCATATGCCTCAGGCAGGACTTGCGAAGCAAACATAATTGCTTTTAGCACATCACCGAGCAGCCTGTGGCTAGAACCACCACCAGCCTGTGGGTTTGCATGCTCAGTTCACAGCCAGGAAAACAGCATTATTTGAACAAGCTACAAAAATATCTAGTGCTCCAAATACTCAACTTGTTATATAGCACAAAAACAAGTTTACAAGATGCTACGCGCACTGCCAGATAGCTATGGCTACCAACACATACTATAAAGTATAACGAGGCGACAGGAGAAACATACAATGCTTATTCCTGCTATAAACAAACTTAACATTTAAAAATGAGTAGAAAACCAAGTATAACTTGTTACTTTCTACTTTTGATGCAGTCAGCTCCTACGATATATTAGGTTGCTGCTTTTTCCATTTGTGTCGCTCCTCCCTCCAACCCCCGCACACAGCTATGCCCTCCCTACTTTGCTCATATTTTTCTCTCCCCTTTACAGGTCTTCTCAATGCCCCCTCATATTTCATTTCAAGTGTCACAAGGTTTTCATTCCAGTTTCTCAATCTCCTTATCTGTAAAACAGGTATTAAAATTCACTGTCAGCTAGTTCTGATATGCCAATACCAAATTCATCATCTTACTGCATTTAAAAAAAACATTATGCATGTCATATATGGTGACCTATCAGTCCTCCCACTTGATTAGAGACCTGCTACTTTTGCCCCTCCTTCTAAAAATTTAGTTCCTCACTTTCTAAAACTTTTTTTCCCCCCAATCTTTATCCTTCCCACTGGCTGGCAATGTTACAGTGGCTCACTCTGGTTAGTTTCTCATTTTAACAATCGAATGAGAAATACGCATAACTAAATACCATCGATCAATGTTTCTTTTTTCCACTGAACCAGCCAAAGTAATTTTTGCACATGCACACACATACATTCCTCCAAACAGAGTTAAGAACTGAAATAAATTTTCACTGGAAAATCTCTGAAATCTAATTGTTCAAAAAGGCCATTGCAGAGGAGAATGAAGGCAATATCATTACAGAGACGAGGACAATTTAACCCCAATAATAATAAACTACTCCTGTCCAGCCAGGGAGCAACTCTGGAGTAACAGCATTGCCTGGGGACAGTAAAGATGTAACCCCTATCCAGAATTTCATCCTTTCCTACGCTTGCACAAAGCATCAATCTTAAAGATGCATCAAATAGCAATGTTGTTTTACATGCGAGGGGAAAAAGTATCTTCTCAAATGCTACTGAAAGCAAATACAGACTTTGGGGTGCAAACTTCCACATTACATGTCTCCATTAACACCACAACAGTGCTAAACTTTAAACATCTTCCCTAAATTTTAGCCTCTTCAGTGTTTGTGCATCTTAGAGTTTAGCTTATTTAAGGTGAAGGTGAACAATGACAGCCACAGAGCAATTGTGAGAATTCTTCCTAAAATGTACTTGCAAGCCTTTTTATTTTAATGTGACCTGCTAAATTTAATCGTTTAGTTAGAACTACCAAGCTTCGTGTCTTCTCTAAGCTTCAGTCAAAATTCTCAGGGTCATAAATCCATAACTACTCGCTTCTCCCCCGCCACTTCAGGGCTTAAGCTTTAAGAAACTGTGATTTACAGGCAGGTTGGATTAATTAAAAAAGACAAATCCTCCACATGTACAAAGATGATTGCCACTCACTGTAGAGGAAGATCATCTTAAGTCAGTGTAAGCATGCCAACACTGTTCATACGGGAACATCCTTATTCCACATGCAGAGAACATAAGGGCAGAAATACCTGAGCAATACTTTTGGATGTCTTGCTGTTGCGTAAAAGTAGTTCACTTGTTTAAGAAGTGCTGTACATGAACCAAAAAGCCCTGCCTTTCAAGCTCAGAGTGCGGGCTGCTAGGACTGCCTGGTGCCGCGCAGACTCCCAGGTAAGGTTCACACTAGCTCAGAGGTCCCAGCAGAGCACTCCCTCAAACAGGAACACTTGGTCCATCGTGCACCTGTTTATTACCCAGAAACATTGGTTGTGTTCTTCCATTCCAAAGTAACATTTCTGCGTAAAGATGCTAGGAGCACTTTTGTTAGAAGACAAACACCACAAAATCTCACCACGTATGTTTATCACACCTAGAACTTTCCTCCACTGAACTAGACCACGGTGCAGGAATAAAAGCCTAGAAATGCCTCACTTTCCCTATTTGTTCTTTTTTTCCTAAAAAAGCAACAACAGAATTCACTTTTGCATGATGAAAGCATGTTTACATGCTTTTTTTTTTTTAAAAAAAGGAGATTCCCTTCCATTAGGGAACAGAATAGAGAAATGCGATGAAGCTAAAAGAAACAATAATGCCCTAACTATACACCAAATTGGAAAAACTAATTCCGTAGAATGTAATCAATTTTATCAAAGACTTGTGCAAAAATATACACAAGTTGTAAAGTCACACTAAACAAATAAAAAGGTTTTCTTAACAGGATTTACTCCAAAAACAGATGTTAGTATTCATCATTTGGTAATTAAAACTATTTATTAGTAGAAATCAAGAAATTTCTTTATTTCAATTTGGATCCACAGTTGTGCTCAGCTGCACAGAGCTAATTGTTTCCTGATAGCTTGTTCTCCAATTGTTTGCTTTAACATAAAATGTTTACCAAATAAGGAAAGGCTACACTTCCCCTTAACATCTTCCTTTTCATCAGCCTACCACAGTGCCTTGATTTTTTTTTTCTTCCCTTATCAATATAATAAATACTGCATAAATACATTCTAGGAGAAAACAGCTACATTCAGATCTGTCTGGAAAATGTTGGCTTTGCTTCTTAGGGGAATCTAGTAATTTACCTGAAGTTGAATTCAACAGCCAATAAATGGTACCAGATCCTTTTTCATATGTTGTTGTACTCAGTAGAAGAGATGGTGTGATGTGTAAAACCAAACAAGTGACAACTGTTCAGAGACAGACTATAAATACAGCAGAGAAATATTGAACACCAGGTATAGAACAAACCTTTTCTACTCCAAGGATTTCTCAGTTTATGCCCAAAACAAAATTTAAGACTTCCCCTTCCCGCATCAATGCTGAATAGCTGCAAGTTCAATTGCAGAACTGATACCAAGCATAACAGTCTTCCTTCCTACCGACTGTTGCTGTTGATCAAGTATGTCAACAGCAAATCCCATCTACAACAATTTCAAGAGGAATCCAAATCAGAGCTGCAGAGGGGGAGATGTGGAGGGGAAGGCACAGAAGTTTAAAATCAACCATTGCTGCTCTGCGCAGTAAGTCACCTGAGGTAATTACACACATTGGAATTTGTTTTAGCAGAAAATTTCTTACCAGGAAGATTGCTAATAGTCATTAACTCAATTAAGTTATTTGCTTAATAAGCAGCTGTTAAAAGTTACTAAACATAGCAATGCCACAGCAATTATATCTCCCTTGCTCAAGTACACTGCTTGGTTCTGCTCATCTCAAAACAGATTGAACATAATTCCAAAGGAAAAAAAAAGGGGGGAGACTTTCACCTACAAAGGGCATACAAGCAAGGTCATAGAAAAAACAGAGAAAATAAGCCAGACATTGAATTTGTTTTTTTAACCAATTGATAGTATTTTGAAAAGTTAAAAAAGTAAACTGCCTTTAGATGGTATGATGTTCAGTTATGACATTGAGTTTACTGATAATCATCACGTCCAAGACACCACAAACTCTTTCCAAAGCAAGGTCTACATGACGGAACCATGTTTATTTTAGGTAAGAAAAAACAAGGTAGACGGTTAATTCAAGACTTGAGATAAGCTACTTCTCTGACTTTGTAAGATAATGACTGTGTTCTTAAACAAGGTTTTAAGCTTTTAATCCATTTCTGGATCGCTGATGGGGAGAAAAAAGCACACAATGATATTCTTTCATAAATATTATCTTTAGGCATAAGTGTTAATTGTTCCCTGTAAGATCTATCTCTGGAAAAACACTACAATTCCAGCATTTCTAAACAGCCTCCATGTATTTCCATATTACATCATAGGTAATATACCTGTTTTTTCCTCTTAAAGAAGCAGACACCAGTGTTTCAGTAAAAGCTGATGCCACAGGAATTGAATCCCCTCCCATATCAGTGAGTGAAATTTTAGCAAAATGGTGCTGGGTAACAGGTGACAGTGATAGACGTTCTGCAGGAATGCATGTAACTTTACTCTTTTTTATAAAAGTAAAATTCAGCCTGAGATCACTTCGATCAAAAAAACCTTCAGTGATCTGTAAAAATCTACAGTCACATTCAAAGTTTGATTCCATTAATTCCTTAAAAAAGTTAGTAACAAATAAATGACACATGCATGCAATGTTTCTTGTTTATTATTCAAGTCTTTGGAAGTATACAAGTACTCATCAGCAAGGCCAGATTATTCACAAGAAAAGTGAAAAAAGCCCTTGGGGTTTCTTGAAGGATAATTTCAGTAGTACTAATTTTTGGACAATGAGTGGTGAGTACACGGACACAATTTCACTAAGCCAAGGGTGGTGGTGGTTTTTTTTTTTTGTTTTGTTTTGTTGTTGTTTTTGGGTTTGTTTTTTTTTTTTTAAAGTAAACTGATTACTAAGCCCAACCCTAACCAGTGATTTAGCTAACACTTTCAGTCACAAAAAGTATGCAAGATATTATGCCACAAGTGAAGAATAAATACCATATCGTGCCAAGCACCCTCAGTAGAAAATTTCAGAATCACCACATTTCTTATACAAATATAAACCATACAGTTATAAATGTACTAGTTTGGCATTGCTGTTTTGCTTTATGCTTGCTTCTTAAACATGTATGACAAAATATTATATACTTACGTGAAGACACAGAAAATGAGAGGCAAGGAATAAACTGAAGCAGCATTTCCCAGCATCCCCAACTCATTCAATCCTGTGAGCTGTACATGCAACCCTTAAAATGCTATACAAAAGCAATCTGTCACCACTGCTATCCTAATGACTTGTATGTCTCAACACCACTAATACCAAGGTATTTTTTTCAGAAAGATGCAGAATTTTCACCTTTCCAGCATCCACAATCTTCACCCCCCTCACCCATCCCACATTTCACTAGCAACTTTTATTTAGTCTCTTCACCCATCATCCACCTTCTGATGAACATTCAGAAGGCCACGCTGGCAACCTCTCATTACTCTTATTTTCCTCCAATTTTCTTATTGCTTCTCTTCTTTCTACAATCTGGTTGGGCAATAGCGACAGCTGGTTGGCGCATTAAACATTAATGCCAAGCAGGTGCATGGACAGAACAGAGGAATTAATTTTTAGTCACCTTCTGCTGAAAGCAGAAGTGACTTTGTTACTTGGTTTGGAACATGTCATTCAAGTGTATAGTGATTCTGGTAAATAACAAGTAAGGTCCCAGTTCAGAGGGGATATTATGGTATTATCACTATATCATACGTTAAGTACATATTTTGCATTAGACTGAATGCAAAGCCATTCCTCACATTAGGTGATGAGTCAACCATCAACTCTAAACACAATAATAGAACAGAATAAAAGCACAATTTTCTCAGGTAGTCATTAACTGGGCAGAAACCACAAAAAGTCGAAGTAAATTCAGACCATAACAAGGCCTTAATCTAAATGGATTGGCATCATGTTTATTAAGAACATGAACTCCAGATTCCTCAAATATTCTCTCATATAATTCACCCCTTATGTGAACCGAACAGCTTATAAACAACATAAAAGCAAATGCTGTACAGAAATCTACTTCTTTTTTTCTTTTGAATACTTCGAAAATTCCACTGGACATTCACCTGCGGTAAACAAGTATGACCAAAAGACAGGGTAATGTTGGATGGGCATCCAAAGCCAGAGTTTTGCCCAAGGAAAAAAAGAATTAAAAGTTACATGACAGAAAAAGTCATTGTATACTAGACAAATCACCGCTAAATATTTAGTTATTAAAAGATTTGCATATAAGAAATTAGCCCGTGGATTTCTAGAAGTCATAATTACATGAAGCACATTCAGTTGTGCTCAGAAGTACTTTACAAAATTTAAGCATAAATACTGTTTTATTGCAACTTGCACAGTCAGGTATAACAGCCAGAAGTTCTCTGCAGGTTCCAACGTCAGCCCAAGAAAAGCACGGACATATTCTGAAGGACTATTGAAAGGTCCTCAAATAAAGACAACTGGAGCCTCCAAACAAGCTGCATATTACATATCAAGAACCATTCTTGAATATTTTAGGTTTTCTCTAGCTCTCTGATATCTCTCAAAGACAAATCTATGCCATCATAAAAGACACTGCCCACAACCGTCATCCATCCTACGGCAAAGCTCCTATGAATACTAATGAACCACTAAGAGCAACTCCAGTGCTATGGTAGCGTGCAAAGACAGAGTAGGCAGACCAATATTCTGCTTGTGACTAAACCAATCACAGTTGTATGAGACCGAACAATTGTGGGCGAGAATATCACCACTTCCAATTTAGCACAACATTCTGCTATGAAGTACAAAGCGTTACTTGAAGTTCTCAGATGCAATTAATGCAGAGGTGGAATTGTTCTTTCCCTTTTTCATAGCTGTGCTTGACTCTTATCTGCAGATCTAAAACATTTATGTTAAAGAGTTTCAGAATCACATGAACCAATGGCAGTGTAGTCTTTACTTCTGGTATTCCTTATGAACATAAGTATATAGGTCTAAAACCAGCAGAGCACACAAAAAATAAGAAATAGGCCTTGCACTGCAATCCAACCATTCAAATTAAGCCTGTGAAAAGTTTAAAAGCTGAAGTGACTTCAAGCATAGATAGATCATCTTCTCTAATAAGTCATCTACTGAGAACTCCCAAACCTTCTGAAAGTAATAAATTATGGCTAACAAGGATATTGAAGATGAGAAGGAGTTAACACCACCTCCCCTTCCCTACCACATTAATTATAGCTTCCTAGCTAGTATTACCGACTGGCTGAAACCTAATCCTGCAACATTTTAAAGCTAAATGACAGGAAACAAGGCTTCAGCGCACTTAAGAAGCACTATGAATGTAAATATCAAATTAATATCCAACCTGAGCAGCAATTATTCATTCTGCAGCATTCAAAAACTTAAACACATTAAAGACAGGTAATTTTTTCATGACTTAAAAAAGTGTCTAAGCTTAGATATAAGACTATGATTTTGGGTCAAATATCACCTTAAACAGGTTGAAGGCTCGTTAAGCAGGCTGAGGCTTAGGCACTGCTCCTAGAAGAGTTGTCATACAGAGCTGGGAGCACACGTTTTTTGCCTGCATCTGAAGTGTCCTCTTTACATTCAACAGGAATCTAACCGACACAGTGAACTGAGTAAATGGTGCGATCCACATGTCCGAACATGGTTTGCTACCTCATGGTAGAGCAAGTTTGCTCTCCGTACTCTGTTACGGAAGGAACCTTGGATTCCTAGCTCAGATACCAACACCTCAAGAGCTGCAAAAGGAATCCAGTCCTTAAAGTTTCTGAACAAGTAACATCACAAGTAAGCACTTTAAGATGTCTGAGCCCTACTAATTTAACAGTGTTAAACAACAAATGAAAATTAAGCAGGAAACAGTGCATAGTAATTGGTACCCAAGTATGCTTTTTCCACCACATGCTGAAATCCGTGTGGTCTGAAACACCAGCTCCCAAACGCTATGGCATTCTTCAAGTCCGGTACGACACCGAGAGCCTCGGCACAACCAGCAGCCAGGCAGAGAAGCCGAGGAGAGGGAGGCAGGCTCACTGCTGGAAACACCCAGGGTGGGAAGCACTGCTGCTGGGGCTGGCTGCTTCCCTCTGCTCTGGGGCCTGCACCCCACCAGGAACCATCCCACACGCTTCCAGCCCCATCTGGAAGCACCAGAGACTAACGGCAAAGCTTTCTGACAAATGCAAATCATTATTTGCCTACATCCTCCGACAAATTACAACCAGATGAGAGCTGGAGGATACCTGAAAGGCATCCTTTGGATGACACCTTAACAATAACATTACAATCTCTGATCGTAGAATAATTTAATTGGTTATACCTAGATATCTGAGTTATCTTTAAAATCTCTCAGGTCAGGAAAAAAATAATTGAGGCTGATATCATTATTACAGCTCAACTTCACTTGAATTAGTAAACAGAAAGTGATGAACATGCAATCAGTAAAACCAAGGGGTTTTGCCTGTTTAACAAACCAACTAATTAGAACTTGTCCTTTGAAGTAATGTGTTTAGTTTGAGTTTGTAATGTGTTTAGTTTGAGTTTAGAAGTTTGAGATAGGCCAAAGAGGAAGCAAGTTTCAAAATATTTCTACGTAAATGAGAAACTTGAGATCATCAGGTGAGGCTATTTCATAAAACAAGCAAATGTCAGAGCCAAAGGCTCATTATTCATGCAAATATAACAAGCTACTTAAAACTCTTGGACAAGATGCATTAGGGAAAGTACGGTATTTACCTCAGCCTAACACTTAAAACTGCAATACTTTGAAAACCTCATTATTAGTGTTGGCACCTGTACTTGCCACCAGTATGAATGTTGTAATTCACCTTATACTACGTTTCTAACTTATTCTTATTTCACATATTAACATTAAGAAAATATCCAGGAAATACTTCTCTCCATTAAGTATCCAATAAGTACTTTACTCAACGCCAGGGTTAAGAGAAATGCTTTATAGTTCCACACAATACAGAATGCTCTATATATTCAAGTTCTGATCTTCAGCTCACAAAAGGAGCTCTTTGAAATCTCCAAGCAGTGGTACGAATGGCAGCCTCCATGGTGATCTCAGGACATATGTATGCCATTGATTTCTACAGCATTTAGAGCTGATGGTTCTAATTCTCATCTGTATGCAAAAAGGACCAAAGAACTTCACATTTAAGACTGTCTTCTCCAAAATTCTGAACACAAAGCCTGCCAAGGAAAACAATCAGAGCTCTGTCCTGATGGTATAATACATGCTCCTTCCTGCTTCTAACAACACTTTACTACACTCCTAATAAATAGGCCAGAATTAAGCTTCTCCTTATGATCACTGAGACATGATCACAATTATGATCACAATACAGACCTGGAAAAGGAAGCTGAATTTTCATTGCTTCGAACACCAGACTTTTGTTAATTTCCTTCTGCAAAGTGTCTTAGTAACTAGAAGAGAGTTTCACTTCCACTTTCATTTTTCATGTGCACAGTAAACAACCTTGAAAGAGGCAAACTGAGCTAGACATATTCATGAAATATTTCTGTAGAGTCAGTTTTCAGACCAGAAGCCAAGCCAAGGCCAGATAGTTTCACTTAGAAAATTTTCAATTGCACAAGAAAAAAGAGATGATCATTTTTATTCTGATAAGCCTTTTTTTCCCCCCTCAAAAAGGTTTCAAAAAGAAGAAACCACAAGGTCCGAAAAGTTGTTTTCCCTCATCATTCTGCAAATAAGAGTGGCAGGGTCATATTTAAAGAATATTTAAAGCAATAATTTGGGTTACCAGACAATGGTTGTCTTGTTCTTTGGCTTCTGCAAGAATGTTAATCTGCTGCTGACAGCATTTTGGGCATAGAAAAGAATGGTAAAAAAAATCAAAAACAAAAAGTCATTGTAATTTTATTAACTTCTGGCAGGAAAGAAATTTCAGCTTTAAGATACCATTTAGGAGCCTGCAAACTAATACAAATCAACAGAAGAAAAACAGTTCAATAAAGTCAATTTACAAAGTCGGTGCCAGCAAATATTCTGCAAGTCCTCAAATTGAAAACCTTCGCTTAGTAACGTCTCCCAGAAAACTTACTGTATAAATTATGATGCAACTTACTACAACATTATCTTTGAGCATTTTAACCTTATTCTTTCCACATTAGCAATCACTTTAAACATTTGCACAAAACCAAAAATGAAGTGCTAATGCAAAACAGCAAGTGTCTGCCAAACTGTCTTGTCTCAAATAACACAACTGCAATCAGTTTCCTAGTTTAATTCCACCTGTTCACAAAGGTGTACTCCCCCCAAGAAAGCATGGGGCAGGTGGAGTGTCTATTTTAAACCTTCTTCTGATTTTCAATGAATGCCCCCAGGTCTCGTATCATGAAAATAACTTCCAGTCCTCCTATAGTTTCCTCCTTTGTAACACTTATGATTTCAAACAGGTCTACTACATCCTCACTATCAACTCCTATGACCTGAAACCCACCTGGCTGCCACAGTGCTCTTCCTACAGTTCCTTGGGCTTCCTTGCTATGCATCCTTCCTTCCTTACCACTGCCCCAGCCCGGGGTTCATATGACCTTCACTTAACCAATTTCAGTGAATTATTCCAGTAGAAAATGTCAGTTTACTAAACTGAAATTGCTTAGCATGAGGAAGAGCAAAGGCTGAAGGTCTAAACCACAGCTAACACATATTGGCTTCAGCTTCCAAAGAACTATAGCCTCAGGGAAGGTCTTTTAAAACCAAGGAGTCCTAATGTCTGTTCATACACAAAAGCATATATACAAGAAGTTTGGCAAGCTTTATCCAAACCTTTTCTAGTTTTTCATATCCTTTTCAAATGACAACAGTATGTATACTATTTTCCTTTCCTCGTAATTTGTCGTATTTGTTCCTGAAAAAATACCAGGCTTTTTCCAAAGAACAATCCACAACTACTCCCAAAATCAAAATTGTAACAGCTAATCGGAGTTCCAGCTATAGAGTTAAATTTAATACAAGCTTTTACTTTTGGGTATGAAAGTATCCAATTAAATAAGGTCCTCCCTCCTTTCTCTTCCTTCCTAAATTTTTTGTTGTTTTGTTTTCTGCACTAAGACGATCTCAGGTACCATTTCATTACCCTATCACACAGTATCATGCAATACCTTCGGATACCTGTGCAGTCAACAGCAGTTTATGTAAGGCCCCCCTCATCATCCTGCTACGTGTCAGACTTCCACTCACCTCTAAGCTAGTTAGTATAATGCTCCATTTGTTATCATCTGGTATTTCGAAGAGGTATCATTTTTCTTCCCATTAAGGTATTCAGCCATGAAGGAATTTCATCTGTGATTGCTTATCACTTCTGTAGGGAAACAGCAGTTTCTATGGATCTCATAGAACATAACAGCCCAGGTTGTGTATAGAGCCTCCATTTTGTTGAAGTAAAGAAATCTTACCACTCTTCAACATCAAGAGAAATTAGAGCCTTGAATACTGATCTCAGGATACTATAAACAGGCAGACGTGAGGCTACGTAAAACAAGTGTCTGAGTGCTTTTGTGACAAAAAAAGAAACATCACAGATGCATAGTTTCTTAGGAAAAATGTTTACTTAATAAAGGAAACAAACCAGTTTTACTTGGATTCCTCTGTGACAATCAAAAGCAGTAGACCAGATGCATTTAGTGTTCAGACAGGCTCCTTTTTTTATCCCTTTCAAGCTGATAAACATCTACATCTCAATCAGAATGGAAGATGTCTTCATTATCCTGCATTAATAAAAATCACATTTCATTACTTTTGCTTTGTGTGACTAAATAGTTACGCCAAGCAAGTGACTTTGCTTTTGAGACACAAGCTCTCTCTTACAATCAACTGGTAAAAAACAAGTTGACTCCCAAAAGATTTCATTCCAAAACAAAAATTTCTACTTGTCATGCATGGGCTTCTACTAAAATGGCTAACACTACCTTCCTCCAAAGCTGCCATCTTCTCACAGATGCTCTTCTGCGGCAATGCAGTGAACTGAAGGACCTGACCCTGCTGAAAAACATGAGTACCAACCTCCAGCTCAATGCATTCCCCCAGACTACCTCACCTCCAGCCACAATAATGTTAAGGAAGAGGTCGGGACAGACAGAATAGGCAGGGAGGAAGAGATTGCAACAAGCACAAAGGAGTATCCTTTTCTGCAGCAAGAGCCTGCACTGAGGTCAGTTTAAATTGATAACAAAGCCACATCCTTCAAAGACTGCAGAGTGACACTGTCACCTGCCTGCAACACAACCGAAGGAAGACCAATTGCAGGGACTGCAGTTTCATAAGACCAAAACCAAAATATTCATCTAAAATGCAGTGTTAGGATGCAGTCCTAGAGAATACAGGACACAGGTTCATACATTTAAAGTCAAAAGAATCCCTTTGTCTCTTATCTATGAACTGACATATTATTCATTTGTTACAAAAGTAACTACAATGCCCTCTGTGGCTATGCCAGCAGCATTTCAGTGGCCGTATTTATTCAGGGAACGTGAACCAGACAGGAGAGGAGAAATTGAGACAGCCGTGTTCCCAAAAAGTACTGACAAAAGTTAAGTCTCAAAAAAAAAAGTTAAACATATACACAGGGGAAGATAGAGATGCCTTGATGCATTTCATTTGCACCTAAAAATACAAGTAGACAAGGACATAAAGATATTTTTCCTTCATAACACATTATGTATTAGAGCTACAAGGTATTAGAGTCTATTTTCATATTTAGCAAAACAGTAAACCATACTTAGCACTAAAAAAGCAAACTATTTCATTTTCACTTCAAAATTATTTCAGTCCAGACAATGAAAAATAACTTAGACCAACAAGTATTTTTTATACAGGCATACAACACTACAGTAAGAAGTTATCTTGCAGCTTTCTATATATAGCAATCTAGAATTAAAACCACAGTAGAAGGAAGTCTCCTACTCAGAATGATTAACTTTAGTATTTGTTTCAAAATCATCACAGACCACAAAGTTTGGGTGGTTTTGTTTATTAGCAGTATAATATTTCTCACCTGCTGTTCTTCAAGTACTAGGTGGTATCACAAATTCAGAAAAAAGCAAACCAAGTTGGTCATTTTCAGATTATAACTGGAGAAGCAATATAAAAATATGTTTATCTGCTTCAGCATACAACCTGAAAATTCACCTACTTACCGAAGCTAGTGAGGGTATACAGGGGAGGAATGAGTTTCAAGTGAAATCCTATGGTTGGGACAAAAAGTGTCAGCATATTGACAAAAATTATGCTGATAATTTCCTAGCAAAACTCACCAAACATATTTCTACTTGTAAACAGAGACAGCAGCGTAAATATAAAAAACACTTACTGAGCCATTCTCTCATTCATGAAGTGTTACGCATGCAGGAAAAAAAAATGAAGTGTTCAGGAGATACTGATGACAAATCTCAATGGTAGTCTAGTGGAGCTATTTAATATTAAGAACGAAATAATGTTGGTGTGAAAATTCCCGAGTAACATCATTAACTTGAGAAGAATTCTAAATTTTAACTAATTCAATTCACCTGTGTAGCATTACTACATGTGCTGAATAATTCACATACAACTAACCCCTTCCTTTTTTCTAAACCACAAAGCAAGAAAGAGCATTCATACCACACCTTCTTGTATGCAAAGTTTCCAGTTTTAAGGAAAAAGTATCCAGAGTTTAGAAAGCCAAAATGTCTTCACTAAATTTTTATCCAACAAAAAAACTTGTTTGAATTAACACTTTACCAAAGTCTGCGTTTGCTTTTAAACAAAACTTTAAATTGTTTCAGACAAACTGCTGTTCATTGCTGATCTCAGTTTTGGAAGCTGAGCACATGACAATTTCTTACAATCGAACAATTAACCACAGAAACCAAGTACACGGAAAAGTAAGGTATTAAAATTTTAACTGGACGCAGTACCAGAGGGCTGGGCCACTGTCAGTTTTGGAGTGCTTCAGGATGCAGAAGAACAGGTAGGAAACAGAAAGCATGGCCTAGAGGAAAAGGATCAAAGCCATCTTTGCATTCCTGTAAATTCTAAGCTACAGCAGAAGTTAAAGCTTCACACAGTCCCAGTAGCCCCAACCACCGTCCCAATTCACCCAAGTTTCTGTGGTGCTGCTTGTGGTTTGCAATACAAGCCACAATAGTCAGCGACGTTGCCTCCCACCCCTGCACTCAGGAACCCCCAGAGAAGCAAGATTCACCTGCAGGAGTGTAACACTGTCTGCATACAGAGGAAGTTTCCTCATGACGTACTTCAAGATCTTCGCAAGGATGAGATTTAAAAGAAAAGGCCAGTGGTTCTTACCTGTCAATTCAAATTCTGTTGAGTCAAGATTCTGTTAAAGAATTGGGTTAATTCAAGTTTTTAACTGTTCCGGCAAGCATGTTATCTTCAATTTCCAAGATGAATTTTTGTTAAAACTCTGGACTACTTCTCATTATACAGAATTAAGGATTCCTCGAACAGGCCTCTGAAAAATGCCATGCTTTTGTGACTGGAAGGAAAAGGAGCAAGGTCCAGAAGGAGAAAAGCAGCATCAAAGTAACAAACACTCTCCAGTTAAGTTTGAAGTGCTGGCAGAAATCAAGTAAACAACTGCAAGTGGTATAGTACCCAGGCAATCCTCACATTCCACTTATGCTGATTCTAAATTATAAATATGCATCTTCGTTTTAGGCACCCTCCCCCTTCCAGAGATGCACAGATAGTTGCCATGGCAACAGGAGAGCCTCAGTAGTACCCACAGAGGCAGAACAACACCAACTTATGTAATAACTTGAAACTCGCCTCCGTTTGTAAAATGTATAGGTGATTATTTTAGGACAACACACAATCATTATTTACTCTTAACACATGCCATATGTGGTCAAGATAAACATCTGAAGTTCCCGTATTTTAAAAAGTGTTTCACAGATATGATGCAACAGACTAAGCCCAATGAAGTCTTCTTGGACATCACGGTTTCTACAGCAAGTTTGAGTCAACGCTTATGTAAAATACTACACTCCTGACTTCTGAAAAGTTTTAGACAATGCATTAAAACTACAAAAAAATGAAACCTGTAATTTTCCTAGCCTTCCCACAGCATCACAGCTCTTTACAATATGCCCTTCTCCCCCAGTGCTGACTGGGGACAGATATTAAATACTCAAGGACATGCACAGCACACAAGCTAGAAAAAAAGTCAGTTAAAAGGATATCAAACCGTTTGCTTCATACAAGCTTTTAAAAAAGGAAACTACATTTTCAGGTGTTTTCTGTAGCAATAGTATCACCATGAGAAATCTTAACATAATCTACTGCCTCTGCCATTGGGTCCAGTTCTCTTTTGACAGATGCACGCAGCTCAACCTAGTTAGGATAGATCATTATCACTGAGGTTAGTTAGCAGCAAATGAGTCATGCCCAAGTCGCGTAGGAGTAGCTAGCCAGAACCTAGTAGGAGGTCCCCAGAAAAGCAGAGATTTCTTCAGAAAGCTTACAGCTGAAAGAGCAACTCAAAAACCTGCTGATGGAGGGATGATACTGAGTCAAAGAATTTCAGATAACTGCACTGAGACGCAGTCAGGAAGTAACTGACAGCTTGAAGTCAGCACCATTTAGTGGGGAAAGGACTCAGATCTCTGTCCTCTCAACAGAAATGATAGGACCAGATCATGAAGAGCTTAACTACAGGCATACAGATAGAAGTAACAGAACAAAACAAGCTTGAGATACTCAATTTTTGTCACTAGAAAAACCTACTGGCCTTAAAAAGCAGTCTGCTAGGGAAGTGACCAATCTCATAGCTCGATCGTACAAGACCAGTGCATGCCAAAATAATCAAAGATCATTCTGCTACGTGATCAAAATCACTACATATGTGGTGTAGCGATACAAAGAGTAAAGCCTCGCACGTGACCACACCAACTTCTGAAGGGATTATTCTAGGTAAAAAAGGTCACGAGAGCAGTTTCACAGTCACCTTAGGATGCAATTACATGGATAGTGAGGCTCATTTAACCACTCGCTGCTGACCCCACCCACACAGCCCCACCCTCCCTCTTCCTTGCACTGCTGCTAGCACTTAGAGCATGCCAATGGAAGAGTCTGATAAGAAACACATTGCTTTTTGTTGCCCCTTTCACATTCCTGCAAGCTAACGCTACAGTGCTCATCACAGCACTGGGGACAAACAGGGTACAAAGCAGAAAGAGCAGCAACTCCCTCGTCTTTGCCCAGGAGGAGTACTGGGATGAGCATGCCTACTCCTGTTTGCTCTCTTGCACCGATACTGCTAGCATGACCAGCTGGGGTCAGCTTCCAAAGAAAAAAGCCACCCTTCAACAGCCACCTGCGTCAGAATGGCTTGAACCAATTGTGAAGTTCCAGGAAAAAAAAAAAGTTTTATACAAACCTTCACTTCTCAAATGTCAAATACAGAAATGTCAAGATCATAGAGCATTGAGATGACAGAGCAGTTCCAGAATGGAAACCCGTGAATGACACAAATCTTTCAATTAGTTTCAGAAAATGGTTACATGTTGTCCATTGTTTCTTCAGTAAATACAATGTAGTGCTACAGTTAAGAATGGCCTAGCTAAATATTTTAAGTAATCCTCCAGAATGGCAAAGCAATGAATAAACAGAATATGAAAACCCAGACTTATCTTCAAGGTTAGAATAGATGATTCCTTAAAATTTTCTACCAAATTAAGTATTAGACAAGCAGGGTCAGAATGAAGAGAAGATAACCTCACAGTACTCCTTTCAGTGGAAACAGTTTTGTCAATCTGATTTTCATAACCATGACTAAACATCTTCAGATATAACATATGTAGAGTTGTCATTTATAAATTATCATTAAAAAAGCGCACATGCAAGACAACAACAGTAACAATAAACTACAACAATCAAGTCTGAATATCTGATAAAATAAGGCTGTTTCCTAGTTATAAAATTAGTCGCACATCCCTTTTCACTCATATCAGTACATCCCTAGATTACCTTTACCAGCTGCTTCTCTAACCCATTAAAACCATTCATTGATGGGAATTTGTTGAACCGTCTAGGTAATTTGACTGTTATTGGTAAAAACTTTCCAGTTGATATTTAACTTTAATCTCCCCCCATACAATTCACTTCCTCTTAACCTACCTACCTCTTAACCACAACAGACGGAAAAAGTTTTCATTTTTTTTTTTAAATCAATATCCTCTCATGAACTATTTCTTACATATTTAGTGACACACCCCTCCCACAGCCTTTTCCACCCCCCAAAATAAAACAATACATCAGTCAGATGCTGAGCCTCTCAATCCACACTGCTACTTTCATCTGTCTTTTTTGGCTTGTTTAATACTCAAGACTAGACACAAAAGAGCAATGAAGAACAATAAAGTAAGAGCTTTCTGTAATTTAAACCGGATCAACACATCCCAGGATAGCATCCGCTTTTGCCAGCTGCATTATGTTGCTTATTCAGATCAATTTGCAACCATAACTCCTGGATTATTTCCTACAGCTGTGCTGACTGTACACCCACACTTCATTTGAGCATCCGAGAGTCTTCCTAGCATAGCATTTTATATTTAACAGACTTATCCTTCTGGATTTTACCTCTCAAACCTATGGAATTTGATTTTTCATTCTATTCTTACCCAGCTAAGTGTTTGAAATCGCTCCTAACTTCACATCTGCAAGTTAGAATCTTCTAAGGAAAGAATGAGAGAATTAACTACAATCACTCCCTGCACAGTCATCTGATTCTTCCCCAACTTTCAAAAGTTCTTCCAACTTTGCAAAGAGTAACTTAAAACTGTTTGGGGTTAGCTACCAGACAGCAACCAGCTCGCACTGTCAACTCAAATGCTGTATCTTGCAAGTGGATGAACACGGAACTGGGTTAAAAGCCTCCTAAGGATTAAAGATGATTCTAAGATGGCTCTTAAACCTACCTGTTTTGCAGGCCAAACTGTTATGTAAGTAACACAATAAATTCACTCAAAACATGTTAGATTTCTCAAATTTATTTTTTCACCAGATTCACTGCTTGGGGGGAGGGGAGGGGGCACACCACAGCAGCTGACAAGCATTGCAGTGGTTTTACAGTCCATAAAACAGTAAAAGAAAAAAAAAAACTTTTCTCCATACACACTGACATTTCAAAAGTGATTGAGCATGAAATGTAGACAGCATCAGCACTATACATAGCATGAACCATTTAATACCACCTACAACCAGATTAATTATGTTCTGAAAAAAAAAAAAAAAGCTGATCCAACACAGCATTTCCAGAACACCCTTGGGAGGTACGACTCCTGCTTCACAGACTGCGGATGTTCCAACTTCCTTAGTTTAGAAGGCAAGCCAACAAATCAGACAACTTAGATTTCAGAAATGCCCTGGCCTCAAACAAGGCCACTAGAATATCTACTGAAAACTAGTAATTTCAGCTCAGGGTGCCAACACTATTTTAAATAGCACCAGAAGACTTTGCTCCGATAGGAAACGCACACTGCTTTGCTTTAGCAGGGGTATGGGATTTATTCTTCTCTCTTCCACCTTCCGCCCTCCTCCTCCAACTGGAGAGTTTTCTGAAGAGCACGCTACATGACATGACAAACTTCTAAACCCTCCCGACTGCTTCCTAGCACGCAAATCCCCTTTTCCTAACCGAGCAGCCTGAAGACCGTCAAGTTCATTACAAGGCAGATCCAGAACGCGTGTGAGCGACTCAGGGACATCAAAGCCTGCTGAAATCCGAGTGTTTCCAACGTTTCAGCGCAACCGCTGCTCTCAAGCACGGGCACTGCCATTTGCCGCAAGTCCGCGGGTATGAACACAGCCACTTCTCTAACGTAAAAACAACAGGTAACCCACGGCAAAAGCTCTCCGCGCTCCCTGCCCGGAGAAGGGGCCCCCGCCGAGCCCCCCGGGGCCGCGGAACGAGCCCGGGGATGCGGCTCGTTCACGGGGAGCCCCGGGGCTACGCCGACGCGGAAGCGGCTTTCCCCGGCTCTCCGCGGTATCGTTACTCGACAGGATCCGGCACACATCCTGCGGCAGGCTCCGGCCG
>VXAA01005302.1:265182-321657 GCA_013399115.1 Anseranas semipalmata
GGCTGCTGAGCTGAACTCAGGCAGGGCACGCCGTTTTAACACAGAGCATTTTACCTGCAAGAAAAAGAATAAATAAATAAAACGAGGCCTTGGGGCTCCGTAAACCTTACCGCCTCGGCACTGCCAGAAGAGCAGCCACCTGAGGACAGTTCTCTGAAAGAAAAGAATGCGTGACAGAAACCCCGGTGCGGCGTGTACAGCCTTTTCAGAACAACAACAACAACAAAGGGTGTTTTAAATCTGGTCCCATGCAGCTTAAATCAGGACAGCTAAGCCCTCGCGAGGGTTAAACCCGGATTTAATTGTGCTTAGGACCATGGCAAAAAAAAAAAAAACTTAAGTCATTTCCATCAAGCCACTGAGCAGGGATAAAATCTGTATTGTGCTTTGTGCTGTCCAAATCCATGGGATTATCAACCCCTGTTTTGATTCATTCAACAAAGAATAACAAGGCCTTTAAAGACCACATCCAATGTAATATCTCAGATACACAATACAAAAGAAAACAATGCAGCATGGATAGTAAAAGCTATATAAACATTACGTTCACTATAAAATTAACTACTGCAATCACCCAAGAAGTAACAGAAGAAGTATTTTGAAAGGGTCTTCAGAAGAGCCTTGGCCTGCCTTGCGGGCCCTGCAGGAGGCAGAGGCATAAAACGAAACGGCAAAAGCCGCCTTCCCGGGTCAGCACAGTCCCAAAGCTCGCTGCGCGATCCTTATAGCACTGCTACATACAGCAGGAGATAATTCCTCTAGCGACGTCCTTAACTTGCTTACTCCATTTCTGACCAAACTTTTTAATGAAAAAAAAAAACTTTAAAGTACTTATATAGCAATGAAAATTTGGAAAATGTGTCTAACAATGAATTCATAGCCTTAGCATTTCTGCTCCTGCATGCAGCAGCCTTTAAAGACCAACAGTATCTGAACAGATCTGGTGCAAAGAGAACAATGAAACGCCTGCATCTTACGAAAGCTCGCTCTGTGTTGTTTAACTTCAGGGAGGGGAGCTGGAGCAGAGCAAATTCCTCAGATGGAAACAAAGAAACCAGCTGTTATTTTAATTAATTAGGTAATTTTAAAATACAAAAAGAGAGGGGTACGTGAAAGAGGCAAGTTTCTTGGATGAGTGTAAACTGTTTTAACTGAGAGCCACGGGAATCAAAGGATATGGACTGCAGGAGTCCTGCAGAGAAGTGCCAAGCATCAGAAGAATAGCTGTGAGCTGGGGACGCTAGCAGAGGGAGCTTCACTGAAACGCTGTGGACCTGAAGCCGAAAACGATTCCCATTAAAAATCTTGCAAAATCGGTTTGTTTTCACGTGTTGACTTCAGCTACACGGTCCCCAAATCAGGGAACACCAGCTGGGGAGCTGGGTGAGGGCTGTGCATGGTGAGGAGCCCATCGGATGGAAGCACCTCTCGCTGTCCTGCCGCTGCACCTCGTGCAGATCGGCCGCACCAGCCTGGAAGGAAGGAAGGTACCGGCCCCAGGCTGCAGCCCTACCCGTTCATCCACAGAAGCTGAAATGCCTCGTGATTTCAGTGTGAGGACCCAGATACAGCTGAGCATACTGCAAGGCTTGATGACAGAATGACAGAATAATTTATGACCTCTAGAGGTCATCTAGTCTAACCCTCCCACTCAGCCCTGAGGAACACCACCTGTAACCACATGCCAGTTTCATTCCAGACTGTTGACCACTGCTCTTTGTGTAAAGTGATTCAGGCTGTTTTTCACCCACTTTGACTACTCTCCCAGTCCTTGCCTCCCCCATTGGTCTACAAAGGAGTTATCAGATGCTGTGTGAAAAGCACTGCTAAAATCAAGGTGTGCTGCTCTGATCACATCATCTATAGAGCCAATCATCTCATCATAGAAAGAAAACATGTTGGTAGATCTGTGCTTTTTTCTCCAAATCAACTTCTTGTCCTTCATCAGCCTGGAAATGGCTTCCAGAAAGATTTCCTTCATGACCTTCTCTGCAAGAGAGGCTGTGTAAGGCTGACTGTGCTGCAGTTCCCCACACCTTGCTTTCATGATAGATGTTACATTTGCTTTTTTTCCACTAACTGGTAATCTCATCTGGTTGCCACAGCTTTTCAGTGATTATAGGATCAGCATGATTACATCAGCCAGCTTCCTCAGCACCTTCACATGCACCTCCTGTCCAGTCCCATGGACTCATATACATCTAATTTGCTAAAGTGGCCCTAAATGCAACCTTCCTTTACAGTCTCTTCTTCCAAACTTTGCCACTAGGCATAGAGGTCTGCGAGGCCTGAGGGCTGACCTTGATAGTAAGTACCAAGGGAAAAAGGGCTTGGAGTATCTCAGCGTTTTCTCTGTTCTTCATCACTAGGTCACCTACGCCATTCAGCAGCAGACCCCCTGGTTCTTGGGGTTAGTATACTTGTAATGAAAACAATTGAGATTGTTTTCTCTGCCTCTGGGTGTAGACAGCTGTAACAGAAAGGCTGAAACTGGTGCAAACCAAGAACAAATGGTAATATCTGGGTGTGTAGGCACCAGATTGAGCACACAGCAACAAAAGGGCCTGTGCTAATGGCACCCAAATTAAGAGATTATCAAGACCACAGCACATCTGTGTGCAGTTTTGCAAGACACCCAGATCTGGAGAAAAAGAGCAATGAACAAATCCTGATGACTCACAGAGGTGAGACAGGATAGAGATGCTGATCACTATCAGCTCCTAAAGGCTCCGCAGAGCCATTTCCAAAATCTCCACATGGTTGCCAACCTCAGAAGAACCCAGGAGACATGAGGACTTCAAAGCTGGCAGCACTTGTCCTGTATGTAATTTGCAAGGGATGCTGGACCTAACATCTGGACGCAGGCATCACAGTGCCACAGGGCTGGATGGGAGGCTTGAGCATCTCTGCCTTGGTGCCACATGGCTGTACAGACTTCCCAAACACCCATGTTCTGCTGCTCCTGAGCATGAAACTGTGAGGGTGTGAATTAAAGGTGTTTCATTGCAATTTCTGTTTTAAATAAAACCATCTTCCTCTCAGACAGGTCTGGCACTGATATGTGGTACACTGCTGGTACAGTGTTGCAACAGTATTTCCCACGATGGCATTCTCTCTTTACAAACGGCAAACTCATCTCAAGGCCTAGAGTTAAGCCATTTATGTTACCTTCAGTGGTTAGTCCTGATCAGTATGGGACTTATACAGTCTTGGTCAAATTTTCTGAATGTGCTCTGCTGTATGGATAACCCGAGATTCTTTTTTGAGTCCCGTCTTCCATCCTTTCATTGATCTTCAAAGCAGAAAGCTAATCTTTTTTTTTTTTTTCTTCATAGTCTATGTTTTACTGCTTTGAGTTGCCATTTCCATCAACAATTTGCAATCAGCAAATTTTATCCACCTTGCTTAGTTGCACACATTGATTTATCTGAATAGAAAAGAGAGGGGAAATAATCTTCAGAGTCGCTTAATGCCCACAGTGCGTTCCAATAGCGACATTTGCCTAGTCCTAAAAGACCCTGTAAGCAGGTTTGAACAATAGAACAAAAGAAAAAAATAAATACTTTTTCTGTTACTTGGTGCTATTTGCAGTCTCTTCAGACTACAAGATGAGAATGCTCTGGGTGTATCTGAGGACTCAAAAGGAAAAACATCCATATATAGAAACAGGCCGATGATAACAGACAAGAAAGAAACCTAGGGAACAAAATGGAAGCAATCACAGACTGAAAAAAAAAATAATGGAGGAAGCTCAGATAACAGAAAGGACTTAAAGCTAATAAGCAAAAGCTCAGGTAGAAATTAAGACAATCAGATCTATTTATTAAAAACATTGCAAACACTGACAGTAAATTAATGTAAATTCAAATAAGTTATAACCACCCGATTATTGGTAAATTGTCTAAAGAGCATTTGATTCTACAAATGCCATGAAAAGAAACAATCACTTTCAGTTTTGAGAGTAAAATTCAACTGTCTTCTTGACTATAGAAGTTATTCATATCTGTACCCAAATTACACAAAATCGCAACCTCCTATTTCTCTGATTTCATGTGCTGATAAAATCTTGAACAAAGACGGAATTTTATGGTCTTTCTATTTGCCAGGATGAGAGGATCAGTTTAGGACCCATTCTCAGTTGTTTCTGAGTTACTGAAGTTTATATTTTGAGGAAGGAAGGCTGTTAGCTCAAGAGAAAACTATAATAAGTATTTTAAGTGGTCCTGTATTCCCAGCCCTTAATGGACTAAGAAATTATGGGCCATAGATATTTTCAAGTTCCAGTAATGAAATTGGAACTGAGCGAATGGAAGTAAATTAAATGTTCTCATCTGATGAGCGTATTAGCCCTTATGATCTTCTTATCAAGGACCTAGGTATCTCTCAAATGAGTAAATTGCCTGGTAATAGGCTAAAATGCTGCTAAAATGACAAAATCTCTTTCAATCACTAAGAAGGAACAGTCATTAAGTGCAAGCTAGGGCTACAGTTCTGTGAGAAATTGTTGATTACGTCTCCTAATTTTATACTTTTTTTTTTTCTGTGATAATACTATCAGCAGTATTGCAGATTTTTTTCTCTAACAAAGAGTAAAGTAAGTACAAAAAAAGTCTTGAAAGACACAGAATGTTCAGCAAATGCTTGTTGCGGCTCAATCTCCCATTACCATGGAAGCTTTGTTTATGCTTTTTTTCAATTTGTTGAGTTCTTTATGGGAGCAAAGATGCCATTCCAGCTAGACGATGTTGGCTAGGCAGACTGTGGTTGAATTTTGTTTATTTCAAAAACAAACAAAGACTCAATCTGTTTACACAATATCTTGAGGCATATCCGGAGATACCAAATCTGAAGGAAAACAATGGCAGAACAAGCAACTAAAATATCTGAGGCAGCACTTTAATTTCTGGAATCTGTATTAGGAGCCAAACAGCTTGCCAGGACACAACCTTATTAGCAATGGAGGAGCAGGAATCTTCCTATCTGACTGGATATTATTTGGCGTGACAGTTAGATTACAACAAAATGGTGGGTTGTTATATGTTTTGTCAGCTACAAGAACATTCAAGAATAACACAAAAACAGTTGTGGAAATTAATACATTACAGATTAGGGTGATCAGAAGTATGCTGAAAACAGCCAAGGGACAACCTTGGAGAGCTAGATGTGATTAAGTCCCACTCCTCATCTGATATACTAAGAGCATGCCTCACTATACTTTTTTTTTCTTTATTCTTTTTTTTTTTTTTTTTTGCCAAGATTGGTTGCCAGACTGTAAAAGTCCAGGCATTTTATTAAATTTTAAGACGGCTTTGATCGTGACAATTTTGCATCCCTGGTAAAGTCATAATCCGTTCATTTGCAGATCCAACTGTCTTTAAATGATGGATATAACCATTCTTAATGTCTTAATGAACAGTAATATTACACAACTGATCAATATACTAAAATAATGTGCTGGCCATCTTTCTTTTTTTTTTTGTTTTCAAGCTATGTAAGAATTCAGCCCATTTCAAGATAGAAGAAGTAGCTTCTCACTTCCCACTCTTTAGTGAGATGACTGACTGAAAAAGGCTATCTCAGAGGGAAAGAAGTACAAATAATTTAATTGCCATATGAAAAAAAATCTCAGTATGTACATAATCTTTCTTTCACTTTCTCTAAATCTCAGTAAATCTCTAAATCTACCCTTACCTGTAGCTGAGACAGTGAGTGCTTTGTGTCTGCCTAGTCCTTCCTGCTAGACAGCAAACAAGGAAAAAAATTACAAACAGGAGATGATAGGCGTCACTACTGTACCGGACTAGCTGTTAGTTTATACTAAGCATGCTGACCACCACCACCACCAACTACAAAATACTTAGAATAAAAGTCATAATTAAAAAAAAAAAAAAGTAATTTGTGCACAGTAATTTAGCATGTGCTCATATGTTCACAGCAAGTAGTGAAGACTGCCTCCTGGGGCATGTTTGTGTTATGTTTTCACTAGGAGAAAAAAGTTCCTACCCACTTGTAACAGGAACTGTTTGGGATAGAGTCTGCCCGTTCTGGCTGGTAGAGGTGTTCTGGGGAATTGGCTGTAACCGGGGTAACTGCTGCATTAAAACTAATGTATGTAGTAACTTTCATTATTTTTTTTTCTGTCTAAATAAAGAGCCAAAGCTCAGTTAGCTTCTAATGCGTAGAGGTCTTATCTGAATGAGCAGGGTCTGAGAAAAATGCTGTCAGCTCAGTTGTTTAAAATGGAAATCATTCAGCACTTTAAGTAAATATTTGGGATAAGAACAAAGAAAATATATGACCTTATGAGGAGGCAAGAAGGAAGTGATCGGAGATTTGCTTCAAATGTGGCTCTGGTAGTTCTAGCAGCTGTTGATTGAAAGGTGGAACAAGCAACCACTCATTCAGTAGCCACAACTTGAGCGAGGAGGAGAGTATATTCTCATGATCTATGACTAGCAGATAGTAACAAAAACTCGTGAATGTGTATATTGTTTGTAAATACAATTCTATTATCAGTTGTTTTGTAGAAATTGAAATGGCTGCTCTGAGGTCACAGCAATCGGATTGTTTCCTGGAATTTCTGAAGGCAAGCTGCACATCCTGTAAACAGAAGCTCTCCCTAGATCCATCAGACTATTACGGCATGTGCAGCCAGGTACCATGAGTGAATTGTCACACAATAAATAAGATCATTCTGCAGAGGCAGAGACAGCTATTCTCAAATCACTCAGAAAGTTGAAGGAGATATGGAAACTACCGCTGAGAAAATCAAATAACAGATACTTTGTTTTTGTCTCACTTCATTTTTTTTTAATTGTTTCATTTAGGTAATAGGAAAAAAAGCATTGGACGCCATATCCTCAGTTACAAGAACGCTGGAAACAGATCGACTTCCTACTTTCAAATACAACCTTGGGCATTTGGCGTTATGACTCACTACAAACAGCTGTATTTCTCAGGAAAAAAGTGAGAGCAAAATTTCATCTATAACTTACATCTTCAGAAACAGTACATACAGTTGATTTTTGTTCCTGTTTGCTTTGCAGGCTGTGATACTTGGAGGTTGCGTGCAATGTGTACAAAGCTTCCCTGAGCATTGTATTTGAATGACCTTCATGATTTTCCTCAAATTTGGAGTTTTTTATTCCCTAATCTGCCTTCATGACAAAATTGGGAGAGTTTTGGTTCGGAGTGGGACAAAAATGTTCTGCATTCAGTGACGAAGTTTGTCAGCCTTCTCTGATATAACCTGTACAGGACTTACCTACACCTATTTAATGAGTTTTAACAGTGTTTTGTAAACTGTTCATGATAGTTAATGGGAAATTATAAGGAAGAGTTCGACTAAAAGTTATATATCTAAATCAGTGCATTGGACTTACGTGGCAAGGGTTTGGTAGCAGGGGGGCTGCAGGGGTGGCCTCTGTGAGCAGAGCCCAGCAGCTGCCCCATGTCAGATCAGAGCCAGCTCCAGCCAGCTCCAAAAGGGACCCGCTGCTGGCCAGAGTCGAGCCAGGGAGTGACGCTGGTTGTGCCTCTGGGAGAGCAGATTTAAGAAGGGGAAATAACTGCTATGACACAGCAGCTGGGAGACAGGAGTGAGAAACAGCCCTGCAGGCACCCAGGGCAGTGCAGAAGGAGGGCAGGAGGGGCTCCAGGCGCCGCAGCAGAAGTTCCCCTGCGGCCCGTGGAGAGGCCCATGGTGGAGCAGGCCGTCCCCCTGCAGCCCATGGGTACCCCACGGAGCAGATCTCCACGCTGCAGCCATGGAGGAGCCCACATGGAGCAGGTGGATGTGGCCTGGAGGAGGCTGCGGCCCATGGGAGCCCCCGCAGGAGCAGGCCCCGGGCTGGAGCTGCAGCCCGTGGAGAGGAGCCCACGCAGGAGCAGGAGGCCTGGCGGGAGCTGCTGCCCATGGGGGAGCCATGTTGGAGCAGTTTGGTCCTGAGGGATGGACCCCGTGGTACAGACCCATATGGGAGCAGTTCCTGAAGAGCTGCAGCCTGTGGGAAGCCCAGGTAGGATCAGCTCAGGAAGGACGGCGTCCCGTGGGAGGGACCCCACGTGGAGCAGGGGCAGAGAGTGACCGTGAAGGAGCGGCGGAGACACAGCGTTAGGGACTGACCGCAGCCCCCATTCCCCTTCCCCTGCGCAGCGCAGGGGGAGGAGGCAGGAGAGGGTGGGTGGGGGAAGGTGTTTTTAGTTTGCTTGTAGCTTCTCACTGCTCTAGTCCGTTAGTAATAGGTAATAAATAAATTACATTAATCTCCCTATGCTGAGTCTGTTTTGCCCATGATGATAATTGGTGAGTGATCTCCCTGTCCTTATCTCAGCCCTTGAGCCCTTCCCATCGTATTTCTCCCCCTTTTCCTTTGAGGAGGGGGAGTGAGAGAGCAGTGTGGTGGAGTTCAGCTGCCCAGCAGGGTAAAAACGCCACAGTCAAATCCTGATCACTTTAGAATCAATAGAGAGAAATAGGAACTTTCAGAAGGTTGTTCATTTCATACTAAAATAAGCATCTAAGATCAGATAACTTTTCTTTTGAAACATTTGTTTCACTCTACTGGCAATAACAGGAGCCTTGGAAAACTATTTCAGTCATTTAACTGCTGCATGTCAAAAATAAGGAGGGGGAGAGGGAGCGAACAACCATAAGGATGAATGCTTACAGCTTGCTTACACAGCCGGTAGCAATGGGTAAACCTTTCCTGATGATTCGCTATTTGTCATCATATTTACACTTCAGTTAGTTCAGAAGATATCTTCAGAACCAATCTTGAAGGACTAAAGAGAGACTCAGAGAAGGATTTGGCTCCAGAGATGCATTCCCAGTGGGATTAGCTGTGCTAACACCAGCAATGTTCTGCTTCATCTGGAACTAGGATTTGTGATCCCTCAAAACTGAAAGTTTCAATATCACTCCAGGATTGGTACCTTCTACACAATCTTGATGTTTTTGTAATCTGACAAAGGAAGACAAGCTCAAGAAACTGTCAGCTACTAAACAAAAACAAAACAACGACAACAAAAAAAAATAGGTTTCTAATGCCTCCTGAATTATAAATACATGAGGTAGTTGTGGCACCTGTCCAAAGTTACTGGAGAGACAGCAGCAAACCATGGACTATGACAGTGGGTGTTGTTCCTTAAAGCAGGGCTGTTACCTCGTCCTGGGAGTCTTAAGCTGGAAAGCAGAGCATGAGATGAGATGCACCTCTCAAATCCTAACAGCTCCCCCTTCTAGATCTAACAGATGGCCTGTAAACTCAGTCTGAAATAAGGGGCCTAGTAAATTTTTAAAAGAAATACTATGAAGGAAATAAAAAGCTAAAATGCTTAGCTTTAATCCTCACTAAAATCTTAGTACAGCACTGAGTCTTTAAAGAATGTCTCTGTCCCATGATAACCCTGCCTTTGAATGGCCCAGTCCCACCAAAAGCAGAGCACGCAGCCCTGACCTGTTTGCATTGGAACAATTTGCTGAGCAGTATCAATAACCATCTCCCTGTCTAAATGTCTGGACTGAAGTCAGGAAAGAGGTATTCACCCTGCACTTGCTATTTAATAATCTCACCATGGTGTTTTCTAAAAAGGGGCAAAATTTCAGTCTAGAGCAAATTGAAAAGATGACTTACATTTCCACTGAGAATGCACTCGTTTCAGCTGGGTTGGGTCCAGTTTTCTGAGAGATCTACAGGAAATTCTGCAAAAAGAACACAAAATTAAGGGTAGTTCAACTGAGAATATTCTTCATTAAGCTGTTTGGAACTTGTGAACAGGAAACCTCTCTCTCTATAAAGGACTACTAATTCTGTAACATTTTACACTGCAAAGTTCTTTCTGCTGCTGAAGAAAAGGTGATCTTTCCTATATATAAGTACAGAAGACTGAATGGAAATTAAAAAAAAAAAGTTTGCAATTGCTTAGTTATAAGAATGCTGGCCTTGACATGAAAACACAGCTAAAATAACTGTAAGAGTTTCAGTTCTTGCTCTTGGACTAGGAAAATACAAGTACTTATTTATATAAACTCCTTTATACAATGGGAAAAAATCACACCTGAAAAGGCAAAGATGGACCTTACATCTCAGAAAGAGTCTTACTCCTTATTAAAAAAAAAAAAAAAAAAAAAAAATTTTATTAAAAAAAAAAAAGATTTACTTAAAGACATCAAGAGTCTGATAAATCTTTGAGGGAGAATGGCACCATTACCAGAGACCAGGAAATATCTGACAAACTAGAAAAAAGTCTAAAGCTCCTAACATCACAAATTGCTATTGTACACATGTAAGATGATCTTTGTTTTATTATTTATCCAGATTTCACCACTCTCCATTGGTTCTCTGGAAAAGATACTTTTATTGTGCCCTTTCCTTATGTTCTAGAATATTGCGTAAACATCTACTGTATGCAAAACAAAGTTTATTTGTACAAACTCGCATCTTGACCCCTCCTTCAACATAAGCAATATGGATGTGTTTTATGAATAGCATATAATAATGGGAATATTTCAATTACCTGCTTGAAAGTTAGTACATACACTGTTGTGTGTGACCTCTTTGAAAGCCATGCTACTCAATATGTTCTCAGACAGGTTTTTTCCAACCTGAGTTTGAGTGAACACCTTAGGCTAACATCCAGTCTGAGAAAATTTGCAGTCATTATTGTGTCTGTAACTTCACTGCTTGTCTCTCTCTGTCCTGCTGATGGAAAACCCAATAGATCGGCAGCACACCCTTGCTCCACACTGTTTCTCCAATGTTTACACCCAGAAATGTGACACAGGATTATCAAGAAAACATCCTGGGCAGCAGCCCCCGCTGTTTTGGGACAACTGCACTGACAGGAAGGTCTTTGATGGATTTGACTTTCTAACATTTCAAACCTCTTGGTCTTTATTAACCTGGGTTGTTGTAAAGTCCAAACATCTACTACTTTCATCTTTTCACTGTGTGTTTGCAGGTCTGAATACTGATTACCTGCCTAAATAAACAATACCTGCTGTAAACTGACTCTGCAATATAATACTTACCCTTATCCATATCACCACCTAATGCAAGAATGGACTGATATCGAATCTTTAGAGCTTTTCCAGGATTTCTTCATAACAGATTAGAAATAATATCTTTCTAATGGAAAGATAAGTCCTAATCAGAAAGGTTTGTATTTCCTTTAAGCTGTAAATTGTAATTCGCAGTGACAAGAAAGCCAGATTACACAAAACTATGTAAGGATAATGAATGCTGTAAAAAGAGGAGAGAGGAGAAGGTAAAGCTCTAGAAGAGAAATACTTAGTGATAAAAGTTTGGATTTCAAAATTTATACAAATATGTCAAAAAGACATTTTCTCTTTCATATGATTCAACAAATTTTACTCCAGCTTTTAAATTAAAAAAAAAAAGAATTCAGAAACACCTTTTCACCTTTTTGTTGACATTCATGATGCATGAAGATGCAATCTGAAGTCAGTAGAAGAAAGTGTACTTTGTTAAATATACAAATCACAAATGGTCCCCTTCTGTGCTGTAGAGAGACATTCTACAGAGTTTGAGCACTTTTTTCCACAAGCCCTTCCTCTCAAGAATCACTTTCCACTGGTGTGACAGTGAGGCAGAAGTGGGAGACAGGTTCTCTGGCCTGTATGTTCAGGGTGAGGGTTGGTAATACTGACACTACTGCTTTCCCTTGTCTGTCATTTAACTGTACATCTTTGGAAACTGGTTATGGCAAGATGTGGTGGTCAGAATATCTCCAGTGTATCACAAACTAAAATTAAATGTCTAAACATGTCCTTATGATGGAAACTGTGGAACAAACTTCTTCACCACTAACATGAATGCTGAAAGCAACCGGAACTTCTTCCACAAGCTGTAACACTGCCAGTTTTCCAGTCAGCGCTTGATGTCAATGTTAATGAACCAGAATTGGGCTTCAAAGCAATGCTTGTGTTTTTGTAACCCAGAAGCACTAAAAAAAAAAAGAGAGAGAGAGAAGGGAAAATCTTGTGATACTAGACAAATAATCAAACAAATTTAGATAATAATTCTGAACAGATAGAAAATTAACTTTTTACAACATATATTTGTACTGATTTACTATTTATTACTGGACTCATTAACATAACTTTATCCTAATTAGAACTTTTCAGAAAAAAAATTACAGAACGTATCATTCCTGGAATAAACTACTGTTGACTAAAATGAACTATCAGATACCTACTACAACATATTATGTGGCTATAACATATTTTGTCTTTGACTATCTAATTCCAATTTTTGTTTTTTAAAACAATGCACAGAAATTGGTTGCATGCTTTGTCTTGCATAAACTGGGGGGTTATCTCCTTTGCTAAATATTCCATTTATTTTGGTCACAATCCCAAAAGAAACAAGTTCTTCCAAACTCTTCAGCCAAACACAATGTCATTTGGCAAAGCACCATGGTCCTCTATAAAGCCAATTCTCTAGAGATAATTGCTAGCACATATCAGTAGTGTAATATCTAAAACAACATACTGACTTTGAAATATGGACAAATAGAGGCCCTGCTACATCCTCCATCACAGAACTCGAAGCTCAGCTTCTGCAGGCAGTAACATCTGATAGGATGCAGAATCAGGTGAATCTGCTTGGGCTTGAGTGCGGACTCAAAAAAAAAAAAAAAAAAAAAACAAACATTTGTCCAAAAGCACCATTACGCACCCTGTCATCATTTTAGGACTGATCCCCAGTCAGTATTTAGCACAGTTAGATTGCATTACAGCAGTTTATGCATTGCAGTTTTGCAAAGTGTGCAGAACCAAAGACAAGCATTGTGTTCTAAGCATATATTTGTTCTGTCCCTGTTAACGTCTGCTGGATGCTGTCGCACTACCTGTCATCTGCAGAAGACATAAGCATCTTGAAAAATATGATTGGTCTGTATGGTAGTCACTTGGTATTATACTACTAATTAACTAATTAAAACAATACAAAGATGAGACATTTTAACACTGTTTTGAAGCAGAGCACAACCGTTCCACTGCTAGATCAAACTGATTTTCCCTGCTTCAACATTTTTGTTCAGGTATTGAAAAAGCCAAGGACGAAGTGTGCAGGGGAAAAAAAAAAAATCTTTTGCTGGTTTCAGTTATCAGCTGAGCTTATTCTGGATCCCAGAGCTCCCAGAGTTTCTGTGGTTGTTTACAGCAACACATCTCCCACAGAACTGCTCACAGGCATGCAGCCCCTCAACAAGCGTGGCCTTGTGCGAGAAGCCCAAACCTCTGCAAGCAGCCACCAGGAAAAGGGGATTTTTTTTTCCCCCTCTCATACTGGGTCCTAAAGCTCTAAAAATAATGGTGCAGTTGTCCTTGAGCACCTCTTCTGAAACCCAGCGTGGCCAACTCTTGAGGGGGAATGATTGACTGGGGTGGCTTCTCCACTAGGTGCTGCCCCCGTCCCAGGCCTAGGCCCTGGCCCTGGCCCTGCTGCACTCACGGCCCAGCGGCTGCTCACCAAGTGGGTTGCTTGGGCCGGAGGAAGCCGGCCTGAGCTGGCCACACAAGACACGAAGCTCTGCTGATCTCAACCCCTGGCTTCGCCTGATTGCCTTTCCTGTGTCCGCTTTGGGGATGAAAGCAGCCAGTGCAGCACCATCTGCCAGCAGTCAGGCGTGAACAGGAAAAGGCTGTGAGAAAGGAGGGAAAAGGAAGAGCCCAGCAGCTCCAGCCACTCCTGCATCCTCCCCTCCCTCCCCCGTTTCCTAACATAAAATGCTTGACAAAATAGCTGAGAAGTATTTTACTGATTTGTTAAAAAATGTAGAAAGGCTCTTCACCTTCCCAACTGAGAATACCCTGCCAGTTTCACATTTTTTTTTCAGTAGCTTTAAGTAAACTCTTACTTAGGGTTAATATGCAGCTCACTAAATTGCTTTCCCATATTTGATCTTTACACAGTAATTTATTCAGTGAAATCCCTTTAGTCTTGTTGGAAGAATTGTATAAAATTCATTGGATTTCTTTTTATTGGAAGACAGTAAAAGAGAGGCTTGGGCATAATTTTTCTGCTGGTTTCTGGTAACATGTAGGAATTTGTCTTGCAGTGATGACTCTTTCCAGCCTTTTCCCTTTACTGGGATATCTAACTGTTTTACAGTCTCCATGCTCCCTCCATTTCTCATAATAAAATTTGTTACTATGACCAAAACAATCCAGTAAACAGTAGAAACTGTTCCAGTTATTAAACTGTTCCATTACCAAGCCATCAAGATTAAAGTTTCAATATATTTTTGGAAGTACTGAAATAAGATAACTCAGGTACGTTTTTAGAAAAGGCTATTTGCTTTTGCATTTTTTTAAAAGTCTATTTGACATTACAAGACATTTTTGACAGATCATAGCCAGAATCCTAAAGGTAAGCAGCAAAAATTGGTCTTTATCTAGAAATATGGAAAGAATTGGTTCTTGTACTCAAACATCTCCTTGTATTGATTTCATACAGGGAGGAACAGACCAAGAAAAACAATTTGTCTAAACTGAGCCATTCAAGGTTCAGCTAAATCTGTTTAAATCAGTGTAAGCATTTTTTTTTTTTTTGGGGTATGATTTTACTGTCAAAATTTGGCCATGATTTATAGAAGTATAAATGAAAAAGGAGTTTTAGGATTCTGGAAGTCAAACGGTAGACTATGGAATTCAACAGGTTTGAACTGCTCTCCGGAGTTGAAGAATTAACACTTAAACAATTGATACTACTTAGGAGTACAAGAGAAGTATCTAGCTGTGAGATAGAAAGAAGTCTTTTTATTTAACTTTTTTTTTTTAAATGAAAGAGTGTTATTTAAACAAGAGAGATTAAAATACACATATCATCCAGAAACTGAAACACAATATTTTGTTGGAACTAAAACGAGAAACTGATGGGAACATGAAAACAATACAACCTCAGTAAAGCAATTTTTAAAATACATTTCAACAGAGTATAGTTACAAGTGTAATGAGAGGATCCAGTTCATTTTTCATCTCATCTTAACCTCATTCTAAAGCAATTATGCTCATTATTCCTGTATACATATCTGTGTCTCAAAAAAGTCCACTTAAACATCTGACAAGAGCCAGAAGAGGTCTTCAACAGATTCACTGCTGCTGGTGGTCAATACAACACCTGGTTCAAGAGCTGCATGTAGTCCGTAAAGCCTCTGTCTGGCCAACCCTGAAGCGAGAGGCACGGCACCACACCAGGCTGACAGAGCAGCCAACACGAGTGGTCTGGCTGATGCTGCACATTGGTCCATGCTAGCTGCAGAGCGTAAGGTCCCTTGACCAGCCACCAGGAGATAAACGTGTAGAGGACAGGAGGAAGAATAAGTACTCCAGCAGGGAAGGTAGAGAGACGCAGGGGAGAAGCGAGATTGCTAGAATGCATAATGAGATACCAAGTCACAAGAAAACGCACCACATTCTGTTATTCACAGAACTGCTTGTTCAAACAATAACCCAACAGTCTCAATCTCCACCTATTTACACCCTTTTCAAAACTATTGAAAAAGAGAAAAAAGTATCACTCAAAAATCCCAACAAGGAATGGGTTATAGTAATGGCCAGATTCTGCACCATGTACTTGCACAGAGCAATGGGAAGAATCAGCGGGTGAGCAGGCCTCTTGGGGATCTCACTTGCCATTTAGTAAATACTTTTAATTCCCCAAAAGCCATGGTAACCTTGTAATGACCTTACTGAGCCACAGTCCTTGTGACTGCTCTGTAATATTCTGATTTCTAAGTTGGTATCCAGTCTTACGGATTTTAAAAACTGCAAAATGCTCCATTTTTAGAAGTAGATGTGCACGATGTGCTGTCCTGAAGATGAAGTAAGGTCTTGTGGTTAATACATAAACCGAGCTTTCTGAAGTATAAACAGCAATTCAGGAGAGACTGCTCATCTCTTAGGAATTTACTCTGTAATCTTTAGCAAATCTCTTAATCTTTCTATGCCTCCATTCCCCATATGTAAAATAGGGTAATACTTTCTGTAAAGATAAAAGCTGTCATGTGTGTCCTCTTTTTTAAAACTAAATGTCTAGAAAAGCCTCTAGTTAAAGTGTTAAAACCATTTCTGTCAAATATTAATGAAAAGATCTATTTTCTTTGCTATCCAGAAGAAAAATGCCAAGAAATATTCTCATTCAATGGGATACCTATTAAGCAGTTTAGCTCTTCATACAAGAAGTGATCATGCTGAAGCCATAACTTTACCTTTTTAAAGTTAGCTTTATAAATTTACTAGCAATCTATAAAAGTTCAGTAAGTTTCTTACTATATTATCTAGACAGAGGTAACAAGAATCACAGACATAAAGCTCATTACCCTGAGCCCATGGCTTAGATCACCTTTCAGATAACTTCTGAGCAAATCATGAAGGGTTTGTATTTCATTGTCATAGATTCGATATGTATGACAAACAATGACTACATATATGTAACATATATGATGAAGATAAAAGTCCTATGGCAAACTCAGTGGCTATATTACCCATTATATCCTTTTGACTTTGATCCTTTTCCAGGTATTAAGATACACTTAATCAAATCAGATTAGTGATTCCCACTTTGGTATTAAACAAGCCAGTGGAAAAAGCTGGAAGACCTCACAAAATGGTATACTCACTAACAGACGATGAGCCAGACTGACAGTGTAGTGAAAATCCGTCACACATCGATACGAGTTTGGATTCTGAACTGAAGCCTGAGCTGTTGAATCACCAAGGCTGGAAAACTGGCAAAGGCATAATGCTGCTCTCCCAAAGAGGGTGTGGGGCACCGTGAAAGAACTCTTGGCATCATTCTCAGGAGAATATTTTGGCTCATGCAAGGACTGGCTTCAACAAGTTCAGAAGGAAGCTATGCTCAGGCCTTCTCTGCAGGGGAACATACTTTACAACATGGGGCCTTTGATGAGACTCTGGGTAGGAGTTTAGAAGACGCCTGAGAGAGCAGTATACCTAACTGACAGTGAATGAGGAGAGGGCGACTACATCTCTCTATATGAAAAAATAAACATAAGTAACCAACATGAGAAAACACAGAGAAAAGTTCTGTGGGAAGAATAAGTAAAATAGAGATAGCAGAACTGACATATTATCTTACTATCTTCTTGGAAAATGAAAAAAAATCTTGTAAGTTAAAGTATCTTTATTTTCTCAACTTATGTTATTCAAGCTGATATCCTCCAAGCTGTGAGCTTGAAAAAGTTATTTAATATGAAAAGAGAGCTTTCATAATTCTGAGACATTAACATCACAACTCAAATGAAGAATCACATTAAATTTATTTAATATTACATGCATTTTAGGCATTGATTCATATTGTGGTTTTGCACAAGTAGTCATTCTTAATGTGCACGTAATAACCATTGTTACAGTGAAACTCGGTAGCATGCATTACACACACTTGTGCGCAAAGAATGTTTTCAGTTAGAAAATTCTATTAAGGTCATGATTTCTAAATGAATATTATACATACAGTTGAATTTTGGTTTTATGCAGACATTGCATAGTTAATTATTAGCTTCTCATGAAAGACTGGAAGTATGGTATCAGTATTGTTGAAGCAGATCAAGTGACAGTAGCAAACAAGAAGATCTGAAGAAGAGGCATAACCTTCAGGGTTGAAAGGTCAGCAAGTACAGCCTAGGATAAAAACCCAAAAGGCTTGTTAAACTTGACATTTGAATCAAATTTCTTTAAAGCAGCTAAAGAAGTCAGAAAAAGATTCAATATTGACTAGTAACAATAGTTAGGTTCAGACCCGAATAGAAACAAATCACGCTGATATGTTATTGTGCAAAAGCCTCTCTTGACTTATTTTGCATTCTAACACTTCAAAGAAAAAGCATATGTTTACATATATAAAACCAAGTAACTTTATTTTAGCCTTTAGACTTACTTCAAATATACATGGCATCATGAGGGTATAAGAGGTCTAACATTTCAACTTGCTTCTAAAAATAATTGGGAATTAAGAATCCTTATCCTGTGGCTTGGCTAGTACTTGTGAAGTAAGTCCAATGTAATGACTGAAATAGTCAATGTCTTCTGATGAAGTATGTTTAAAAAAAAAAAGGGGGGGAAAGAAAAGAAAAGAAAGCAAGCCATCACAAGCTCTCAAACTTTGAAAAAAATACATCACCAGATTTTTGGAAAAAAATATGTATTTAACATCTAGTAGAGATAAACAATAATAATCTTCATCTTAAAGACTTAATTTTCTTAATTTCCTATCTGTAAAATGACAATACTTACAGTGAAATTTCAGATTCAGTATCGACAAAAGTGACTTTCTAAAACCTTTCTGATATCAAAAAGCACAGAAGCAGCTACATTAAAATATACTGCTAAAAAAGTACAAAGCTCCACAATATTTTAAAAACAATATATCACACAAACATAATTATATATTAAAATAGAAAAAACAATCTAATTATGCAACATAGTTTGACTCTTCATTTTTGTAACAAATATACTCTGTTGCATACACATACTCCAGAAAAGCAGTGTTATGTACTGCATGTTCATAATTTCTCTAGTTTTTATCTAAGGTAAGAATTCAGGCGGAAAGATTTGCACTATGTACCACGTGCCATGTGAAGCTTAAGTTACTGTTGTTGGCAAAGCATCAGAAACTATTTCAATCTCCTCTAACTGAAACTTATCCTTACTTCAGCTGCAGCCAATGATGTCACCTCCATCAGGTTGACTGCTCGGAAAGCAAACACAGCAGCTGCCAGGACTGAAAAAAAAAGCCCAGTGTTTAAGTTGCTGACCTGTTAATTAGTGGTTAGAATTAACCTTGGTTTAAAATAGCAATTTTCACTCCGTAGAGTAATTACTTTGATACTGAATAGTAATATACAATGGATGTCAGTGTTTGAGTTTCTTTAACTATTCATTAAAATTGATAGGACAAACACAACTTTCTTTCAGAAAAGTTTGAGTGAAAACGCGTTTAACGCAACTAGCTTTTAATTACGGGACAAGGTAACTTACAATTAGTTCATTTCTAAGCCAATAATTTGAAGTTATTTAAAAGGCAATTTTTCAATTGTGAGCATTATGTAACATGAACAAAATAATTTTAATTCATTTTATCTTTTATATAGTTATATATATCTACATATATATTCTGTCCCACAGAAGCAAGAGTTGATCTGTAGCTAAATAACCAGAAAATGCTGGTACCATCCATTTAAATGAAAGCTGTCTTACATATACAAATAGAACTAAAACCTTTTCTCTTCTATTCATCTACTTTGTATTTAAAATGTGATCCCACTGAAGATACATATCTTCTTTAGAACCCCCATCTTAAACCTTGCATAAATCTTAGGACAGAATTTGGTTTGTAAGTACGAAACTTTCAAAGTCTCTAAAAAGACGGGGCTTTGAAGAAAGAAATACAGCCAAATCAGGATAATTTTCAGTTGCGCTAAGTACTGAAGAAGTATTTCCCATAAGTGAATAGATGAATCTTGTATTCTGTGAAAGATGATGAACTCAAATCTTAATCATTACCATATCAAATGCTACTACTGAAGCTGGGAGGACATGCTATGCTCTTTTCAAAGAGCATTTATTATTTTTGGAGTGCTATCACAGCAAACAATGATAAAGAAGAATTATCGTAAAAAACATTACTTCGTGTTTTTGTTAGAGATGCAGTATTTATGCAATTCTATTTTTCTAAAAGTTATTCTATTTGACTTGTATGTATTCCGTTTTCAGCATTCAAAGAGCAACTAAGTTTTCTTCCTGTCACAAAACAGACTTGATCTAACATGTACTTGCCTTACATTCACATGGACTTAACACATTTTGTAAAAAATAATTCCATTACCAGCAAGAATTTCTAGAGAGTTGTATCCTAGGATTCTGTCCCACAGAAGCAAGAGTTGATCTGTAGCTAAATAACCAGAAAATGCTCGTACCATCCATTTAAATGAAATTCGTAGCCTGCAAACAAGTAATAAACAGTAGTAGTTATGTTTCTCTCTCTCCCATAATGATTAGACTGATCCTCTATAAATTCTTCTGCATTTCTCTTCCAGGAAGAATAGTCATTTTCTCTTGCTGCATTAATAATCAATATTTTCCTTTGTAACAGCCATCAGAAAACTATTTAGCATCTCATGTGATAAACCACTAATATCATTAAAATATTCTGACCGAACAATTCCATTAGAGGAATCCTCAGCTTTTATCACCCCAAATGTTTCATCCACTTCTGCTACTATTATGAATATCAATTATAACACTGTAAGATTTTCAGGCTCTATTGCACTTGGTGCCATGAATACACTATAGAGAATGACAGTTTCCTGCTCTCTCTCCCTTTCCTCCAATGGCTTCTGCTATAATGAGCATATCACAGTGTAAAAAAAAAAAAAAGTCTCATGTCCCTAGGAAATAAATCACTTAGTTCCATCAGATCTGACTTGAATTACTGAAACTTTGCTGAATAATGCAGCATTTCTCATATGAATGCAAAGAGCAATTCTCCTTTCTTTGTCATAGAACATACAGAAGGAAATGCACAATGCATATATACGCAGGTTAAACAGAATCACAGAATCACAGAATCACAGAATTGTTCAGGTTGGAAGAGACCTCCAAGATCACCTAGTCCAACCTCTGACCTAACTCTAACAAGGCCCACACTAAACTAAGGCCACACTAAACAAAGGACTCCAACTGACTTTCAAGGAAAATTGGCACTTTTATGCTTGTATTTTGGAGTAATTTCTCATAGCTTTTAAATTAAAATACTACAGGACAGCCAGCATCTTCAGAATAATTAATGTGCAATATTTGTAGCAAGTCAGAAAGAAGTACTTACGGCTGCGCCCCAATTTCTCGAAGGTGATAAAAAAGCTGGGGCAGATGAGTTTGTAGAAGAGTCTCAAATAGCAAACACAATGACACAATGCCCTAATGAAACAAGATTATATCCTGAATACTAACACTTATGCTGTCAAATCTGAGAAAACAGTATCGGCATGTAAGCATTCATGAATTTTTAGTTCAAGAAATAAAACACCACTAATGTTGTAATATACAGCTCAGGTAAGCAGGGCACAAGCAACTCTAATGCCTTCAGCCTCTAAAGCTTTGCTCCTACAATTCTGTGTATGTATTAGCAACATAATATGTTATGATAGCCCCTTTCAGCTCGAAGTTACTTATAATATTTGCATGTCACAGTCTACGTACTTAGCGGATTATTACAGCATGACCTACTTGAAATAGTTCCATTTTGATGAAAAAGACCTCAGTTACACTATATATACTCTAAAAAATGGAGGATGTGGGAAATAATCTCTCTCTGATAACTAGAAAGAAACAGCAATAGGGATAACTACAGAGAAGTAAAATGTAAACACATTTTAAAATTTCTTTTGAAAATTACCACGAAAATGAATAGACTCCTGTCTGACCGGTTTCCCTGCTATTAATGACTGAAAGCACAATGCCCAGCCTTGAAACAGTATATTAAGGATTTTTTTCAACCAGGAAACGTTTTCAAAATATAATACAACTATTCAGCACTTTGTGATGGAGAAAAGAAAAATATTTACTATGTTCTATTCTTCAAAAATAGAAGATAAGCAAAACCTTCTACAATTGTCTTACACTTAAGACAGCTGTCTATGAACATCACTAAGTTATTTAAATTATATCTCCAGCATCTACTAATGCTAAAAGGCATGTGTGGTCACACAAAGATGGCTGAGTTAAGGAAAGAGACATTAACTTGATATCACTGAAAAGATATCTGTATATCTTTGACTATATTATAGTCCCTCTACCCCAGAAAACACTTAAGAGGGCAATTACATGTCATCAATTAAAATAAGACTGAGTATGCATTTAAGTAACTGCTTGAATTGCAGTTGCAATTGCAGTTGCAGCCTATTACATAAAATACATGATTACATAAAGTACATGATATTTTATAGCAAAGACTAAAATTGAGGTAGAAAAAAAATATCCAATATACTTTCCAAGTTCGCCTGAAATATTTTATTAAAGGATATATTTCTATCACATAGAAAATCATGCCACTGCATATTATTGTTTCATAGCAAACAGAATATTCAGTGAATGGGTTTTAATTCCTAATGAACTTACAGAGGGATGAGAAGAGATGGAATGGAGTCTGAAGAAAAAACGCACATACATCTCACGGAATATCTGATACAATTTGGAAGGTTCATGGTACAGAAAACAAAGTGGAGCAACTGAAAGGATAAAAGAATTATAATTGACTCAACACTGTAAACTGCTAAAAGAGTTCAATGATTAAGAGCATGAAGTATGGTGAAAAACAAGTAATTTATACTGGCACAATTTACAAAAATTATATTATATAAATTATTCAGAAAGGTATTTTTATAATAGAGTCTACCAGCTGAAGTAAAAAGTTAAGCAAGGGAGTACAATACATTCTAGCTTACAGTTCTACACACTTCAAGAACCTAAACTACTTAAAACCTGCTTTTCATAGTGCTGGCTTCCTAAGCATAAGAAATATGCTCTTAGGACAGCTTCTTTGGAAGTTAGGGCAATGATATGTTGCATAGTACAAGTTTTTGATTTAACTGTCTGTAACTTCCAATGTGCTCCTGGGACAGTGACCATCTCCAAATTGGTTCCCCATTTGTAAGACAGGAATAATTTTACTGTTTGAAGATAGATGTTGTGAAAAGTAAAGCATTAAAAATAGCTCTTGGTTGCCATAATAACGTCACTTAAGTACGACTGATTGAGAGAGACCTGTTCATTTCTTGTAAGAACTGAAAAACATGGACATTTGGTAGTTTAGTGTTTGTAAGTCTTTTAGTATATCTGATTCAAAGTAAGAGTTGGCTACATTTGTAAAGCAGTGGTTCTCAATCTATTTATTTATTTTTTTTAAAGTCTGGCATATATAGATCTGTTTCAAGTATATTTTGCCTACACATAAACAGATACCCCTGATTTCTACTCCATTCTTTCAATGCACATTTCACAGACAGTTGTTCTGTATACATTTCAGTAAACAGCTTTTCTTTAATCTCTCCACTCACTCACCACATCTACTGCTTCATTTTACAGATGCATTCATTCTGCTTGACAGATTGCACTTGAATACATTCAGTCTCTATCTTTACATTCACCCTCCCCTCCAGTTCTATTTACACAAAATAGAGATAGTGATACATGTCTGCATAAAAATGTATATATATATACACATAGATATACGTACATTTATAGATATATATGGATGTATGCATGTGTGAATTCATTCACATATGTATATTTATCAGAGAGGGCGGCTTAATAGAAAATAATGGCGCTTGTGTATGAGAGGTGGGGCACTAAGGTAGCGTGAGATGTTCACAAATGTGTATTTACATTGGGCTGAGAAAGCAGAGGGTGTTACTGGTGTGCATGTGTAAGGATTGAAGATGGAGGTAGAAGAGCTGGCAGGGTGCATATGTACATAAAGGCCAGGAGGATAACAGAACAGCACCTGACAGCTGGCACTGTATGAGTGTATGCGTGCTAGCATGCAAAAGTATATGGGATTTACGTAAGGTCCCAGGTACTTCCTCCTAGAGCAGCACAGCATGCAATACACAGGATGCTCTGCTTGGTCCTAGCTGCTGCACGCACAGCTTGGATTTACACTAGTGTTTCCACCACCTTGCTTTTCAGCCTCCCTCCTTCTCACAGCTGGTCTATTTTGTGCCCTTTCCAAGCAAAAGGGGAAAGGAGGGAGGGAAGAAGCTCCCACCCAGTTTGAGAGCGTTGTTCTAAAGGGCAGAGTCAAATCCAAACATTTTGAAAAACGGTTTCACACAGAAGTGGAAAGCCTCCTAGAGAGCACTTAAGGAAGAATTTGTAACTAAGCTGTTCCTTACTTCAGAAGACTTAGATTCCCTACTGAGGTTCAAATGTTCATTTCATATTTAAATTGCCTTTTATTTCTAAGTATCAAAGAGAGGAGTGGGATCATTAAACTTTACTATTAGCAAAACATAGCATTTTAAGTATAATCTTGAATTTTGCTTGCCCAAATACCACAAATACCTTTGATAAATCAAAAGAAAAAAACTGGAAACCTGTAACAGATATTCTCGCATTGTTTGAGCATCTCTCTGCACTAGCTGCCTTGTTACATCTGAGAACTGGGGAGATTTTTCTGCTCTCTTCCTAGAAATCTTGTTGATATTTAAGCTTTCCTCTGTGCAGGGCAGTAGCAACCATTCCATCACTTACTCCTTTAACACCTACTTGAGGATGGATACAGCAACAGGCCTTTCACATAATTCATGTTTTTAAGACTACCAGCTAACTTGGTCTACCCAAAAGAAATGAAGCACAAGAAGAGAGCGCTCTGTCGATAAACTTTCTCCCTCTATTCATATATATTAAGATGCAGCTTTCAAATGGTGTATGGTGTAAAGTTGTAATGTGAGTAAACAGAAGCAGCCTGGAATTTTAAAAATTATATACAACAGCTTTCATACACACAGAAATAGAATACATAGATGTTTAAAACTTGCAGAAAAAGTACATACAGCTTTAAACTACAATACAATAAGAAATCCTGAACTGTTACGAGTTTATGAGTCACACTTACCATACATAGAAAAACCGTGAAAAGGAATTACACCTACAAAACAAAGAGATTTCTTTTTTGTTGTTGTTCTTTTATATTTATTTTTATCCATGCAAGAAATGTATTTTCCCCCAAGTTTCTAAATTGTATTCTGCCTACCACAGGAATAAAATATTCCCTTGTTATAGCACCTGCAGTCTTAGATTTCAAGTTTATTAATATTTAAGTACAGGAATTATATCATTTACTTCACTATGACCAACAGTGTGCTGTAACACATGCTGTAGTTCCTAGAAAGCCACATAAAGCTCTGTTTCCATGAAGTTAAGTATAAGCATTGCTGAAATCAGAACCTAATTTCAGATAAATGACAACCAGTAAATGTCATGCACTAACAAGGAGGGAGCAGGAAAAAAAGGAGGCCAAGACCTCCAGTAACTCATGTAGTACTCAGACAAAACATTTAGAGGACTTGGCAGTTGTACCATGACAGTTGTCTCCTCCTTTCCAACTGATCTCAGCTCCCATTCATTAATTTTCCTATAGGACCAGTAAGGAGGAGCTGCTCTGGCAAAAGGTCATAAGGACAATGCTTCATGGCTATAAAGCTGCAAAGAAATGTGGAGGCAAAAATGGAATAAGGGGAGCAAACATACGTGCTACCACTGCCACCACTGGAAGAGAGAAGGCGCAAAAAGCAAGGTCAGAGATACAGATTTAAGATTGGTGATGTGAGGCCTTGAGAGCAAGAGCAAAGAGCTTGAACTTAAAATAAAAATGTGGGGCAAAAACAGGGTAAGGACTCAATAGACAGGAATTGAAATGGTCAAAATAAGAGCTGAAAAAGGAATTTTAACAACTGAAGTAACAACAGTAATGATATTGACTTAAAATTATATAGAATTGTTGTATCTGAATTTCTAAAATAAACAGATTTTGAAAGGAAAAGAGACTTTCAGGTGTGGTTTCTAGAGTTCTGTAAAGCTGGGGGTCAGACAGTTTCAACAGATAGCTTTCAGATCTTCTAACTGGAGGATCCTGTCACTGGAGTACAAGCTGCTTCACCACAAGTTGTTTTCCCTCTCCTTCCCACACATGTAGACTAACTCCATATGTGACTACTAACACCAGGCTGAATGTGGTTCTGCAGTAGCTTCAGTCCAGCTTAATCCTTTAAATTAATGAATGTGGCAGAATAACAGTAAAACACACTTTGTAATAGAAAAAGAGGTTATCATGTATTTGAGAAAAAAAAAAAAAAAGTATCTTTCCAATCTACCACTAGAGGAGGCACCAGTATAATTCTTACCATTTGGTGGATAGAAAACAGCATATTCTTCTATTCCAAGTTTTCCTGTGAATCATCAAACCACAATTAAAATGATTAAACTGTTAAAAATTGTAAAGATATAAATTAACAATGTAGATTTTTAAGTGACAATTATAAAAATTAGAACTATCATCCAAAAGCATGTAAGCAATCCAATAGGACAGATATGCTCTTAAATATAAAACAAAAATGCAACACCAACAAGGGAGGATGACAAACAAGAGAAAAAAAAAAAAAAAAGGGAGATTTCAGGAACACTATACCAATGAGATTTGATTTGGGTGTATATTAGGAGCTCTAAAGGTGTTTGCTGCAGTCCTTGAAGACAGTGAAGCTCTATGACGAGATAAGGTTAAAGGGATAAGTCTGTCATGCTGTGGCAGACTGACCTAGGGACAGGAAAGACATTTAAAAAGATAGAAGAATACTGGATAAAAAAATATTCATGGCTTCATTAAGCCTGCAACAGCGAGGAAGATGGATAGTACAGCTGTGATATAATAACAAAAACAAAAATATAAGTAATCTATTGACCAATCTAAAAGGCTAATTAAGTACAACTTTTTCTCTTCCCTGCAAAATGAACATGTTACGTTAGTTAACAGTATTTTAACTATAGGACTTTCTCAATTAAAATCTGCTACAAAAATTTTAACAATTTATTTAGCAATATAAAAAAAGTTTTTAAACACATTACAACTGTTTAGAAACTGTAATTATTTCTGTTTTAAGATGAGAAATTCAACTAGAAAATATAATAATTTATGTGAAAATGTATAGAATATTCAGAGATCCTCTAGATCTCTGTGTATTTTGTTCTTTCTACACAGAAAAATTTAACACACAGAACTTTTGTCAGGTTCAAATAAATTTGGACTTAAATATTTTTCTGTAGTATGAATCAACTGAATTAAACTCAAAATTACTCTGTGAAGCTCTTGTCCACTACCCGATGAAAATAAAATCCAGTATTTTCCAATTACAGAAGACAGTTGTTTCATTAAACTAAAAGTATAATTTTACTTTTCCTTTCAATTGTTTGCTTGCCATGCAGCAGGGAGTTGTAATCTGGAAGGACAGTATTTTTAGCATGAAGCATTTCTCTTGGAAAATTAGCCAAAAATAGGACCCACGAGCCTTTTGGATTTACACTGCACAGGTTCAGCAGAGACTTAGATTTCAGCAACTTCATTCCCCAGACTTGTTTCAGAATAAGTGGGACAGTCCTATAGCTGTGTTTCTGGGCTGCCACGGCTCTGTGCCTGAAGTGAGACCCAGATCCCACTGCTGTTCTGCCCTCAGGGGAGCCCCTTGCTAGTTTCAGACAGTAAGTAAAGAAAACTGCTTCATTCAGGTAAAGAGAGAGAGAAAAGACCTAGAAAGCAATAAAAAAAAGAAAAAAAAATCACAAAATCATTGTCTCTAGTGACACAAGTAGCAGCACAAGGAAAACAAAGTCAGCAGAGGTCCTGCTCAAAAAAGGTACAGGGATCACATTAGGCTAAATACACTGGAACTAGGGACCAAGGAAGAAAAGAGGAATGCAGAAGGTAAAGCTAAATGACAAAAAGAGGGATTGGATGGTTGAAGGGTTCAAGGTGGAAGACAAAATTAGGAACCTCTGGGTAAAGTCAAGGCAGGTGAGGATCTAAGAAGCAAAGAAGCAGAGCTTGGAGGCATGGCATTAGAAACTGGCAGTGGACTGAAGTCCACTGGAAGTGGACTGAAGTGATAAATTTAAGACTGTTAAGTTATGAAAAATAAGACTCACAGAGAGAAATAAAGCCCAAGGTAGGGTAAACTCTAGACGACACAGTGCTTTGAAACAAAAAATCAGCCTAAGCCTGCTTTGTAGAGCTCTACTCTCCCAGACCTTGGAACAGAGCCCAGGATTCTTCAGCAACGTGTTCTGCTCCTGTCTACAAATATCTGTAAAACTCACTGCTTTGGGAAGATAACATCCTACCCTTGCTTCCAGTTGGTATACTTGTTGAAATTGCAGAGGACAATGTTGTGTATTTAAATTTCTACCCCTGATGACAATAGATGTCAAGATTCTACCGTATTGTCATAGTTGTGTTTTGAATTTATTTTGGTAAAACACTGGAGAACTATACACAGAAAACTACCGTCAAATAACATCATTGCAACCTGGTCTTTATATGATCAGTTTCTAAACTGTGATAATAGAATCTGTGCAGATGTCAGCTGGATACATGAAGCTTTTATTAATGTTCTTTTAAATGCAGTCTATTGGGTGTCATAAACATAAGGAAATTCACAAACTGTATTACTGTAGCAGCCAACAAAAGTCCATGCATTCTTTTTTTAAAACAACTACCCTTACCTCGTATGTATGATTTAGGTGGGGTTGCACTACTGTAAGTAAAGTGCTCCAATACTGATGTATCTCGGGAAAAACAGAGTAATACCTGTAGAAGACAGCATATAAAATAAGCCAACAATCAACAAAGCAAAGTCTAAAAGCGATTTACTCACCTGCCTTAATTAGCACCTATTAGATGCTATTAAAGAGAGTTAATATAGTTGAAAGCTATTGACCAACATAATTTACTTTCCTGTTAAAATTTCCAGGCTCACTTTGAACTTGCTATGGTATCATCTGCACATTCATTTATTGTCAATAAGATACTGATGTTCTCCAATTTTCCTCTTTGCCTCTAAGCATGGGTTTACATCCTTCTGTCAGGTCATATTGACCTACACCTGAATAAGCAGCACACTGGAACATTTCGGAATGTTCAGCAAGTTTTTGCTTAGACATCTTAGTTTTAACAACTAAGTCTTTAACAACTTACTCTTTAACAAAGAGTAGTCTTAGTTGTTAAAGTGACTGTGCATGCAACTGGCTGCTTTGATGCATATTAGGTAATTTTCCTATTCAGTTACTTTGACTTAGGGAAGTCCTAGTAAGTAGTTAAGCAAATGAAACATTTACATGTGTGTATTTCCAGAAGACCGATCCTCATAATCTCTCTCGTTCCCATGAGCTTTGCAGAATGCTTGCACTATATTCAGTTCTTTCCAAAAGAACAGATGAGAATTTTCACCTCCTATCCATAAGTTCTAAAATGCAGACTGTATTTTGTAAAATATATCCATGTTTTTCATTGCTTACATAAAAGAACAATCTAGAACAATTGAGTATAAAATTAAATATTAAAAGCATTCCTAGAAAAAATTAATAAAGAATCTCATCCCATACACAGTTGTAAAAAATGTAACAATTATGGTACTTGAAAATTTTCATGTTTTCATGCTGTGAAAGACTGCACTATCAAGAATGGACGCAAGAGGGCAGAAGTAATACAGTCTTCAACTTGCTGCTGACTTTTGCATACCTTTAACACTCTCCTCTTTCAGGTTCTAACTGTTTTTCTTTAAATTGCAGCCAAGGTGTAAAATGTGGAGATGTTTTATATGGTGTTTTACTACATAGTTTATTATGAATAAAATAAATGGATTTTTCCTTCAACTAACTATTGCAAATGTTTTCCATATATCAGCATTTATCAGAAAGAAACATGCAAAACTGTGACATCTGAACACCACAGCGTTTTTTTTTCAAAAGCATATTTTGAGACATCTCCCTCTTTTGAATCTCAAAATTACTTCTCAGATACAAACAACTTTAAGAAAATAGTGTCTTTATCTTCAACAGCTTAAGTTAAATATTATTTTTGCGCAATACACAATCATTTTCATAGCTGCCAAAATACAACTGATAATAACAATACACAGGCAAACGTAATTCTCTGTATATGTTAACTGAGGTGAGAGAAAGATGAACTAATCTAAAAAGCACATAAATCGTGTTCTCTCATAGGGGAAAGAATGTAACCTGTCAGTACCAGTATCTGGAAGTCTTTAAGACTCTGTATCTTTATATGAGGTAGACTCTCAAATACAAGTTCTGACTACACCTAAAAACTGCTGGGTGAGGTTCTTTGCATGTATTCATTATGCAGGATGTAAGATTAAAGTATTCAAATTAAACACCTGACATTTAATCATGAATTTACATTTTTTTTTTATTATTATTTATGTATGATTTTTCTCATTCCCAAAAATGATACTGCTAAAGGAAACAATGACACAAACCCTTTTTAAGTACAGAAATGTTTGATACACTATTGGATATTTTTAACAGCAATACAATCACAATCAGAAAACCACTGAACTCAAAGGACTGATAAAAACAAAAAACAACACCAAAGCTTTTATTAAAAACAAAAAAAGGACTATACTGAATGTAACTGTATTCCTTTTCAATAGTTATAAAGATGTAATAAACAATGTTAACTTCAGATAACGAAAGCACAGTAAAGCAAATAAATTACATCATTTCACAATGTTCTTCCTAGGAAGGATTGCAGGCTACTGAAGAGGTACCAACAATGCAACTGAATATCCTCGTTATTATTTTATGCCCAAATGTTCTGTTTTTGATGGATGCTTTATGTGTTAAGTAATACGCAGACAAATGCCTCACTCTGCTCAAAGACTTGAAAAACTTTGAGACAGTAACTAGTTACAAAAAAACTAAAACAACAACAACGACAACAAAAACAAAACCACAGCAATGCAAACATAGAAATAATTTAACTGGTTTAAACTAAAGTTTTCATTATCTACTTTATTGAGCCAATATTTAATTCCAGTTATCATATGAAATCAATAAATAATATTCCATATCAGAGGGACACCTATACTGCAAAGTTTTTCCCAGAGGCCACAAAATAAAACCATCTGACAGTGATGCATTTGCAAATTCATGATGCATTTGCAAGTTAGGTTGGAAGAGAAAATGATCAAGGAAAACGTTTAACCTTCTTCAATGCCACAAAACACCAAAGAAAACTAGAGCAACTAGTAACTAGAAGCTTGAGGTATTCTTTGCCTAAAAGCCTTGGAATAAAACTAGCCACTTAATTTTTCAAAGATTTTTGGTTGACTCTCCTTCAAATTACTAAGGTTAGGTTGGGCCTTTTAAAGATTTCCATTCTGTAATCATTCCCTTAGTCAATAGAGATATATACAAAAGTAAAATCTTCAACTGTGCCATATATTGAGAGTGATGAAAAAAATCTACTTCTGACAGTTTTAAAATAAAAGATTATACTGTATACTAGCTCAAATTCATTTGCAGATTATAATCCTGTGTCCATTGGAACTGTCAGCTAATGACTAATTGTTATGCCTTAGTTGCCTACATAAAGAATGAAACAGAAATAACTGTGAGACTTTTACATCCCATGATGGAAAGAGAATATAATAATAATGAAGATTTTTTTCTTGATTTAAGTGTCAAAGAAGAATCCACATGCAAATACTTCAGTGAATAAACACTGATGTTTGAGTTGTCATTGTGTAGTCACTTTTCAAATTTTAATTTAGAAACAAATTCACAAAACAGATCTTAATATTGTAAGTATTTTAACTAAAACAGGCTATAATTTTTCAAGGTTATCACTTTAAGTGTTAATATTGAAATGCTTACCATGCTAAAAATATCATGTAGACATATTTGAATACTATGGTTACACGGTAACACATTTTTATACTTCTGTGGGCTAAACAACATTAAGGACAGTTTCTTGCTTTGTTTATTCTCCAGATTACTAGCAGTTTTACCATCACAGAAGAACTCACTTAGTTTCACATAGCTCTAAAACAAAAAATTACAGAAGTCTAATCTAACAGGTGTGACTAATGAAATTGAAAGAACTGTGGAAATGGTAAGTTTGCTGCATGACATTTATGTTGACACTGCAATCAACTACACATTAAGAAATTCATAAATGTAATCTCCTTCTATTTAAGGGCATCTGACAGGCAGCAATGAAGATAATTCTTTATAAATTAGCTGGGTTCCCCATTGCTAGAAGCAGCTTTGGAACGGGAGCAATCTTAAAAGTAATCATATATATTACTACCTTATGCAGGATCAATGTATTCAATTTTAAAATATGTCAATATAATATCTTTTATGCTTATTGCAGTAGGTCACTGAAATAGGTGTAAAGCAATATTTTTGTTTTTAAACTGGAAATCTGAATATAATTCTCTAATCTTAATTTCTGCCACAACCGCTGTTAATCATTTTTATTACTGCAAAGCTAGAAAGAGGAAGAAAATGACTGTCTTCATATTTTCTGTACTGGAAAGACAATTCATAGGGTCCTTCAGGAGTTTTTAAGAAGCCTGTCATGCTTCATCTGTCTAAATGTACAAGATTAAGTTATAATATTGATATTCTGAAGGGACAATACATGTAACGCAGCAAACATGCATCTGGCTAGGGTCTCATTGTATTCTGCCACAGCAGTGTACTTTCTAGCTTTTCCAAGCAAAAATTAGTTACATACCTGATATAAATAATCCTCAAATACAAAATAGTAGTCATCATTGCTTGCTGTTAGCTTTACATCCTGAAATCAAAAAATATAGCAGTTTGAAGCCGAAAGACATCTTTTCACACTCCTACAGAAGCTAAGCTTAACACAGTGGTATTTAATCACCATTTAATCATGAAAGAGCTGTGGTTAAGCACAAACTCCATATTTTAAAATGCAAAAACGCAGTATTAACTTGATAATTAAAATGTTCAGAATTGAAACTTGAAATGGAATCACTTGGGATGCCAGTGCTTTCCTTCCTTGCAAAACCAGTTCTCCCTTCAAATGAAGTTACCATTTCTTTAACAGTTCAACTCAAACAAATGTCTTACGCAAAAGCCAATACAGGCACAAGGAGAGAGTTTACAATAATGAATTCACACTAATTATTCTGACACTCCTTAAAATCGAACCATCTAACATTTTCCTTGTTAAAGAAAAAAAAAACAACAAGATACTGGTGTGATGAGTATGTAAATCACTTAATCACCACTTAATGAATTACTTACTTTGTAAATCAGGCTGTCCACTAAAAGGTCGTGCTGAATCACATTTGACTTAAGCTGTTCATAATACAAGATATCCTAAAATTAAAAATATTATCACCATCAGTCTAAGACAAAACTTTAATCTGTATTTAAACTAAGGAAACTAATTTTTAATAATTAAAAAAAAAAAGAAAAATTAAAAGCATGTATTAAACTCAAAGGCTCACTGCATAATTCAGGAAGCATTCTATCACTGCTTATTCTGCCTCAGAAATGAGGCAAATATTTGAGACTTCATAACATGACCTCCCCTTTCTGTTTATTCATATGTTAGGTAATTAATAAAATGAGAATGACGGAACTAATCCAAACCAAAGATTCTTATCTTCCAACCTTTGGGTCTCTATACAGTCAAAACCTTTTCAATGCTCAAAATCACTACAACTTTTTTCTTTGTTACCCTCTACTTTCATGTACCTCTCCATTGATGAGTTCTATCCTATCTTCTAGCATTGCTGCAAATACTTCCCTTTAAAATCTAATTATTCAACAAGATTCCAAAATACAGATCCTCAAGGCAGCAACCTGATGAGCTCCCAAACTCCTGAGGATCAGTTCCAACACTGGCATATTAGAAAGAAGTCTTCTGTCATGCCACATACGCAAGAAACAGCAAGATAGTTTGTGTAACATGCAGTCAGCAAACAGAAGCATTACAATCTCCTTTTCCACAAACCAAAAAATGAGACGCAAAAAAAAATTTTTTTTTTTTTTTTTTTTTTTTTTTTTTACAAACAATCATTCAAGAAGCTGATGATAGAGGTAGACACTGAACTAGGATCAGGCAATTCTTCATGTATCATTTTCACCAAAAATAATCTCTCTGAGCTTCATGCAATACATGTTCTCAAAAAGAGAGCTGTCCTAGATAGTGCAACACAAGAAGCTGAGATAAATTTCTTCTTGATTCTGACATTAAACTTCTGTGTAATTATGGGCCAGTTGTTTAGAGTTAGATTCAGTAAAGCCTAAATTGCAGATTTTAAGGCACACAGGCTGCTTATAAATTTCAAGAGTAACAGCTCAGCTGCAACAGCTCAGAATGCCAATGAAAAAAGGAAGCCTCTGTGTCAAGAATGGTGTTACTTCATATGGTGACAACCTACAGGTAGCCCTCCAAAAAAGTGCATCTTAAACAGCTTCAATAATTGAAGGGCTTCTGTCTAACAGAAAACCAAAGCTTGGAAAACTCCCATCATCAGAGCTCCCCATTCTTGCTGGGGAAGTTTTGGTCAAGTTCAGAATCAGAACCCTAAGGGTGTTTTATATCTGTAATACAAATATAATTCCCTGAACCACTCATCTGTGTACTCTTTATAGTCATTACGCACTTATATAGTGCAATTTATCTAGCTTAGGATAATATAAATCGTGGTTCAGCAGCACCCATTTTGCAGATTATGAAATCACTGCAGAATTCTGAATTTAGATCTGATAGATTGATGACACCTTTAAAGTCAAATAGGAGAAGTATCTGAAATTTCTGCCCTCAAAGTTCAACAGCAGATGAGTGAGGCTTTTACTTTGCAAATTCACATTCTTAAAATCCTTTTCACCCATCGTTTTTCACACGTATTTATTAAACTTTTTGCCTTGGCTGCCCATTTGTAAAACAGGGATAATACTTTTCTACTATGCATAGATCTGTGAAGCTTCATGAATTTACTCATATGTCAATTTGAGCACTTAAGTTACTATGTATATGTAAATAATACTGTATGTTTAAATTGCTTATATTTAACCAGACTTGAAAGCCAAACAGCTCAGGTTGCATTAAAGAGTTACTGTAAGTCTGCATTATTCTCTTTTACTTTACAGTGTTCTCAGGCACACTTGACAGGAAACGTTAAACAACTGGTATGGGATTATTTTTTTAAGGTAAGTCAAATACAGTCCCAAATCTCTGCATTTTACTTGTACAAAGTAAGTCCTGCTAACAACTCTGAATGCCAAAACAATAATCAATTGTTTAGAAAACTGAAGTAGCAGAGAACATTAAAGACTTCATCATTTAAAAGCAGTAGGCTCCACTTTTTTCCTTGGTGCTTTTGTCTTGTTAATGAAGAAAACAACATTAAACTTTTCACTGAATGCATTGAAAATAGATAATTTAGCAATACCAGATGGATCAGTCAGTTTCTCAGGAAATCTTACATAAACACACAGCACTAAGCACAGACATCAAAAACAAATTTAATGTTAAATCCACCTGAACTAGACTTTGTACAAGTGAAGGTTAGAGGCAATTTAAGCAGAGCTCGGATGGATGTCAAGAAAACATCATAAGAATAAATGCAAACCTTGGTATTCAAAAAGGATATTAAGTAGCAATCACTGTATTCACTTCTGCGTCAAAATCAAATGAATCAAATAATTCAAAATCATTCAATCATTNAGCATTTTAAGGAATGCTCTCAGCTTTCTATTTTATAATTAAGATACCAAACTATATATATTACTCTATAAAGTATGTCTAGAAATTTAAACAAAATAAAATCCAACTAACAGCTATAGAAGAGAAAGATACAGCTACAATTTAATTTACTGAATAACAACTAGCTAATTTACATAATGTTAACATTTGAACTGCAGAATAATATAGAGACAATATAATGCCCAAAATATAGCTGACAATTTTTCATGTGTTATCAGTGAAAAGTGTATCAAAATGCATCTTACATTACCTGCTAATTTATCTGCTACATTTTGAAAGAAAAATTTAAATTAATAATATAGATGATGCTGGTGAATGTGCTCACAAACAGATTTTAACTGGAGCATGCGTTTTGTTAAACTTTCAGTGAGAAGTGTCCCCATTCATTGACGAAAATATTTATCTTCCATTTCTGGGTATTCTAGGCTCATAAACAAGCAAGGAACATGAAGGGCACAAAACTCTATGCCTGAGAACAAATGTACTTAAGAGAGTGGTTTTGTAGCTATTCTGCCCCAGAGAGGCAATCTAAACCAAGCTCTGTAACAGACAAGTTGTCCTTCAGCAACTGCTGTGGGATACATCCCAAATTGATGACAAATTTAGGAGTTGCCCTTCATTACTGTTAACAGCTTGTAACTAACCCATGGAAGTTGTAGGATGCTACTGAACATGGATGGAAAAGATTCAGAATAGTCACCTTCTTTTTCACTAAGCAGAAAGTCAAAGGCAACCTCTTCTCTTGAAGAGAAAGACAACTTTGCTTTCCTACCAGCAGTGGTGCAGAGGTATTTTGGAAGTCACATGAAGCCTACAGCATAACTACTCCTGCTACAATGGTACAATGAAACTCATGACTAAACAGGACTCAATGAAACAACTACTGATCTTTTGTAATTTGGGAAAGACATTCTAATAACCTAATGTTTTTCTGTTATCATTTCCTAGTTCTCAATTCTCTATAACTGCCTTGAACAATTGTGAAAAGCTGTTTGGAAGTGGGAGAAGAAAGTGGTATGAAGGTAAAGAGTAATCTTTTGCTAGATACATAGAGCACACTTTCAATTTATATGTAGAAACAAGCATTCTTCTAAAAATACTCTCTGTTGAGGTCACATGGTGGCTCCAAGGCACCAGTTAAAGCTATCACCAGTCCAGTGCTTTGCACTAACCTCTTCCTTTCTGAACTAGCAAGGTGTTCAATTCTATTTTACATTAGCTTACAAGAGCCCATAGACTTTCCTGTTATTATTACAAACATTACAAAACTACAACTAAAAAGTAAGCATTTAAGTACTTGGCCCATTCATCTCATAATAACTTGACATTAAGTTGAATTGCTTTTCTGCTTTGTTCACACTTAGAATAGACTTGGTGTTTTGATATGCAAAGAATGACCTTACTGGACAGACAAACAGATTTCTGTACAAGAAAAAAAGGTTTCATAAAGAATGCTGTACAGTGCTGACATCGTTAGTTTACAGTACTGGTTTCAATGCAGTTTTGTTTATGGCATCATAATCAATTATGGTTGGTATGTTATTAATTTCTTAAAATATTTATTAGCTTCTTATGGTTTGGGAAACTTCCCAAAAAAGAGTGTTCTCTCCTTTTCCACAAGCTATCTTCCAGCAGAATCGAGCAAAGCTAGTTTAAGCAGAATCTGCTGATTCACTTTTTTGAATCCAAGGTTTGGATTACTCAGCAGCCTCTGTGCAGACACAGCCCACCCGCCTGTCATGAAACCCCTGGCACAGGAGCCGCACTCTCACCGCTGCACTGTAGGCAACTCATGATTCACTTTTTGGTTACCCATGTCATTTGATTGTACTATCTATAATTGCATCTCAAATCTAACACAAGAAATAGGTGGGTGAAGCATAGAACTGGGAATATGGAGAAGAAAGATTGATATCAGCAGGTCTAGAAAGGAGGCGCTAAGATTTGTGGGAATTGGATGAAGCCTAAAGAATAGCAACCAGCATTAATTAGGTGAGCTGTAGATTTTGGAACAGAAGTATCAGAAACAAGTACAAAACAAAACAAACAAACAAAAAGATTAAATTAAGAGAAAATGGATAAAAGCATTAAAAAGAGAGTCCCTCCTGGCAAATCCTAGAATAGGATCCAAAGTTTGTTCTCCTTTTAGCAGACGCCTGTGAAATTTACTTGTAAAGTACATCCTTCCTTAGTCAGAGATGATAACAAGTGTACTACTGCTACCGGGTTCTCTTCTGTTTGAACAGTAGAGGTCTGAGTGGGTACCTAAGGCTACTGATCCCAATCTTAATAGCCCTACTGACAAGGTATACAGTTACATAATGCCCTATCACAAACTTACCACCTAACCTGTTTATTATGTTTTTAAACCTAGAAAATTACATTCAGTAAAAGCTGTAGTAAAGCAAAGCATTACTAATTTCTGTGTGCTAGACTTCTCAGAATTAAGATTTATTTTCAACCCATTAACTCAAAACCATACAAGGAAAGAAAAAAAAAGCCGATGAAATAGTGAAAATTGTTTTTTTCTAAGCACAGCTTGAATGTGAATGCAGTGGATGAACAATAGGGTAACACACTGAACAGAAAGAAAGAAAGAAAAAAAAGAATATTTAACAGATTCTTAGTGTGTGCCATCCATTTGGTGCAATGAATGAGACATGTCCCCCAGGAAAAACTGTGATTGTGTGATTCAAGATCATACGATAATATATATATATACACACACAGCAAATTGGACTGTTTGCACAAACTATTAACTGTGACACTGTTCAGCTTTTAAGTGTTTGACTTTTCAACCTTAAAAATGCTCTTTTAACATAGTTTCTCTAAAATGTACCATTACAAATGAAAACTAATAAACAAGCCATTGCCAGGCAGTGTGTTTACGCATTTCTAAATAATTCTGCATATACAGCTGCTCTCTAGCTTACCTAATGGTAAATTGAGTTAATACCCTCACAGCAGAGTACAATGTCTAAATATTCACACTTCATGCATACTATAAACACACATTAAAAACTACTAAAAACTAGAGTTAACTTTTAAAGGACCTAACAGTATGGCTGACAAATATATTAACAGACAGACATAGCTTCTTCCTCTTTAAAAAACAGTAGAAAAATGTCCATGTCAGTTTCAGGAACTGAATTTTAATAAAACTATTTCCATAATAGCTCGTGCTTTACACAAAGATAAAATGAAATATATTATCATTTTTTCTCATTTTCTTGACTTTCTGTCATAAAAACAGAATACCTGGCTTTTTTATTCAACTTTTTCATTTTCTACATTAAGATAAAAATGCTCTTAGAGCATGCAGCATTTAACAGAATATAAATCGATGCAGTGTAAACAGCAACATTAATTTCACACCTATGATACTCCTGGTCTCATAAAGAGAAAGACTTCTAAAGTTCAAGCTTGCCCAATAATTTAAAATAACTTAAATCTTCTGTTGAGCAACTTGATTAAGATTTACAAATTTCCATTATTATTTCAACAGCTATTTCTTCTACAGAGAATTTAGTCTTTTACTTATGAGAAACAAAAGCTTACTCTATTTCTCCAAAAAAGAATAAACTAAGCAATTCTAATTCCAGAGCAAATAACTTTACTAAAAAGTTGTTTTAGCACAAATACTCCTTAGGTTGCCAATGAACAAGATTCACATTTATTTTTATGGGTAAAATCTTATCATTGTACTATGTAGTCACCAGTAAATGCCCCAGTGTTATGAGAAAATGACTACATCCTCAAAGGACATGAAATACAGTAAAATTGTCACATTTACGACCAAATTTACATGTGTGCATGTTATTTTTATTGCAATAAAAGCTTTGTATCAAAGTACTGACAATTCTGTAAAGACTTGAATAGGAATTTAACTTCTTATGGTATGAATATATTAGATATACAAACTACCACGTCTTCTGATACTGCAAAAGATTTCATTGTTGAGGACTTGAGTAAAATACAAGGTACTATGAAAAAATGCTGCTGTACAAATAGGCATGAAAACAATCTACACCTTACTAGTTCCTCTATGTATTTTTGATTGTACATATGTAGAGTATATGCAGTAATATATAAAGCAATTTACAAGATATGTATATGTGGATGATGACAGGTTCAAACGGCCAGGAAAAAGGTCAAAAATCTTCTTTTTATAAAACTTAGGAAAGATAAAAGAGGTTCAGTCTTCTTTCTGGGACTTCTTTCTTGTCACCTTTGAAAAAAAAAAATCAGCACCATATAGGAAAACCTCAGAAGCTAGCTAGATCAAATGAATAGTTTGTTCCACAGTATTTTGTTTATATACCTGCTGAAAAATTAGAGAAAAGCCTAAAAGACTTCACCACAGCACTGAGGTTTCTCACAGGCATGTGTGTATTTCTTGTAAAATGTGTATCAGTTTCTGTGAAAACCCAGTCGAACATTTCTATTCTTGAAAAAGATCACTAGAAAATGTGTTTGTACACATGCCTTCATATTTTACTCTCGCTTTGCTCCTTACCTCTGGCTGATTAGAAATATTCAGAATGAGGGCCCACAGATCAGCTCGGAGCGCTGTTGGACATCCCTGACGAACATATTGTTGAGCTGCAGCACTATCTTGCTCTGCTAAAACTGTAAGAAAAAAAAGCAAGTAATAAACTGATGTAATTTAAGATTAAAGTCTAAATTAAAATTTAAATTAAAAAATTAAAATTAAAGTCTTCATTAATTCTATACCTAAAGCAAAGAGAATGGACTGATTTTGAAAGGGACCACAATTGCCAGCCACAAATCGGTAGCTAGCAAGAAGTTCAGTGAGGAAAATTTCTTTTAAAAAAACTTGCCAGCTGATCAGTGCTATACTGGTACTCAGAAGTTTCCAAATCCGTATCCTCTAATTTGTCTGCAGTCTCTCAGAAAGAAGGTGATTTTCTAAATTTCAATAAATTTGATATTCACAATATCATGCCCTGATAGGACATGAAGGATGAAGTTTGGAATCATAAACGACAAAAGATTTCTCTTTCTTTCCCTCTCTTCTTAAGTACTGAATAGACTGGTCTACCAATTTTCTGTTTAACCTGCAGAGCTCTAACACAGACAATGCGTGATCTTCTTTTTTTGTCCCCCTAAAGAATGGGTCAAAACCATAAAACATTCCTGCATTCCCCACAAAACTTCCAAAAAGACTGTGATTCATCTCGGTGTCCACAAGTGCTTACCTTACCATTTCTTACCGAGATGCAAATTATGAAAAAGTAGTTTTGCTATAAACAAGGTAAGTTTTACAATATAATAAAGGAATTAACAATTAAAATACAATAATGGTAGCTCCTCAGACTACGTAATATGTCTTACATAAAAGAAAATCAATGCATCCGTGGCTACCAAGGTCATAAACAACATCCAATAGAGCATGCAAAAGGATTCCCACTGAATGAACTTAAATATTCATGGTCAAGACTTTACCTTACAGTTTTATAAGATCCTCTGTCTTTGCACATATGAAAAGATAAGACAATCTGTGTAATAGAGGCTGCTCTTCACAGACAAGATGAGGACTAAAACATACTCTGTGGATTTAAATGACTGGCTCAGTAAGTTTGGGTGGAGAATTTATTTGGAGAAAAAGGGAAATAACAGAGAGATGGACAGTACCCTAATCAGCTGCACATGGATCAGAGAACTGAAATGGACAGAAGGACCACAAAAGGAGAAGACAGAAAGAAAGGTCATTTTTTTGTTTCTGCAACAACAAAAAGTGATGGAGGACTTTGGGGATGGTGTCCACTCCATTTTTTTTCTTTGATAACGTTTAGCGGGAATCACAAGAGACAGTAAGTAGCAGATATTGATGGATTTCAAACGCTACTTGTATGTATGCTCCTCTAAGCAAACCTGAACTAATAAATGTTTATTCCTTTCTGGATCATGTCTCCACCTTCAAGGAAACACCTGAACTTTTTCTGAAAAAGCTGTATACATGGTGGCTAAGTACTGCAATATTTAGCAAGTTCTGCAATTGCAAATAACCATTAAAAAGATTCTGTTCTGACGCACAGGCGTAAAACCCATTACATTAATGAGAACTGTGTGTGCAGGGAAGGGAGTCCAGTCTTTTGATTTTAAAATGAAATTCAGTAGTGGCATAAGTTAAGTTATCACCCAAAAGTTGTGTGTCTATGCTTCCTATTTCATTTTAATGAAATATTTGTGGAGCTATTTATCTGATAGCTACTGGTAGACTGCAATACTTGCTTTTCTGTCCTCGTCTAAATTACAATGGTATTACCGACTACATTTTGTGTTAGTCTGACTAGCTTGTTAAAATTCTGAAGGCATATGAGACATAAAGTTACGAAATGTAACTACTCACATTTTTTTTTTTTTTTTTACAGATGAAAACAGATCCATACCTTTTTGTCCAACACGTACATGTTCATTTTCAAAGAACTCTGGAAAATTAAGAAATAGAAATGAGCTACAAAAAATAAATAAGAAAAAAAGACACTCCACCTAGTAAAGTATTCTCTGTTTTTACTACGCATCACTAGCAGTAAAAATCAGCTGAATATGATGTCACTAAAAATTAACCTGCATCAGCATCAATGTTCTTTTTCAAGAAATAAGAAGAAATAACAGTAAAGAATTTCTTCTCGTCCGAAGGACACAAATATAAGAGTAGCACTATGCTGCAAGAACCAAGACTTTCAATAGATAAGTTTCCATTTAAAAAGAAAAATAACTTCATACTATAGTGTTTTCTATTTTTACATGGAAAGACCATTTTAAGACCTGCTTCTATAGGAATAATTCTATACAAGGAAAAAAAACAGAAGACGTTTGTATATATGCATATCAGTTAGTGCTGTCACACTGCAGGGTTGACTTAAGATTTATCAATATTTTCTATATTTTTGGAGACAGGCAATTTTGTCCTCTAGAAGTGATCCTGAAGTGTTGAAACACCTGAAATTAACATATTTTAAAGCTGAAAATATGGTAATTTTAAATCTTCAAATCTGACTCTTCATATTTACAATGTTGTCTATTATTAGCTGTATTTTACCAAGAAAATCACTACAATCATAGTTACAGAACAAATATTTATGGTTTATTATGGAAAAAAATACACAAACTACTTGATATTTGCACAGTATTCTATGCATTTATGCTCTAAGTAAATGACTGAAGCACAGCATTAACTAACCAGGAGGCACTTGTGCTGAATCATCAATACCCAGCTGTCCTGTATTTAAGCCTAGTTCACTGAAGTCTTCTTTCTGGGGGGGGAAAAAAAAAAAAAAAGTAATAGTATTTAATTCTCTAACTCATGAGATTTCTTCTGAAAGACTTAATGCAGATATTTTCTAAACCAAATATCGTTCTTTTAAATGCATATATATGAAATACGAGCTCAGGTTTTTAAAAAGAGAAGAATCTCACATCAATCCTTACTCTAGTATCATTTTTCTGGTTGACTATGAACTATGCCTGGATGTAATAAAGCGGTAAATGAAAGATTAGGTTAAGGATCTCTAATTCCCAGCTGTTTGTCAACCCAGATGCAAGTTTTTCTACTAGCATAAAATCCTCACGAACCTTATCAGTGGAGCATTAAGAATAGCTCTCCTATCCTCTAATTATATATACTTCCTTCCATTTACAATCTGACAGTATAACAGGATTTAAAGTCACTTTAAGAAAATCAGAAACTGATTGTCAGCTTACTTGATCTCGTGCAAGCTGGAATAAACGTGTAGATTAATTAAGACAAATTGCATATTTAGAGTTTTCTTTCACAGAAAAAAAAGTGAAGAAAATATACATAGGCATAATTTTGGCAAAAACAGCTGTGTGGCACAAAATGAAAATTTCCCAACTGACAGACAATATATTTTATATATTTTTATGTCTTAGTTTTCGTTATAAATGTCTTTTAATAAAACTTTTCTATGCTGTGTTTTACCTATTGACCCAGTACATGTTCATATTGATTTTCACTTTCAAAAGGAGAAACTTACTTCAATTTTAATATACTCTCTTATTGCTTAGAATCTTATTCATTAGCAAAGCAAAATAACTTTTACCTCTTGTAAGAAAGAAGATACTTACCAGTTCTGGAATATCTTTAACTTTTAGAGGAACCTGAATTAGCCCCAGATGATTTCTGAAACTAGGTTGTTCTCCATTTTCATAATTTGGGTTTCGAAGATTCATCAGTACCTTAAAAATGGTAGCTCTGTCATTCCTTGCATGTATTCAGAAATTTACTTTCAGAACTGTTCTCAAAATCATCAGTATTGCAAACTGTACATTTGGCATAAAACCACTTTCTGCAACTATCATATATACAGGCCAAAATTATCAAACTATATATCAATATTTTCAAAATGAAAAAGGAGTCAAATTTTTCAGGACGTAAACATATTCTACTTTGAAAAGTAAGCCCAAATTATGAAACAAAAAAAACAGAAATAATTTTTGATAAATGATATTAAGTGCTGGCTACATAGCAGTGTCTTCAAAAAAATTAGCTTCATCAAAGCTATTTGAACACTAAGAATATTTTTCTGATGGCTACAATATCTAGGATATTCTACAGCACTATTTTTTTTTCTGACAGAATTTTTATTCATGTTCATGGCAATCCTATGTAGCATTCAATCAAAGCACTACACAATTTGCTACTAAAATCATTTCCTACTAAATAACAATACCCCAAAACACCTTCTTCTGTTTGAGATTTTTTTTTTTTCCACAAAATTAAAAATCTGAAGTAAGGATAAAACTTAAGACACAAGGACTCAATATCAAGATAATAACTGGAATATAGAAAGGAATTTAGTCTGTTATATACTCTTATTCCATGGGTATATATTTTGATATTATAATGTTAAAGTGACAAGGATTCTTTCTAAGATAAGTTTCCAGTTCTTATGAAATTCTACAACATTCTATCTCTACAATTCTCAGTCTTCTAAGTATTCTAATACCATATAAACTCACCATCAGAGTTGTAAATTAAAAGATTAATGTAATAAACTGCAAACTCTGGAAAGAAAACAATATTAAAAAAAAAAAGTGACCTTGAGGGTCACTGAATAAGTCTAAAATAAAGATGGATTTGTTTACAGGTTCAAGATTAAATACACAACTTGATTGTTAGTACACTGATGGAAAACAGAATAAATTAAAATTTGTATAATTAAAAATTTCAGATATCGCTAACTGGACAAGAGGTCCTCTTTAGAAATGTAATAAAATGGATAAAAAGTTTATTGTTGGATTCAGAAATGTATTCACAATTCATAACCATGAAACAATTCATACTTATATCAGAAACACAATAAATCTTCTCTACCAGTACAAAAGATGTTCCACTAAACTTGTACTGAATCACATCAAACATTAAAATACATTAACTCTGACTGATGATTCAGTATTAGACTTCTATATTTTATTCTGTAAATGAGGAGGCCATCTTAACTCTACAAATCTGCACTGCCATGTTCTTGATGATTTGGTTCCTGTATAACTGATGAGATATATAGATGCAGATTTTTTAAATTTTATTTTCAATCTCAAACCTTCTACTGCATCATCATTAAGTTCACTGTCATCAACAACACTTATTACTCCATCGTCCACTCCTATTCTAAGCATAGCTGGTAAAGCAAGTTCTGTTTTATTAAGACATTCTGTGCTTGAACCATGCAAAGTGATGAGTAATACTGTCATTTTTGATTTAAAGATTCAGCAATCATGTAATCTCATTTTTTGTAATGATCTCATTTGATTACAGACAAAAGCGTTCAACAGTTCTGTTATACATTTGATTATTTACAATCGTCATAAGTGACCTAAAATTTCAACTGACCTAAAATTTCAACCACCAGTCAGTCTATCAGCTTCGCACACTGCAATTTATTGTGTTTATTGATTAACGTATTGCAATTTAACGTCTAAAATGAATTATGAAATAAGATGGAGAATTGCTCTCAGATGAAAACTTAGCTTCAAACAGATTGTTCTCTGGAGAAATAGAAGTTTTTCACAAATATAATTTAAAACTGCAGTTAAAAAAAGGAGAGAATACCATCTTGTTTTGTAAACAAAACCTGGAGTCATAAAAAATGTGCCAAATTTCACTTGCTATAAATGCCAAATTGCCTGAAATACTGTCATATAAACATGTTAGAAATGGATTCATCACTACAGAATCATCATAGATTTTGAGGTTTTTTTTAAAAAAAAAAAGACAAATATACAAAAAACAACAAAACAACAACAAAAATAAAAAATAAAAAATAAAAATAAAAATCAAAAAACACAACCCACAGCAGATGCCTTAACGTTTAGCCATCTTTAACTGTCTGATTTGTCTAGTTATCAGATAAATGTATGAGCTCCTGCTACGAATGCATCTACATGGGCAACTTATCTCAAAACAAGACTGAATCTTTACAGAGAATCTCTGGATGTTTCCCAATTACTATGCTTGGTTCATGTCACAGAGCTGTCTCAAAGAAGATTCATTTTGGCTTTAACTGAAAGATGTACCCAGAGCACACTTGATGCACTCTGTTCATTGACAGGTACTCAGTCCAAGAGACCGGACCAGAATTAGTAAAACTCCTGAAAATCCACACTGTGAATGCTGCATCATCAGCACCAACTCCTCCACTCTACAAGTTCACTTCTGCTGCACTGCAGCCTGTTAATGTCAACATAGCTTAACTTTTTTGAGAGACTATTTTTCATCATTTGTCTTTCTATTCCTGATGAACGAGAATTGGAACAGTGAAAAGGTTTAAGAATATCTCTACCACTTCTACACAAGAAAAATACATCAGCACTTAAGAAGTTACCTTAACAGCTTACTATAATGGTAACCATTGGTAACTATTTTAAGATTCTTAAAGGTCCCTTGTCCGTATGCAAATTCACAGAGCATGCATACACGTGCCAAGCATCTTTACTCTTTTTTTCACTTTTTTTAGTCCAATCTGTAGAATAAGTTACCAGACAACTGGTCATATGCCTTTAGAGCCACTCTCATAAAAGACATTAACTAATGGTCCAATCAGACACTGGTGTTCCTAAAACGAGAAAAGACCCTGAATAAGCTGCAAAAGCTAACATGAATGAGAGAAGGACCCTTTAGAAAAGAGAAAGGCTTACAAACTGTAACACAGCAAGTGCAATAGAATTGTATGGGTAGGTCTCACAGACTGTTCTAGGACCCTGGCCGTGCTATTATTAGTCTTTGTCTCAGTGTAAATATGCATATGGACAATTGCCCAGAAAAGAAAAATTTAAGATACTACAAATCCTTTTTATGAGCTTTCTATTATACCACTCCATATACAATCACCTCCATCGTACCAGTCGGGCTTTTTTAGAATAATAGCAAATTGTACTACTTACCAATCTCCTTGAGACTTTTCCCACCTCACATAAAAGATTATAATGGATGCAATTCAATCGCTGAGTTTTTTCATGATACTTACCTCAAGAAAATCTTTAGGTGCATAAACAGGCCGGAAGAGACTTAGATCTGAAATAAGATTTCAATGATGATATCTTAAAACCAAAAGAGATTAAAAACACATGCAATTTTCCCATGGCTGTAACACAATCTAGCAATTTCAACAACACATTACAGCAAAGATTAAAATAACATCATCACAAATATCACAGTTACAACTACAACACATTCTCCAAGATTATGCTACTGTTAGTGCCTTGGTTTTCTAAATCCCATGTATTTAAATGAACAATAGTCCTAGAAAGCTTTTTATTGATTCCACATAAGTTTTTAGATTGAACCACTTTCAGACAGGGGGGCGATATGATACTCAAAAGAGGTGGGGTTTTTGTTTGTTTGTTTTTTAAACAGTGTAGATGGTGGAATGAAATGTGCTATAGTCAAATAAAAAAAAAGAGAGTAGTCATCAGCAATCCATGAAAAGTATTTGTCATCGTGTAGGTGGTACTCCATGGGATACAAACTAATACCTTTCCAAAATCATTTCTTTTGAGGAACTTGGGAACTAACTAACTGTAGTCAGCCTTGATCTCCAAGATGATATCACAGAATCACAGAATCTTTTGGTTGGAAGAGACCTTCAAGATCACCTAGTCCAACCTAAGACCTAACACTAACAATCCCTCCACTAGACCATGTCTCCAAGCTCTGCATCCAAATGTCTTTTAAATACATCCAGGCATGGTGACTCGACCACTTCCCTGGGCAGCCTGTTCCAATGGCTCACAACCCTTTCAGTAAAGAAATTTTTCCTAATATCTAACCTAAACCTCCCCTGTCGCAACTTCAGCCCATTCCCCCTCATCCTATCACTTGACACACAGGAGAAGAGAGCAATCCCCACCTCGCTAAAGCCTCCTTTAAGGTACCTGAAAAGAGCGATCAGGTCACCCCTGAGCCTCCTCTTCTCCAGACTAAACAACCCCAGCTCCCTCAGCCACTCCTCGTAGGACTTGTTCTCCAATGACTGGCTATTTATATATATATATATGCTTGTTCTCCATAAGACTGGCTATTCTGTGCAAGTGTTAGTTTTATATTTTGTTAATAAAATGTCTGAGCTTAATCATCCAGAGTTCTGAACATTTTCTTTCTATTAGCCTGAGTTTACGCTAAGAGGGGCTGTGCCTTTGCTGTATAAATCTCTAAACCATTGGAATGAGGAGTATTATGCCATAACCTCTCAGTGCTGACTCAAAGTTAGCACAGTAACTTGAAACAAAATGACAATGAAGTGAATATTTATTTATGAATAATGAAACATAACAAATTAGAAAAAAGACTGAAATCAGTTTACCTTGAAGTGATTACATTAATCTTTGGCTGATAAATACGATGCATATGACATTTTTCTATGCAAAAAAGTTTAATGCACATAATTTTAGTTGATCTCACCTGGTTCATCCGTTCCCATTTCATTCCATTTATTAAGCAGTTCTTTCTGCTCACTTGCAGGCCTCTGAAAGTCACAAGAAAATAACTCTTCTTTTTTAATGGAATGAGTAAAAACATGCCTATTTCAAATATGTAAATTAATATAACACTTTTAAAAACAGATTGCACTAGCAACACAAACTTATTTTGCTAAAAACTAATCCCAAGCCTGAAGTTATATTCTTCTGCAGAAACTCCCAGGTTCCAGTTCAAGGAAAAAAGGTGGCAGTTAAATAGTTTTATGGGTTTACTAATGAATTTTAGGATATTTGATAGTCAGTTTCATATTACTGAGGATTTACTGCTTATTCCCCAGAGCTGCTGGACTTGGTCCTCCAATTCCCATCCATGGCACAGTCACAAAAAGCAAAACCAGCTGCAACCTGCATCTCTTATGATGAACCACAGACGTTCTGCTACATATTGGAGAGAAGAATTGTACATATTGCAACAGGAGAAAAATCAAGAACAAAACATTCTAACGTTACTATCCAGTTCTGTGATATTTAAAATTAAAGCTGCTAAATGAATGAAGAAATGCAGAATGCAGACAAAGAAAACCAGTAATGATGTGCCAGTATCTTTGTCGTCTAAGTACCAGTTCAACTACAGCTTTCTCCAGCAAACAGAGTATATCCATATTACATACAGGCTATGCAGCTGTAAGTTATACAGCTGAGCCTGCACACAGAAATACCCTATTAAAAGCAATGAACATAACAATTAGCTCTCCAACACGGTGCTCCCTCAAGAGGCTAATTGCTGCAACAGCAGAGGAAGATCTGCCTATAGACTTCATCTTCTCTCAAGTTCAGCTCAAGCATACACTGCCACTCTCTCTGAAATTTATTCTGTACTAAAATAATTTGAACACCAGTCCTGCAGCTCTTGATAACCATATGTAAAATTAAAACGACATTAAAAGCGTACACAACCACGCTTAATTTCCAGAAAAAATATCAGTTTGGCAACAGAAAGTTAGTAATACATTACCTTCTGTGCTAGTGGGATACTGAGTTCTGTGCACATGCTATTTAGACTTTTTAGAATTCGCTTCTCCCAACTTCCCTGAAATGCACAAAAAAAAAAATTAATTACCTAAAATTTCTTTTTTCTCTAATTTTACTATGTCTGACAATAAGCAGATTTTTAAAGTCATATATAAGAAAGGATAGCAAGAGTCACTGACTGACATCAGCAAAAACATTGAGTGAAAGTTTACATGGTTGTTTAAATAGAAACAACAGAGCAAACAGATTTCATCATCTACATCACAATAAAGAACCAGGAAAGTGAGTCATTCAAATTTCAGATCTCTAAAAAGCACACATTTCACAATTACTGATGCTTGACATAGGCCTCAATGCTCAAGCTCAAGCTTCCTTATATATCAACATCTAACAAACTCCTCAAGACTAAAAAATGATTATAAGCAGGGCAATGAACTATGCATACAGAACGCCTCCTCCACTTTGTGACCTGAACAGGATGCAAGTCTTTCTCCACAAAAGATATTTGAGATGGTACTGATTCTCAGAAGTTTAAAAAATTAGAAATTTGGTGTCCTGTAATGCTTGAAGAGTAGTTCTTCTAAAATAATGCTCAAGAAATAGTTCACTTATCAAAGAGAAAAACAGCAGTAGAAAATACTTCAGTAGCAAGTGGACAGCTTAAAGAGCAATCAGATTCTTCTGACTATTGCATTAGACTTTGAGCTTACCATATGGTGCCTGATCTGTGGATAATTCCTCTGAAGTTAATGCCAACTAGTATTGACTTCCTAGTCAACTGACTTAGGATTTTGCTTCTGTGATTACAGCAGCACTGGTGGGGTTTATATTTAATTTAGTTTTCTGCAGATGATGAGTCAAGCCCCAACCAAATGAATGCAAAGACTCCTGTTAATTTCATTTAACTCTATTTATTACTTGTAATTAGCTCTAGACACAAATTCTACAACAGTTAGATACCATCTAACCACATGTTCCTCAAGCTTAAAGTTCTATCTGAAATGGGCTGTGGTTTATCAGACAGGAAGCAAATGAAGGGAAGGGCAGATGTTCAAGTGTTCTGTTTAAAAAAAAAAAAAAGATTACATCTCATCTGTAATTGCTTCACTTTAGCTTCCATTTACTGGCTTGCAATCATTTCACCTCATCAAAATATAGACATCAAAACAGTTAATACAGGAATCTAATGGATTTGAGAATTTTTCAACTCACACCAGTCTCTGCTGGGCAGGTAAAGCCAATTAGCAAAGTCCAAGTTTTTTAATCCTAGAAAAGTTAGTGCTAACACCTAGCATGCATTAAGATGTGTAAGTTTTAAGTAATAATTCTGCTGTTTAACAAGGTAGGAAGAGGTGGTCTATCTCCCCAAAACTGTAGCTCAGAGAACACCAGAGATGTGAAATAATGTGATGCATTTAAGAAAGGTCTATAATATTATATTTGTCCTTTTTCAAGGAAAAAAAAAAAAGGACCTCTGTGTTTAGGAAATACCTAATCAAAGACAGACTGAAGCAGCTGTACCCAATGATCTATCTCAACCCAACCACAGGAACAACTCTCCAGCTACAGCACACACAATTAGAAAATATACAGTATGTTACATTAATATTCAAGGATATGCAAATATTAATGGCAGTACTATTTCTACACTGGACAATACCACAACAACAAGAATGATTTATAGCATTACTACTCGTTGCTATTAATGCTCTATCATTTCCAAGAAAGGTGTTTTTCTTTTGATATAATGAAAAGAATACAGCATATAAACTTCAGACTACCACCTAAGAATCAGAAAACATAACCAATTTGAGAAGCAGAAGGGTTAATCATGAACATTTTAATATCTACTGTAAAAAAAATGCAAACATAGTTTTAATTACTGATTCATTCAAAGTAATTCCAATAAATGGTATCAAAATAAGATGGTTTTCAGACAGCATTACCCTTCTTCACAGAATTGTGAGGTAGACCAAAATTAATTAAGATAGAAAAGGATAAAGAAAATGCCAGCAAACTCATAACAATGGAAACAGCATCTTAAACAGTGCCTGTGTGTAATAAAAATCAAATATGATGCACATGGAAAACATTTTTCTTCTAGGACAAATTTTGTTGATAGCATCAAAATATTCTTCTCCAACCGTTGTGATGCTAAAAGACAAATAAAGTGAAAAAGATCTACATACAAATAAAACAAAAACAGTCTCCTACCTTCAAAACCAATTGATTCAAAATCAATTTGATCAATACCTTCAAAATCAATTAGATTTCTGATATCTAGTGGAAATAAATTAGTATTATATAACTTACATATTATATATACTATATAAATATATATAACTTATATAACATATATAATATGTTAATATTGTATATTAATATATAATATTATAATGTAAGTTATACAATATATATACTTATATAATATATATATATTAAATAAACTTCTAATAAATTGGAAGTTTCCACTTCTACGTTACTCCCAGAAGGTATACCAATCTGTATAATTGCATTTTAGCTACTTCCAGCTGCTTTTAAATAAACAAAAACAAAATCAAGGAAACACTGACTTCATAAACTTTTTACATTGTTCACTGTTCTTTATTCAAAAGAGTAACAAAACAAAACTTAGTTGTGATTCAACTGCTCTGATCATCCTTCTTTTCTTATGGGCCTGTTACCTACTGTGATAAATCAGTGCATCTTGAAATACCAAATGCTCACACATAAATTGGTGTTTTTAGAAAACATCACATAAATTCCCTAATCACGTATTTATGCAATTCTGCAACTATCACCATTTATCAATATTTCCCTATGGAAAGGATTTGTATGGTTTTTATTGAAGAGTTGTATTTCAAGAAAGGGTTTGAAAGCAGATAGGGATTCATAATACTCTTTGAAATAGGCCTATGGAACTTTGAAACTAGTAAACACGGGACTTCTTTTCATTCCTAAACTATCAGAAAAACTGCCCTTCCCACATAGTGCTAAAAATATTGTGTAACGTAAGTATACACTTTTATAAATAATAACCAATGAAACTGGTTCAGACAAATATATAAATATATAAACACATACATAAACACTGCTGTGTTTTTTGCATTAGTAAATTGATATGGGTGATTATTTTCAGGCAGTAAATTGTGGCATTACATTCTATATCACAGAAGAAAATTTGTTTAACACGATCTTTGTTCCCAGATGCTAAAGACTGAAAACCCAGGGCAGCAAGATAAGATTTACTGGAATAAGCAACAAGATGATTGAAAAAGTAACACAATTTGTTGAATAACTTGTAAGAGAATACTGCAATATATTTCTAGGCACGGCTGAGTTAAATACAATTTCATCCTTACCTCAGATACTCTGGCTAGATCGTACTTTTAAAAATGGAAAGAAAAAATAAAAAAAAAGCTTCGTGTGGAATTTTTATTTATTTCAAATGACATGTATTGATAAAAGAAATCCAATGAAGTAAAAATATTATTTTCCTGACACCAAAATCCTTGTTCAATCTTTTATAGTCTTGTTTCTCTTATTCTCCTTCAACATTTCTTAAGCTACGTATCTCTGTAGTTTTCACCTTCCTTTCACATTTCTAAGTACGGAAGATATCTCTTCTTCCTGAAGAGCTCACTATCTGTGCAGCTTGTTGTCTTTCATTGCCAAACTGCCTACCTGTATCTGTTCAAAACACTATTTTTGTAACCCTAAGTGAAATGACCCACATCTACACTTCTTTTTCCCAACAGAATCAAACTCTCCCTCTTGATATGTTTCACATGGTCTCTGTTCTATAATATTCACCTACCTGCCACTATATCCTACTTCTTTCATGGTTGGAGCATCAATACTTAAGCATATTTGGTATGTATGTAAAATGTCACATATACAGTGTTAATAATAACTTTAATGCACATACAATTATAATTTTATTTTCTAAGGTATAAACTCTAGAAATTGTACAACAATTTTAAAATTGAAATAATAAAATTGAAATAAATTTCAAACAGTCTAACCAAAGATCTAATAAGAACTGTAAAATAACCAACCTGTGCTTTCCTCATATAAGCTAATGGTTCCTTCATATGCTCAGGAGGTGCTGCAGGATGACAGGGCGAAGGAAACCTTGAAGAAAGTATAGTATATTTTAAATGTACAGATTTTTATTTTGCTTAATTATTTGTAAGCCTAGGCATAATTTCTTTCATGAGAACACTAGTAATTCTATGAACAAATCGGGTATTTTAGAAGATTATCCTCTTGACATAATGTCATCTTTATGATTCCCTGGAACTTTTACTGTCCACGAACCTATTTTTCTTCATGAGACAATTTATTTCTTGAAGGACTTTTTAAAAAATCATTAGTGAACATATTGCTGTCCAAAGCAATTAGAAATTTGTGGTGTTGATCTAAGTAAAGTTGAATATCCATCCATGAACTGCTCTATGCCAAAATATAAAAGCTGGAACAAGACTAAACACAACGCTAATTTATCCTCCAGTAGTGCAGATTATTTCCAATGAGTTACTGCCAAACATTTCATCTGGCTTAATTTTAACTGTCTCAAACATCTTTCAGAAAACAAAATTTACAGAAAGCATTTGTCACAGTCAGCCTGAATTTTCATTTATTTAGATGTATTCAATCAGTCCCCATCACATGATTTTGGGAAACCCTCCTCAAGTTCCCCCCCATTTTTAACTGGTAAGGTCATTCTTGTACTTGCCACTAATTTGTTTTGGATGACACTGTGCGTTATGTAGAAAATGGAATTAACATTAACAGATTTCAGCAATGCTGTTTCTTGGCTTCCGGAATATCCATGAAATCATGGTATACTCATTTAATTTCAATTTTCCAAGGCTAATTTCATTATTGTTTGCAGCTTATTTTAGTGAACTCAAAGAAAGCATAAGCACTGTTCTGAAAGACAGGTAAATATTTTTCCCTTGAAAGATACAATGAAGATGAATCCTTACAGATTCCTTACTGTAATCCTAACAGATACCAGTACTTTGCTGAATCAAGTCCCTTGTACTACTAAGACACATTGTTCAACACCGTTAAGTCTAAAAAGCTTATTTAAATTAGCGGAAATATGTTTGCATACACAATTTTTTTATTAGATAGTTGCATTTGGGGCTATATCTGTCATTAAATTCACCTTTCTGCCTTGCCAGACTGTAAAGGCAATTTATACTTCCTAGAAGTCTAATCCAAAGTGAGCTGAACAGTAATAAAAAGAGAATTTCCCAAATTTCAGTGTTTATAACCATACCACAAACCTGATGAGCACTGATCTGTTAAGTCTAGAGGTCTAAAATCTTAGTTTAAAGGTATTTTAAACATGTAATAATGTCATAAACATCCAAAAATAATTAAAATTTGTTTGCAGTAACTATCTCAGCTACACAAGAATTACATTATCAATTTTGGTACCTTTAGAAGTAAAACAGCAAAGAAATTATTAAAGTAACTTTAAAAATACAGTGAAACACATTTGAATCCAGCATTTTCACGAGGATGAAAAAGAAATAATGGCACTTTAAAAAACAGAATTCAAGCAGGCACCCTTGGTACGACAGATCTTGCAGATAATAGCAACATATCATACACCTTTACAAAGGAATGAAAAGTAAATCATGTGAATAGAACTTATTAAATAAAAATACTAAATAAACTCACACGTTGAGTTCACTATAAACAGCATTCTGAAGCTTTTTTTCCCAACCTGTTAAAATAAATTAAAAAAAAATCAAGACAACTTTAGGAATTAATACTAATGCAAATGAATCAGAGGTTGCTTTAGAGTCACTACAGTTTTCTGTCCTGTCTCAATTCATGTCTACCTACCAGACAGACAGGAAGAGATGAAGACACCTTAACCTAATTAAGGTAGGAAAAACTACAAGTTGAAGTCTGTATAAAGGCTGAATATCCTTTATTTCCATCTGCTGTTCAAATAACTACAACACAGCTTTGGTTAAACAACTATATGCTATTTCTTCAAAACCATCACATTATTAAAACAACTATAAATATTAACAGACACAGTGTTCCTGGTGATTACAGATCTTGTATCACTTATCATCAAATCTTCACATTAGAGAGTTATATAGCCTACAACTTCCAATGGAAACTGGAAATTTACCTAAGGGTAAAATCTTCAAGAGTACCTCCATGAATGCTAACTTTCATTTTTCAAAGTGACTGAACTCTCATGTCATTCATAACTTTAAAAAAAAATTACCAGGATCTTGTAAAATGATAAAATCACTTCTTTGCACAGCATGTTCAAAATGCTGCCGGAATCCATGAACTTCCTCCTTACTGATTTTCTCTATCCTGTTTAATAATCTGATAAAGTTCTCACAAATCCTGTTGTATTTGTGTATATTTTGGCAATGCCTCACACAATGCAGAATTAACACAACCTCCATGTTGAAGTGCTAACAACTTAACGTCTTAAAATAGATTTATCACAACACACCTAAAGTAATAACAACTATTGTTTGTTACGAGTTCCACACACAAGGATGTGTCTTGCTGAAATAAGGATTAGGTCTCAATCGGATGCTTAAACCTACATTAAGTTTTAATTATTTCACTCCACTTGATTTATTGGACATTGCCACCTACAACCTTTCTTCTATTGACCACATCTTATATATAAAAACACAACAAACAATTAATTGATACATAAGCTAAGTCAGGTAGAAAATTATAAAAGTGCAACGGTCTTACAAGACTTTTATCTTCTTCCTTGTCATAGAATCACAGAATGGCTTGGGTTGGCAGGGACCTTAAAGATCACCTAGTTCCAACCCCCCTGCCATGGGCAGGGACACCTCCCACTAGACCAGGTTGCTCCAAGCCCCATCCAACCCGGCCTTGAACACTTCCACAGATGGGGCATCCACAACTTCTCTGGGCAACTTGTTCCAGTATCTAATTGCCCTCATAGTTCACTATGAGGAATTTCTTCCTTGTATCTAACCTAAATCTACCCTCTTAGTTTAAAACCCTTGTCCTATCACTACACTCCCTGATTAAGAGTCTCTCCCCACCTTTCCTGTAGGCCCCCTTTAAGTACTAGAAGGCT
>VXAA01005302.1:321821-384725 GCA_013399115.1 Anseranas semipalmata
CCTTGCACTCGGCCTTGTTCAAACTCATGAGGTTCACACAGGCCCGTCTCTCAAGCCTGTCAAGGTCCCTCTGGATGGCATCCCTTCCCTCTGGATTGTCAACTGCACCACCCAGCTTGGTGTCATTCACAAACTTGCTGAGGGTGCACTCGACCCCAATGTCCATTGCACCAATGAAAATATTAAACAGTACTCGTCCCAGTACAGACCATTGAGGGATACCACTCATCACTGAACTGTATATTTTCAAATATACAAAAGCCATTAAGGAAGTATTCTAGTTCCCTGACATGATTATACTTAAAAATGTTAATTTAAAATTGCACATAAGCGTACTCAATAATGACTAACTAATAATTTCACCTTTATATCAAAAACAAATGTATAATTTTATTTTAAAGGATATTTTAAGTAATCAATGGAACGTGATTTACTTTGCAAAGTTTTCAAAATCTGCTGACTTGTAAAATATGCATCTACAAAATGAAGTTACTGAATGTCTGCTTCTGGCTACTGCCATTGACTAGATACCAAGCTGCACAAAATACTATTCTCATCTTGTATGCTACATATGTTGTTACACAGATCTATATTATCTATGAATGCATTAATTCCTCCATGAATGTTAGTAAAATGAATGAAGTATTACAAACCTGATGTCTTCAGAAAATCTTTAATATCTTCTTTTAGTGATTCCAGTTTAATTTCTGGTTTGTGTAGGCTAACCTAATGTGAGAAAATAATAAATGAATAAATCGATAAGCATCAAGCACTCACTAAAAAGAAATTAATCTGTGTATTTGAAGTTATGGAATAAGAAACATACACGCTTAGTATTACACACACAGCAGGTTGCTTCCTACTAACTTGAAGGTGGTAATTGCAGCCAAAAAAATCAGCCAACTTTTTCCTAAATCAATGTCTTTCTTTTTACATCAGTGATACAAGCTGTACGTGGGTAAAGGGAGAGGGACTACCAGTGACATACATGCTTAGCACTCTGAGCAAGCACCCTACACACTTCGCACAAATGTCAGACTCTACACATAAAAGGATTCATCATTGACATGAAAGGATCAAACTGAAAATGTTCCACAACTTCTCACTTAACCTCCCGCAGTTCACCCGTCAGATAGGAAGTGCCATCTTCAAACTGCTATAGTATCTCCTTCTGTAGATAGACCAAGAGGAGAAGAAAAATAGACCAGCAAGCTCCAAAACGACACCAATCAGAAACCCAGGAGTTTCTCGAAGTGACCATAACACACAATTTCCTAAACACGAAGTGCAGCCATAGCCGATTAGCACTGGAGGATAAATCTAGATGGTTGGAAAAGAATAGCGACCCTGGCTGCTGACTTGAAAATAACACTGGGAGATCTGTGTGAAACTTACTCCCCAGCCATGCCAGAGCAAGGCACGTTAGCCCCATCAGCTACCTACAAATCTGAGATACTGCTTACCAAAAGCTACTCAGCAATATGCTGTAGCCATATCAGCTGTTGATTCTATTAAGATAAATCACGCTGCTAATAAACTTTCACTGCCAGCTCGTGCAGTGTGCCAGCACTAACAGCACTGCTGACAGCACGGCAAGCTTTCGTTCCATCACGCACAGCTAGCTGAAAAGGGGAATGAACGAAAATGCAGACTGATAGCACCAGCATTCCTCCTTTTTAAGTCACCTTACTGTTGCAGGTAGTGAAGGCTTTATATTTGGTGCATTGGCTGCAATAGCAAAGAGACTGTAAGCATGCTTTTTGAGAAAGAAAGGTCACTGTAAGGACAAACCATATGGAGTTGTTTAATTCTCACATCAAATGACAAACACACTGTGTTCAGCGCCATGGTAAATGCTGGCGAAGGATCATCGCTAAAAGCAGGTTTGGTGCCTGTCCTGTACGAATTTTAAATAAAGCATCGTATTTCAAACTGGGCACCTTGTGCCTTACCTCGGAGTTTTTTCTGCATACTTTTGTAAATTTTGTCTTCTGGGTTAAGTATGGCCAATTTTAACGCCAAGGTCCACGGGGTGTTTATCCGTGGGTCCTGTGGTATACGTGCTTCAATAATCATTTTCAGATGTGCAAAAACCTCTCAGAAACACAACTCATTGACAGATGATGAACCACAACAAGAGCAAACAGAATAGTTTTTCAATTCTCTGTTGTACATATATCTGTACAATTTGGGAGCTTTTGGCTCGTTAAGGAGCGTCTGACACTGACATTGATGACCCTTTGTCTTTGTGGCTTCCTGGAAATTCTGGAAATACAGAAAGCTTCCCGTTTTCCCTGTCAGGCTACAAGGTACCATGGAGGCACACTGCGGTTCGCCAGCAGCAGAACAAATAAAACCAAAGCAGTGCCCCCCTCACATGCAGCAAGGTGGCAGTCAACAAGGAAGCAGGAAAGCACTTTGGGGAAAACCTCCCCGGATTACACTAGCACTTCATCTCCATCTTCATGCCTGCACCGCTTCATGCCCCTTTGTTTTGTTAAGTCCTATTTCACCACTGCTAGCTCTGCTGCTGCAGCAAATATACCTGTGCTAATACTTCATTTATCACAACTTTTATTTGTAGCCCATTTCTTGTGTCCATTTCCTTCTCTTGAATGCAAAATGCCCTACTGAGACAAATTTTTGTATAAGAAACGTGAAAATTTCCCCCCAAATTATGTTCTTTGTTTTCATAGAAGGCAATTCTGTCCCACTCCTGTCATCTTGTGATGCAATTCCCAGAGCCTCTTTCCGCTTCCCAAACCCCTTTCTACCTTTCCTTTTGTTACTTTGGGATTATGATCAATAGACTCCTACAGTGCCAGACAGAGCCACAAAAACTGCTGCTGCTAAGGACTCATCGCACACCGGATTGCTGATCGATTTGATACCCGAAATGCGAGAACCTGGCAGACAGTCCAGCTGGTGGCTGCAGACAGCTGTAACACAGAAGAACATGTCCTAGGTCTGTATGACGCAGCCAAAGCAGAAAATACTTACTTTAGCAGGCTAAAGGAAATCCTCTCTGAATTGCTCTGCTGTAACTTAACAGAATAGTACCTCTTTAGAATTTGTATGGGTGTTTATGGGCATTAAATTAAGGAGTCAAGAAGACTGAGATGATCTTCCAAAATTACTAAACCAGGTCTCCCATATACTTTTATTTCCCCTTCGGATTAACTACTCTAACTTCCTTGCCCACAGCAGGGGGGTTGGAACTACATGATCTTTAAGGTTCCTTCCAACCCAAACCATTTTATGATTCTAACTTATTTCTGTTAGTTAATTTTCTTATTAGTTGTGAATATAATGTTGCAAAAAACATTTAGGTATTTTGGTAGGTTTTGTTTGCTGTAAACTGGTTGTTACAATGTACTGCCTAAGTATTGCTTGCATTTTCATCCACTATGTTTTTTTGGTAGCATGAAAAACACATTAACAAAATTTTCTTATACAGAAAGCATTCCTGTGATTTATACCGATAAAAATGCCTGGCTACAGTTTATCGGGGAAAAAAACACCCTGAGGTGATGTGCTGATGAACTGAATTAATTTCCTGCATGACCAAAATGCAGGCTACACACAAGCAGAATGACAGACTCTCCAATTTCAATAGATAATCTTTCATCAAGATGTGTGTATCTTTTTTTTTTTTTTTTTTTAATCTATCAGGAGGCTATCACTGGCAGGGTAAAGGAGAGGGAGCAATGGAAGGCAAAAACCTGTGAGGGCAAAAAATGACGGCCAGACCAGGGAAGAAATGATGCTATTCAGAGGCTCGGCCACGCCAAGACAGTCCTGAAAGTAGACAGGGATGAATGCAGCATATTTTACTGAACAATAACAAATTATTTTTAAAAAACATTAATGCCTACTGGTTTTCTTTCCAGTATAACTGGCTTTGTGCATATTCTTATGGATAGGACACCGGGGTTCAAGGGTTGGGTGTCCACCTTCATCTAGAGTCTTGGTCCACTCCTTGCAAATCAAGCAGCAACCAGCTGTTGGATATTCCTTCCTAAGCCAAGCCATCATGACAGCATTTGTTGGCACCCTCTGGTCCTTCAGCTGTACAGAAGAGAAAGTATAGTTTGGGGACGTCCAAAATTTTGCCAAAACTTCTTAAAAGTGGCTAAGGTACCACCAGCAATTCTTTGTATTTATATTCTGTGCACAGCTTTGATTTTGGTAGGGTGACCTGTTGAAAGCTGGGCAGTCACCATCATAAGTGATACTCTAAATATCTTAAAATTTCTGTACTTGGATGTCAACACAGAAGAAAATCCAGAGACTCAACACCGACCTGGCTGAAAGCAAACAAAAGGATAGCACAGAGCTAGTTGGAAAAAAGGTGTAGTAAATTGATTTGTAGAGCAAGCAAACACAAAGAGACAAGTTGAGTTGCAAATTAATGTCTAAACTTGGAAATAGCATTCAGTCATCACGATCGGAGCAGCACTGATCACGCAAGACAGATGAGCCATCAAGGCACAGCACTCGAAGCAGTGTGGGAAAACGGCTAGAGGACCAGCGACACACTACAAAGGGGAGGCATGACAAAACAAAGTGCTGCAGCATACCTCCAGCGTTGTTATTTTTTTCCAACAAGAATGAACACTACAGAGAAGTGGTCTAACTATACTGAGATGTGGAATTGCATCAGGTAAATGCGTATTTTTATTTTGATGCTAACAGTTCTGCAAATAACTGTACACACTCTAAATATTTAATTTTTACTGGCTATCCACCATCATTCCTCTTCAAAATCTTTTTGTTTTAGACAAGTATGCACACCAACAGTGCATTTATTATTCTTCGTTACGACTTTGCACAAGCGATCAATGTTTTTAACTTTTATAGCTATTATTTCCCAAATTACAATAATGCACACTACCCCAAATATAGTCCAACTTTAGCAGAATGAAATCAAATGAAGGATAAAAAATATTTACCTTCTCCATATACTCCATTCGGCCATAACTAGATTTTATCAGGATCGAGCCAACTTGTTCAAAACCACTTCAAATATTACCACAACAATTTCAGTGTAAACACTCTCTAAACACCTAAAAATCCTACAAATTTAAGGGAGTGATTTGGCTTTTAATTTATACATTTCTGTACCTGAAAGAGGGATAATTCTGAGCATAACTAAACAGACTTCAGTAAGTATAAAACCCTGAACACTGATATTTTTTCCAACACCTGTACATTTCTACAGTAATTACACTAAGGGTAAAAGTATTGTGAACTTTCTTATACAAGTAAAAACAAGTAAAAAATCTAGCAGTTGAAACAGAGAGCTTCAATTAGCCTCATAGAGTACTGAACAGTTTCAAACGTTACGTTTTCCCACAAGACAGACAGGATACATTTTTAATAATACAATTTTGATGTTTTAATCAATTTTCTAGGTCTTCTTTAAATACAAAATTAGTGCTGCAAATAAAAGTACATACATCATCCACATTACTAAAAAGAATAAATCTGCAAATCAAGCTTGCATTGTTTCTGAACTCTATAATCTGTTCAATGTATTCATAATTGCATTCAATTTAAAATTCATTATACTGCAGATGTTACTGCTGAGCCATTTAGACCAAAGCACAAGCTCTATCAGAAGGGGATAGTAAGCCTTTTGTTAAATACAATGCACGAAAAGGAATCGTTAATTATCTATGGTGACTCATGAGCCTATGTTTATTTGCTAAGTTTTATTAAATAAATGCTATATTTCACAGAAACATTCTCTTTCTTAATTTGATCTTTTACTTAAGTAGGGATCCGTATCAAATTCTTTTTTTTAACTGTCAGAAAAAAACGCCATGCAAACAACATCTTCAGATACCCTGCAAATCATGCACTCCCACGAATGACTCTAAAATGTTCACCTGCACTCCCTCGGGAAGCACATGCTCAGGCAGCATCCCAGCTTCAACAGGCATCGTTCCAAGTGCTCCTCTCTTTCTTTGCCCCAGCTGAAGTCTCGTGCAGGCCCTTACCTCTCACCCGGATTAATGCTTCCTTTAGACCTTTCTGGTACTGGTCACAGGTCCGTCCAAACGGCGATGACAGTGTCCTCTCCTCTGGACAACCACTCTGATCGTGACATATCCTAGCGTACCTCCTCTCCACACCTTGTTCATACCTTCAGGTACCTCTCGAAATCTTTTCTCACTCCCCCAGCAGCGTTCCCTATTCCCTCTACCCTACAAACCTAATACTGAATAATCGGTGCGGGGTGGGGTGTCAGGGCTGGTTCTTACACTCATATTTCCACTTTCAGCCTACTCAGACAGCCATTACCTTGTTCCTTTACGACTTCTCCTAAAGTACTCCCACCACAGGCATCTTACCAGAAACATAAATCTGAACACGTCCACACACAAAATGCCAGGAGGGATTCCTTGTACTGTGAGTATTTCTTCTTTGATTTAAAACATAATTTAGAACCTTTATCTTTCATTTTATTTTCACCTCCTGTTTTAGGAAAGTTCTTTAGGCTTTTTTGTATTATTATTATTTTTTTTTTTTTAATTCACTCATTATTTGCCCCTGCCCACTAGAGGTTCTAGGCAGCTCAGGGTCAGACAGATTTCTATTAGAGGTCTGGAGAGAGCAAAAATTTTTGATGTTCCTTTAAATATCCATGTTAAAAAGCTGACATTTTTTTCAGATCTCTGAGTTGTTCCATTTTTATTCTCACTTCGCTGACAAAGATTTTCCCTAAAAAAAAAATTAGCTAGCTTTCACGAGAAATTTTCATTTCAAACTGCATTTTCTGACTGAAGATTTCCATGTTTCTCTAACCACTTTTAATTTTTACCTTAAAAACATTCCAGAAAGGGAAGATGAGAATGAAGACAAAACCAAACAAATCTGGCTAGTCTCACACACTGGAAGTTGTCCCTCAGAAACTGAAATCAAATTTCTCCTCAGATACTCGAGTAGCCCCAGCAGCATTCCTACCTGTTGAAAAGCTATTATTTCCATATTGGTATTCCATACTTTGGAACTGCTATTCTTTCCTTTCAAACACAATACAAAATAAAAACTATGCTCACTCTTTCCTGCATTAATCTCTTTGTATTAACTGCAGGCACATCATCAATATATCAAAACTCAACCTATGGAATCAACCTAGCATTTCTTTTCCCAATCTTCATTATCTAGCATATGACCATATCTCTATTTCACTCCTCGGGACAAAAATGTGATTATCTGATACCCACGGAGCTAAAGCTGTGACAGCAAATCATTTGGCGCCTACGCCAAACTAATTTTAAAGAGATTGTGCATCACAGTCCTTGCCACTAGCTCAGGCTCCCAGTGTCAGTCAAACACAGCGCTGGTGTGATCAATTCCGAACCGAGGACCACTCTATCATCTCTCACAAATAATGTCAGGAAGTTGTGTTTTCCCCCAAATCCTATTAACTGGTGAAAGAAACTGTTCATTTTGAGCTCTCCTTCCTAGATTTTAAAGAAGAGATCAATTTACAAAACAACTTTTGCTAAGAGTTAATGTTTGCAAGACTACATGCTATCCTAAAAGTATCAGGCAATATTATAGTGGACCTTATGATGCATTCTGACTCTCATGTTTCTACACTGACATATAAACATCAATCGTTGTAAAGGTGAAAGATAACTGTAGTATAAATATCCAAAACAATAAGTAAGTTTTATTCTAATACATTGCCTCACAGATTTCTCAAAATACAGTACGGTTTCCAAAAAAACAACTTAAAATTGACTAAAAGGGGACCACTGATAGATGAGTACTGTAAGCAGTGGAGACTAAGCATTGCTCAGAAGCTGGGTGGTAACCAGCAAACAAAAAAAAACCCCATGCCCAACTGATAACTGGAGTTCAGGTGTGATGCGTGGCAACAGCAAAGATTTCGGATTTGATAATGCAACTTCAGAAATACTCCATGCAATGGGAGAGAAATCAAGCATTAATTTAATACAAAGAGTAGCAAAATTTGGAAACCTTCAGAATTCTGTACAGCTGAAAAGGGATGGAACAAAGATATGGAACTCACTGATAGGGCCTTTGCAACTGCACAGCACAGAGATAATACGACAAGCATTATAAATAAAACAAGTCTATGCTGTGCAAGAAAAAACATAAATGCATGCAAGGTCTATTAAAAAAAAAAAAAAAAGATCAAGGAGAACATTCAGATTCCTGACAAACAGGATGTACTTTTGGCCCTATTAATTTAAACCGCATGCTCCAAAAGATGACTTTTAACATTGAGAAATTGTTTAGCTGGTGTATCTGAAGACTTTCCAGTCCTTCAGATTACTATACTGAACTATTGCTCTGATTTAATCTTCAATTACAGCCTCTACATACACCTGCTCTAAGAATCTAGCTGAATATTTGTCTTTTCCTCTCGCACTTTGTACAAATAGAATCTTCTGACCCATATATACAGTAAGTTCTTTTCTTCTCCTGTTCTGTGAAGCTATCATGACAGATTTGGAGGCGTGACTTACTTATTTTACAGGCTACCCTTACACTGTTAGATTACACAGAGTTTCTGCTTGTACTAAGCACTGACATGATATAGGGTCAGGGAGGGACTCAGACATGTAACGCGCCCTTCAGACATGGAGGGTCCTCGGGCTGCCCACCCAGTGCTGCACAAAATAACCATCCCCAGCAGCATGTAGATAGCCTGCCAAGTCCTCCCCACACCGAACTTCCTCCTGTGTTAAAACAAACGTGCTGGGTACCAAATGGCTGCGAAATGAGGCCTGGCAGGAGCCAGAGGCAACAGAACAAAAGCAGAGGTGAGCATGCACGTGTTTTATCATAATCAGTAGCGGAGTTGTTAAAAGAGAGTCATGTTCTGAAATCCCCTCACTGCCTTTACTGAGGATGAGGTCTTGAATTTAACTCTCCACGCCTCATGTCAGGCCATCTATTTGGGATGCTGAATTCCCCAACATGTAGCGGGAACCCGACGTCTAGATTGTTTTATAATTCTAGCCTCCTTAAACACGTTTGCTTACTCACGTATTTAGAGAGCAGTCAGTCAACAAGAGCCAAGCAGATATATATTTTAAAAAGCATATGGAGACCAAACTAGCAGGCGTTTCAAACAAAAACAAAACCGAAAAAGGCACACAGTGATGTCTCTTGCTAGGGAAGGCTTTAGGGACATTCAGAGAAGAAAATCACATTTCATTTAAAAAACTAACAAAACTAGGGCAGATAATGGGCATTCTATCCTAAAACAAATCTGTACAACTTTAAGCATTGTTTGCAAAACATTAAATAAACCCCAAGATTTTATAAAACCAAGCCCAAAGTATTTCAGCAACGTACAGTAATGGTTATAGCACCACTACAATGTTATTATGGTCACAAAAACTGAAACAAATTTAACCTGAAAGGGAGTTCACCTGAAATATGAAAAGCTGGTTTCAAGTTACTAAATAGAAAAAGCAACTGTTTTCCCAGCTACAAAAATGTACTTTCGGGTGCATTTTTTCATTTATTTTCACTTCTTTTCACCAAATCCTCATTTTCTCAGGGGGCATTTAAAGCTTTGCAAATCGCAGATTAAAACCAAAGCCATTCATTTTCGGAGCGGGTGAGATTTGAGGAGGGCTGCCTTCAGAGTCGCTGCGAAACCCTTCGGCCCCAGAGGGAGAATGGATAAACACAGCTCTAGGGCCCAACCAGGCAGCTCTCCGGCCTCGTCCAGGGAGGGAGGGAGGGAGGGAGGGGAGGCCCCGGGGCCCCGCACTGGGCGGAGGCCGGAGCACAAAGCCGGGAACAAAGCGCCGGGTCGGGGGAGAGGGAACCGGGCCTGGGTGCGGCGCCGGGTCGGGGCTCACCCGGGCCTGTCGCTCCAGCTGGGAGTGGAGGCTGGAGCCCTTCAGCCGCTGCACGATCCGCGCTATGGTGAGGGAGAGCCCGCTGTCCGGGTCCAGCATCGCGGCGCCCCTGCCCGCGGGCGGGCTGCCGCACCGGACCGCTTTCACCGCCGCTCCCCGCCGGTGGGGACGTTACCAGGCAACTGCGGGAGCGGGGCGGGCCGTCGCGGCGGCGGCCGGGTGGAAACAGGTTCCTCCCTTGAAGAGTTCCGCACCGCCAAACGGGGCTTTCGGGGGGCATTGCGGCCCCCGCGGCCCCCTCGTCGCTCAGCCCGGAGCGCCCTGCTCTGTTCCCGGGCTGCAGCCGGACAGACTGCCCCGGGGGCTGCTGCCTCTCCCCTGGCACCTGGCAGGCTTCCTCCAGCCTGCGGTTCACACAAAGCTCTGGTGAAAACCTCACACTGCTCCCATTTCCTAAATGAAACTTTCTAATACATCCTACTAGCAAAGAAACCGGAAGCGTAGAGAAAGCCTACAAGTGCTGTTGCCGCCTGAGCTCAGGCGCAGATACCAGTGACAGGCCCCAGCCACCCCATGTTGGGTGCATCAACGCGTGCTCAGCCTGTGTGCCCTGCTCTTCGCTTTGGCTGAGCTGACAGAAAAAATGTCCTTGTCCCAGCAGCCGACGTGAATGCCTCACCCTTACCTGCATGCCTGAATGCTCACCTAGTGGAGGTGGGCTCCTGGCAGCAGCCTCAGGTGGCGTTTGTAGCTGCTGTCGCTCACTAGTCACTGCCCTCCAGACCCGATGGATTAACTGGCTATTAGCATTTCACATCTAGCTCAATAACTGCTTACGACAATATTTTACATCATCATTACTTATGGCTTAATTAATGTGTCTGCCTTTGCATTGAAAAGGACCAAGCTTTCTCATACAGTCAGTGATTATATCTCAGCTGAGCTGCTGCAATCAACAGCTACAAACCAGCATCCTCTTAAATTGCTTCTCACCTGGAACTGACGGGGCTTCAAACCCATTTCAGAGCAGTCAGAAAGAGTAGCTCAAAAAATCTTTAGCTGTGGTTTAAGTGGCTTTGCACTAGTGTGGGGTAGCTAGATTCACATCGTTAAAGCTTGAGAGAATTTAAAATGCTGCTGTCTGGGGCCTGAGGTTTCACATCCAGATGGAGTGAAAAGAACCTTTAGCTACACAGCCTCTTTCTGTGTGCTTCATGGGAGATAACAGTTGACCTGTACTCCAGTAAAGTTTTATTGCACTCTTGAATATTTTACCCCTGTGTACTCAGGATGGTAAGACATTAATTCAAGCTCAGTACCAGGAGCCAGTACAGCCCTCATTTAAACAGGATAGCTGCGTGGCACCAGGTACATCTCACTGGGTGATGTCAATGCAAGGAGCTTCAGCCCACTTATCCCTTCTGGGAAAATCTGTCCCTATGTACCTCAGTAACAGCACCATGTAATCAAATTCTTACTTAGTAAGCTAATTTACTATGCCCAAATATTAATTTTGAAAAGCCCAGAATCATTAATAAATAATCTAAGAGACTTCAAGGACTTAACATGGAAAAGCTGATGGTTGACTTCCAAAGTCAAGCATTAATATTCATTTTCAGCTCTGAGGATGACCATACCTCTCTAAACAAAGAACGTTGTAACATTCTGAAATATCAGGTTGTAACTTTTCCATTGCTGTGAACTCTGCAAGTGAGTAAACCTGAAGTTTGGAAATGAAGGTAGATGTCATCAGCTACTTTGACAGAAAAAAACAAAACAAAACAAAACAAAACAAAACAAAAAAAAAACAAAACAAAAAAAACAACAGTAGATGTAACAGGTATAAAAATGCACCTAAACTCATCTCTCTGCAACCTCTTGACTTCTCTGCAAGCTTTTCTGGATAAAATGAAGTTTAAAGGAAAACAGTAATAGAAGGTCAGAGGTTAAAATTCCTTAACCGACTGTAGAGGAAGCTTAAAAAAGAGCTTATGCAAAATGGAAAGACTGAGGACAGCTCTCTCCTGAATTCATGGAGAGCACAGGGAAATCAAATGCCCAGTTGTCTACTGATGCTATAAATACCTCTTCTGGTTTATATCAAGTTGTCTGTCAGTTCTGTGCTTACATGCATATATGAAGTTAGTGGCAACAGTGAGCACATTTGTTTTTCTTCTTATATTGGGAGTTAATAAAATATTTGCCTACATTCCCAACTGAACAAGTATACAAAGTGTAATAGCTTTGTGTACTAGTTCATATTAAAATTCTGCAAAGAGTTTGCATGGAGGCAGTGCATCTCCTTGTTTGTTTGTTTGTTTGTTTGTTTGTTTGTTTTTGAGGAAGAGGATCATTTGTTAGTGTAGGAACTCTATCAGTTAGGACAGGCACATGCAGAAAACCATGGTATGCCACTAAGCTCCACAGTGCAATGCCTGTCCATCCAGGGTTTTACATTGCAGCTGGAAGTGTGAGAGGAAGCCCTGCTCCCTTCCCTGGCACAGTCCTCAGCAGCATTTTCTTTTCCAGATTTTGGGAGAACCTGTGGACTGTCACATCTGAGAAGACATACTTGGAACTCTGTGGCAGAAAATGGAAGAGGGACTGCAAACGCTATTGCATTTGCAAGTGTGTTGTTTATTGGGACTGCTTGGTATGTGAGGACTCTGAGATTTGGTACTTGCGTACCAGTAGCACAGCACCATGTCTGGCTGTTTTCCATGCTGTGATCTGCAGGCACCACATCCAGCTAGATGGCAGGGACGTGGGACAGGACAGAAGCCATGATATTCTGCTGGTTACAAGTGTGAGTTCTCCTGCTCCTGGGGAATATGGGGAAAGCATACAGCAGGTGAGTATCATGTGCAAAGCATAAGATTTCTTAGGTCTGCAAAAGCCATCTCTATCTCCTATAGGTCAACAAAACAGGAGAAAAAGCTAATGTCAGCTGTAGATGAGTGATTTCCTACAGTTGACAACCTCCACTGCAAATCAGCCTTTGTTAACCTTCTTCATATGCACATCTGTCACTCATCATTCCCTGTTTTTCCAGGCCATTTCCAGTCTGGTTTCCTTCCTCCTATGTATTGATTTTTTTCTGCTGTCAGTTATGTCTCCAATATGGGTAGGAAAACTTGCTTCTTGTAAATGCCAATCAAAGCTAAAAAGCAAGAGGATATATAGAGAGAATCTCCACAGCATCTCACTGAGTGCTCTTAACCGCTTCTTGTGTGTCCTTACCATATCCAGTTAAGAAATTTCATGCTTAAGTGCCTGCTTCTTTTTTGTTTCCTTACAAGGAGCTTACGGCATAGCAGCTTGAGAAATATAGGGTCACTGTTAAAAAATATCACTTGAATAACAAGCATTGGCAGAAATCCCAATGTGAATGGCATTCTCTTTAGCCCATCCCCATTGGATCACATGACTAGTTTAACTCTGTTGATGTGATGTGTTTGACAGTTCCTGCTTTTTCATTGTGATTTACTTTTAAATTGCAAGTAAGCAACTGCAGTACAGTCAGGATAGAATGGTTTTATGATGCCCAGTGCCACATACCAGAGGTAGCTTGCTGCTTTTGGCAGAAGGTCTGGTGTAGGTGTCTTTGTTTTCCTGCTTTTTTGTTTGTTTGTTTATTTTGTTTTGTTGTGGTCTTTTCTTCTCTTCATCTCTGTCCTACACCCTGAACACCAACTCTCTTCCCCATCATTTCCCACCTCCACTTGCAGTTGCAGTGCTCTACAATGTAATACCTTTCTTTACTGTGTTTTCTGTTGAGTTACTGCAGTTTGCTACAACTGATACTGGTATCCCAGCTGTCTTATATTTATCTGTCACCGCAGGTCTGGAAAGCATCGAGAATTTGGCAAGGGAAAGTAAAAATTGCAAAGCCAGTATCTGAAATATTTCATGCATAGCCTCTCCTTCTTTCCCTGGTGGGTTTTAGGTTGAAAAGAGGAGGGGATCTGAAGCAACAGATCATAAATGACATACTATCATTTTTAAGGCCACATGAGACAAAATACATTTTAATGCTTCCTAATAATTCTGAAGACCACTTTATTTCTTGGAATATAAAAGCAGACAGTAAAAAGGAAAAGCATCCAAAGGAAGCATTAAATGCCTGGAAGCTTGTCTTTTTTCCCACACTTACGCTAGTTGACCTAATGAAAATCAGGGCTGTCTGTAGGTATCACCAAAGGAGGCAGGTGCCTTGTATAACAGAGTAATGGATGATGGAGGCCAACAAAATCCCAGCAGTCCTTATCCCCAAATCCCATCAGCGAACAAAATCCTGGCACTTTCAGTCAGCTGCTCCCAAGCTGCTCTTCCCCTGAGCAGTTCACAACACTGTGATGAAGCAAGCTCTCCTGCCCTGAAGTGCTCATCTGGGGAACTGTATAACTCCTGCTGCCCTGATTCCAACTTATTCTTTCATTCTCTTGCTGCTAGAAATACCAAGTCATAAAATTTCCTCTTAGGGCTGCTTTCTCTGCTGGGAGAAAAGGGAGGCGAAGGGTCTTGGGGGGGCACTGCCCCCTTACCTGTGCTGAGGGGGGTACGTTTCTGTATTCAATGCTGACAGGGTAAGGGAAAGAGGTATGGTGCAGAATAGGGCTCTGCATGCAATCATTGTCACTTATTACTGTAGATAAGAGACTTACCTTTCCCTGACACCCTGAGTAATAGGGGGATAATGCAGCCTGGGGAAGCTACACATTACACTCCCTATGATAACATTTCTCAAATATTGTATATATCTCCGAGTTGTTCCCTTTTTCTTGTGCTGTATGATTTGCTGCCAAGAGCGTGTGCAGCCACTAATATCAGAGTGGGTCAGGTGTAAGGATGGCTGTGTCTCAGCTGGATCAGGCAACAAGTGCCACAGGAACCCAGGTTTTAAAAAATAATAATAATAATAATAATAATTTTTTTCTACCAAAACAAAGAGATAAGATGTCAAAGAAACAAACAAACAAACCACATCCTCCTTCCAAAGCCTCCAAATTTGCCTTCCTTCAAACAGGAGAGTAGGGCATTTTTATTGCCTCTAGGGGAAATTGTTTTTTGCTTTTTAATTTAAAAAGCTACTCCTCTCCAGAACTTAACTTCTTCTTTATCTTCTGGGAACCGTTTTAATTCCTGAGGGTTTGAAATCCATATTCCATATCCTCCTTCTCAAGTTCATTCTCCTCATTCTGCCTATTTATTGTAGCCAGTTACCCTCCAAGGACTTTGAAGGACCCATATGAGCAGTTGCAGAGGGCTCTGGGGCTGAACACTGAGAAATTCATCACCATTTCTTGACCCACTAAAACAAAAACATCAAGATAAGACTGCTCAAAGAAACACAAAACTTTCAGTCCTACCTATTTCTTCCACTCTTCCCAGTCCATCTTTTTTCTGGTATCTAGATTTCCTCTTAATTTTCATGCTTCTACCACCATACTTACTGATTTATGAACACATGGTACTGATTATTCTTGTAGTTTTGACAAACTATAACTTGCCTAACTGCATAATTTTACTGGAGATACCACAAAGGGCAAGGTATATGGGAGAAAAATAATATGTGAGTTGCCTTCATGCATTTATTTTCTGTCTCTTTAATCTAAAATAAATTTTAGTAGCTCAAATGGTACAGGTCTTCTCTCCTGTGATCACTGACCTAGGGGGCACAGGAGGTTTGCCACTATTGTCATAGAGTGGCTCAGAGGTTTTTTGTGGAATTAGATGTCTCATCTCTTTTGAAGTGTTAACATGCCTCCACTGTTAGCAGAAATTCACTTGTGAACTGAAGTGTGAAGTTCAAATAGCTACTCCCTGGGTTTCTCATCCAAGCAGGTTCTTTCAGAGAAGAACATATTCAGTCCTTTGCTCAGTGGGCTCACTCTTTGTATTAGACTAATGCAAATTAAACTTTAATCTCAGTTATGGGCCAACACCAACTGTTTTTCTTGTGCAATCAGAACCAGCATTTATTGTTTGTAGCTGATAACGGAGAGATGTAACAGAAACTGCAAATGCAAGAAAAAGGAAATTTCTGTCAGTGACTCACCGTCATCAGTTTTAAGCTTTCCTCAAATTGTTGCCCAAAAAGTAACAGTATATTTTGCAAGTTTCAATACTTTTTAAAAATAATCAGTTCCCATGGAGTAATGAGATTTTTTGTTGAAATACCACTGATGCAATCTGAAGAATGTAGGAAGCTTAGATGATGTATCTTCACTTATAAGGGCAGAAAACATCTCTTATTGCAGACTATTGTTCATGAAAAAGTAATATATTTTATCTAACACATGGCTGAACTTGAGAGCTAGACTTGACTACCAATGAAATCAAGGATTATCAGTCTAGTTTTAGGAGTTTCAGATTGCTTCAGCTCTTGATTTTAGGTAATTTCCTACCAGACCTTGGCTTTATGTAGGTATAATCCTCCTTGGAGTGGATCATGTATCTCAGGTCATGGTATCTATTGCTGGTATTCTTTAATGGCATTGCTGACTCATAGTAGCAGCTGTCAGTTAGCAGGCATGTAAAACATATAACATGCACAAAGTCCCTAATTTTTCAGTATTATTAGTTTTACTATATTTTTTCATGTGTTTTATTGTTAATCAAATGACCTGGGCCTGAGCAGTAGCACTCTGCATTTTCTGGTTCTTAAAATCCCATGTGCACGTTTACCAAGACTATTAAGATACAATTATGCAGATAGGCTTATAAAAGAAACAGAGCCTATTGGTCTAGATCAATTTTGAAGAAAAACACACCTGAATCACAGATACAGTCTATATACAGAGTAGCGTGTGTACTTCATACATGGCATATATTTTATATCTTAATTTTAAATTGTATATTCACTTATCAGCAAGTCTATCTGGAAATTTAAACAATTATTGTACATAGCCAAACCTTTTAGAAGACATTCTTCAACATTCACAAGCATTATCCCAGCATGCATGTAAGTTTAGTTTACTTTAGCCACTCCTTTTAAGGTTCTTTAAACAACCAGTCAGTAAGCAAGAAATGCACTAAAAAGAGCTCTCTCAGGAGATTCTCGCTTGAAATCTTCAGGCTAGAGTTTATTAGTATATAGGTATGCTAGGGTGAGATTCTGTGTTGCCTTTTCAAACCTATTGATTTCAGTGAGACTATGTGATATAACCACAAACAGAACTTGGATTTTGCTTGTGAAAAGAGGTATTCTCTTTTTAACAATACCTAAAAAAATGTATGTAGGACAGTTCTATCTCTAGTATTTTGAAATACCTAAAACTCCAATTTTCTATTTAGTTATTATGCAATGTTGAGTATTACTCCACTGACGTAGCTTCTTGACACCATATCCTACTTATTGCATTAGGTGATATTTTCTTCTGTGGAAAATATAATCAATGTTTTAAGGTAGTCTGTTCTATTTTTGTTCACTGCCTGGAATATGTACAACTTATTACAGAGTCATGTCCATATGTGTCACCAGTCTTCGACAACCAGTAGGTCACTTTGAATGCATTGCTTAGTGTCTAAATCACAGCCTTCCTCTCCTTAATCAATAAGAAGCAAACCCATAAACTTCAGTGGCAGAACAAGGATGTCTCCTTGGGTACCAGTGCTAGGCATTTTTTATTCATCTGATTAAGATTTGATGACGATTAAAGTGGATTTATCCTCTAATTTTTTTTTGTTGTCATTAGGAAGGATTAGTAGGCTGTTTGGTTTCCTTGTTTGTTACATTTTCAAATAGAAGATTCAGAAGTCAAGAATAAGATACAGAAACTTCTGTGCAGCTTTTGTAATTCTTTCCTGATGGTTAGGGTTGGAAAATAACCAGATACAGTAAGCGTTGAAAGGAGAACTTTAGTTTGGGTCACAGGGATCCTCACTTCCATTACTAGGATTTTTCAGATACCCTTCACCTTGATTTCTGCTTCCTTAACTTGACATCTGCTCTGTTAAAAAGACAGCTAGAAGTGCCAGTAAGACGAACTACTCAGTGGAAATACTGAATGGACTGAGCATAGCAAGCAGAACCTGTATAAGTTTCTCATAGTTTTGTCAGCACTGATGATGCTTTTCTTTCCTTGTACAGAAAAATGCTTTCTCCATTGAAAGCGAGCACAGGGCACTGAATAAATATCTTAACCAACTATGGAATAGAGTCTCCTCTGATAGATCTCAGGCAGCAGCAGGGGCCTAGAGAATCCTATACTGCAATACTTGGGATTGTCCTGTATTAGTCCAAAAGAGGTTAAGTCAAAATGTAAAACTGAGCCCTAACTTCTAAACACAGTTGCTCCGTTTATATATAGGAATAGTTTATAGCAGAAAATGGTCTGAAAAGCTTGAATACTAAAGCTGTCTGTTACAGGAATTGTTGGGCATGTACAAAACACAACTAAATGAACAGTTTTTACTGTGGCAATGAGTTCGTAATAAGAGCGTGCACAAGAATTCAAAGCAACCACCTGAAAAGAGTGGAAAAGGAGGTGGAGGAGCAAGCACATGTAAAATGCAGCTCTGAATGCATTTTAGAGCATTCAGCACAAACAAAACCAGGGAACTTGGTTTCAGATGAAGCTCTGCACATTGAAAACAAAATGTTTTTAATGTTTTTAATATGCAAATGCATTTTGGTTTTCTGTTTTGCATAATTTTTTAGAGCTCAGTAGAGAAATCTCTCCAATGCACAACAGATTTGCTAAATCAAAAAAGAAACAGAGGCACTATGTGGAAAAAAAAAAAAAAAAAGTGTTATTTTGTTAATTAACAGGATACAAGACTGAATCTTGCAATCTATATTTCAACATGTTCCCAGAAATGCCGGGAAGGAAAAATAGAAAGGTCATAAAGCTGAAGGGCTGAAGGAAAGTTGGAATTATTCCTATTCATTGAAAAAAAAAAAAAAAAGAAAGAAAGAAAAAGTGAAGAGATGAGATACGAAGCTGGTAAAACAATTCAGCAAAACTGTACAGATTTGCCCTAGCTGAGCAAATTAATGTGAGTACAGCTATTAATGTAAGTAGTCATATAGCAGTGTAATAGCAAGAATACATACTGTCAGAAAGATAACTGTGGTACATTCGACAGCTAAGGCAGAGAGTATTTTACAGTCAGATTTTCCCTGATCCAGCTCCAGGAGTCCACACCACTGATTGTCAAGAGTTTACCATAGTCCATCCTCCTCAGTGGGATGCCTCCCTACTCTCCCTAATTATTTTTATCATTAATTGCTTTTGTTCTTCTTCAGAAGGATCCCTGCAGCCAACTTTCCTACCCACTGTTTACCAAAGAACATATTTTCCAGAGCAGATGGGACAAAAGGTGCTTCCCAGCTTGAATAAGTGTGTGGATACACACTAGTGGCCAGTGTGGATAAAAATTTCCAGTCTTTGTCTGAAACTGCATTCAGGTTTGCACCCACAGAGAGCTGCAGCAGGGTAAATTTCTGCTGGATAGTGTGTAGTATTAACCTAAAATATCGCACAAAAAATCCTCACCGGGGTTGTTCAACAGTGGAAGGACCCACTCTCATATATGAAGCTTTTCATTTAAGTTAAATTAGATGAATAATAAAGGCAGCATAATAAGGATTTAGATCAATGAGATGCCTTTCTCCCCACATATGTCCTGACATGCAGAGAAATAATAACAGGAGAGGACACTACTTCTTTGAAGAAAGCTACTTTCAAAATGTATTTAATATTTTTCCCCAAGTATATCTGTGAAGGTTTGCAATGAGAATATGAACGGGACAAAGACTCAAAACAGCCTACAGAGCAAGTATGGTAAGGGATTTGGAGAAGATGTCCCAAATATATATACTACATCCCAAACCTGCTCTATGTAGATTTATATATACGTATATATTTTATAGTTATATGTTCACTTAGAAAAACACTTTACTTTGGCATTGTTATACAGTGGTTTAGGACACCAAAACCCCTAAACATCCATTGCCATGCAATGGCTTTAACGTTCCGTGAGCTTTAACTGTGACACGAGTTAATATTTTAAAAAAGATATATATTCTAAATATCCTTATGCTGTAAGGTACTATTAGCTTTCATAACTTTATACAAGCAGCACAAGTCTTTGAGGCCTAGCTATTTGTTTCCTCGTGAGAAGTGGAAGTAATATCTGCTACCTGTTGGAGGTACTGAATGCAGCTCATGCAGCATGGCCCAAGGGACAAACACTCAGGACTTCGAATACCATTTGCAAATTCACAGTTTTGGTTAAGTTCATTTAAAGGAGGAGAAAAAGCACACAGACAGGAAGGGCAATAGCTAAAGGAGCACTCGCGAGGATGCATGGAAGAGAGAACAGAGGAGAAGAAGTCGTCACCACGTCACTAACGAGACCAGTCACCACATAATGAACAGGGTGATGGGGAAAAGAATCAAGGAAAAATCCTGTTTTCTCACTCCCTTTTGGTATTTGGGGAAATGAAATTTTCTGACTTCTTGATAAGTAAGCAGGATTTCATCAAAGAAATATCAATTTGTACTGACAGTTGCTTCTCAAATGGCATTAAATCTGGAAGGACTTGAATATTTAGTAACAGACCAGAAGTACAAAATTTTCTAATCATTTTAGTTTGGATAATATTGTATGTGACCTATGACCTACTCCTACTTAAAACAGAAAATCAAAATGTATTCAGCAATTTATATTATGATCTGATTTTTTAGAATTGATTTGAGTATTTCCCACAGAATCCAATTTGAAATTTCCAGCATTCCCTATATAAGGTCTTTCTGAACAAAATTTTCCAGCATGAAATGACTCATTTCAACAGCTAATGAAATAAATGGTGCTTTCCTCTTTATTTTGCCAGAGCACCCCTCTTTGACTTCTAACGACTTTTACAAGCAAACATTAAGAATTCAGTGAAGATTTGGGAGAGGTCTGTCTTTACAAGGTATAAAATTACAGCTCACATTTCTGGCTTTCTTCACTGAACTGCAAACAAAATTTAAAGAGATAAGATCCCTGTAAAATTATGGTTTGAGCGTGATTATACTTCTGGTACCATCAGGTTTAAAAACAGAGTGAGTGAGAGTAGAATCTGGGAGCATTTTACTGCATATCACCTATAATATTTTAAAAAACCTTTACTTGCTTCCAGCAACTTCAATAAACAAAGCTTATAAAAATAAAATACAGATTGTCACTGATCTTTTTTAATGGTTTCATCAGAAATACCATTCCTACTTCATTTTTTTTCATCTTCCCCACATAGCATATTGTAAAATGAATGCTTTAGAATAAAGGCAAAATACTGAGAAGAAATTAGGTATCCAAGAAATAATGCAGTAGCCACTATTCAGACTGTGACTGTTTTACACTGCTTTTTCTATACAAAGCACACTTAACACCAGTGAAGGTGATTACAGGAAGGACGAAACCAGTATGCATGAAACTGCATATGTGAGATAATGACTTCAGACACACACAAAAAAGTATTAAAAGAAATCATCCACATTAGCTGCAAAATCTCAATGTTTGTAAAAGCAAAACTGACAGTACATAAGTAAGTGTAACTTTTCCATATGCAAGAATTACATCCCAAAGATCCAACTTCCAATATGTCTGTCTGATTTATATGCCACTGGATATCTGGGGACTACCATAGCATCCTAACTAACTGAGGCTGGCTGTAACAAAAAGTGAATATAGAGAATTCTGAGCAGAATTTGTCCTCGGGCTTTTGCTTCTCCCTTCTTTTGAGAGTTGTGTTCTCCTTGGCAGCTTTAAAACAGTTTTGTAATGTAAGCAAAGGCTGAACAATGAAAATGAATTTAAAACTTACATGCTTTCAGTCACATTAACTCCCTGCACAATGTAATATTGTATAAACATGGGCAAATAGTCCAAACTAACTACGGCAATTGTTCCTTGGAGTGTGTTTTCTTAAGAATTATATAGACAAAAGCATGGCAAGACCAATAATTCTCTCTTGTAACAGCCCATCTGTGATGAAACTCTGGAAGTTACTATTTATTTTCAGTGTTTGAATAATATTTTGAAGTGACTCTCTATGGAAATAGTATCAAATACTCCTAGGAAAGATTAGTACAATAGTTGAAATAAATCCAAGTATTTGGCATCATTGTGACCTACCTCTCTCAGTTTCTCAGAAAAACGTAACTGACAGCTTTCTACAGCCAGTTGTCGGACAGTATTATATCTAACAAAAAAGTCCAAAATGCAAAGATAATTTGGCTGATTTGCAAAAAAATATAAAAATTCCAGAAATTAAGATCAACAGCAGAACTACAGCTGGTGTAAGTTGTCTTCCCTCCTGAAGGTCTCCCTGTACCTCCTCTTACTTGGTCCAATAATTAGTCCAAATTGTCAGCTAGCAGAGTTCCAGTTATACAAAAAAATAAAATAAAAAATAAAAATTAAAATTAAAAAGAGAGAAAGAAAGAGAGAAAAGAAAGAGAGAAAAGAAAGAAAGAAAGAAAGAAAGAAAGAAAGAAAGAAAGAAAGAAAGAAAGAAAGAAAAGAAGAAANGAAAGAAAGAAAGAAAGAAAGAAAGAAAGAAAGAAAGAAAGAAAGAAAGAAAGAAAGAAAGAAAGAAAGAAAGAAAGAAAGAAAGAAAGAAAGAAAGAAAGAAAGAAAGAAAGAAAGAAAGAAAGAAAGAAAGAAAGAAAGAAAGAAAGAAAGGAAGAAAGAAAGAGAAAGAAAACAATGGCCTGGAGATTGTAACACTAAAAGAACAAGAGTCAAACAATAAAATACTTAACTGTGTACAACAAAATACATAGCCATGAGCCTAACTTGAAATCTTTCTTTCTTCCTAGGAGTCCAAGAACTTGAATGGGACAGCCCATTATCTCACAGTCGGAGTACCCTTCCAACCCTTCCACGTAAAATTATGATGATGGAAAACCAGCAAAATTCTAGACATCACATAATCTTTTGTTTTTCTTTCTATTAGATCAAAATTCTACTTGGGTTAAGATCTTTCAAGGAGATTGCATTGTTTCTTTGCGGGGATTGCTAGTAGGGGTTTATCTGAGTTGTCTATGTTGCAACCAGTAGTAATGGTAAAAAGGCCTTCTAAAGGCCTTTTAGAGATATTTTGCAGTATCCCCTAAACTTTTTAGACTCTTCTGAATTCACTGGATGGCAATTTAATAATCAGATAGCCTACTGCAAATACTTTATTTCCTTATCCTATATTTTTTTAGTTTACCCTCACTTCATGGTCTGAATTATCTCAGAGGACCGTACTCAAAATAATAATAAAATAAAAAATTATAAGAGACTTAGCCAATTTGCTACTTTGAAAAAAAAGTGAAGATATGTGCCCGTCTTTAGCTAACGAGTAATAGAAAATTCATCAAAATTCAAGCAAATTGTATATTCAATTTCTTGTGCAAGTTGTGCAAATTTATGTCAAATCGGAGGACTGCTACTCATAGAAACTTTATGATTCTTACAAAAACTGAAGCTTTCCAAAACTGCTGTAGTTGATTAATGAATTCTTTAAGTGTATTTTTCAATATTTTTCTAATAGAAACAATACTTCTCTTACTTAAATTTCTTTAAGCCAAAGATTATATGATTCTTGTGAATTCAAATGGCAATGAACAAATTCAAATACTATTATCTTAAAGGTATTTATCATCTGTTACAGAAACTGATACTCCTCCAAAATGTAGATGTCTTATCAAATGTTATGAAACACAAAGTAAGCTCTCTCGTTATACAGTAAGACATACAGACTTTGGATTCTTAAATTAGACCTCTGGCTTCAGACATTCTGGTACCAATTCACCTAATAATATATATGCTGACTTTCTCTATTTCCATTTTTGTTTCATAACATCTCTGCTGTTCCCTACTAACTGCACATCCAGTCCCCTAATGATTTAGTCGGTGTTGTGAACCTAGCATCTCTTTATCTAATTCTGCAGAAACATAGAAATCTATTTGATCTTAACATCATGAGTATAGCATGGTTTCTTTTTAGAAGCGCTTTCCTGTGCTTCATTTTTTTCATCTCTAAATTGAAACTCATAGTGACTGCGGTTAATGTGAGTAACTTCTTTCATATACTTCTTTGGGGTCTGCTAATGAAAAGCACCCAGAGTAGAAAAGTAGTGACTTTTATGGACTTCACTGGAGTCTTAAAAAGAAAAGAGTGTAGTTCTTGATTGTTACTTGTAGGGGTTTTTTCGATGGTCTATTCTGTTTTTGAGCTATATTAAGGAATTTAGTATTGTCAAGAACAGTTATACAATTATCTTGCAGATATCATGACCCGTGGGTTTCACCCTTACATTGTTGAGTTTGGTTAAGTATTGTATAAACTGGTCTTAATCACAGTTATTCTGAAACGCTAATGGGACTCAAGGTCAGATCACCTTGAAAAAAAAACACCTGAATGAAATACACATAAAATAAATGTAATACACTTAAAATAGATGTGTTCCTGAGAATTTCACGTGTTCTTCAAAAGTATGGCCTAATTCTGGTCTCCTTGTAGTTTATATCTGTGTGAGTAATTACACAGAATCAGTGGCCTTATGCCAGCATAACCCTGGCAACTGAGAACAGAAGTAGACTGTGACTTTCCATATCTATTTCTTCTAAATCGTTTATTTTATTTCATTTGCTAGGACAAAAAAGACCTGGCAACAAACCCAAAACTGTTTGTAAGTATGAGACAAGATAAAGATAAGCTTTTCCAAATTCATCATTTTACAACTGGAGTTTCTATTTAAATTAAGTAAAGATCTTTGCCAAATTAATTAAAAAAACAAAAACAAAAACAAAAACAAAAACAAAAACAAAAACAAAACAACAGAGCAGATGCTTATTCTCCAAGAAAAAGCATGAGGCAACTGTAAATTGATGTGGCTTGATTTTGGACAAGAAAAGTATTCTACATGTAGCGTGACAGAGCAACTTTTTTGGCTACTAAGGTAGTGTGTTCATTTCTTGACATAACAGGAAAAGAAAAGATTAGGACTAGAATTAAAATAAATAAATAAAGGGCAGATCCTTTTGTTATCGTTAGCATGCCTCCTCTTCTTCAAATACAGGAAAAAAAATATATATTTTTGTGTACATTTCTCTAAACTATCTGCAGAGGTCCACTATGGTATGTAAATTATTTCTTAATTATCAAAACCAATTTAATTCATAAATCAGTGTAGTTAATAAGGCAGCCTACGCAAAGGAAGTTCTTGCCTAAAACTTCCAACATCCCAAATAATGTCATGATTAAGTTTAAGTGTTCAAGTGGGACAGCCATTTAATTTTTGTTTCTCCTAAATAATAAAATGACATCTATCATTAGGAAGCATTTCATTAAAGCAGTTTCCTTTTTTCTTTATCTTAAAGCTTTCAGGGAGACAATGAGAATGATACTGATCAGCATGATAGAGTGATCTATCATGCAATTAGCCAAATGTAGTAGAGAGAAATGATGTTTAAAAGGCAACTCAGAACTGTCCAAATGTTAAGATTATTGGCTGTACATGTGAGTAAATCTCTGAAAAAAACAAAAAGCCTAGAAAAACAAAACTCTTTCATCTTACTATGTCTCATGCACAAATCTACTCCAAAAGGGAAGTCAAGAGTTCATAGCAAATTCTTGCTCATTTAGTCTGGCAATTTAACCAGCAGATACTGAATCCAGCTCAGCCCAGGACCATATGGTATTCATCCAGAAGTTCTAAAGGAAATAGTAAAATTATTAAACATGATGTGTAACCTCTTGCTTACAGCTAACTACATTGTTGCCAGGGAAAAAAAAAAAATTGTAAATGTGATGCCAATGTTTAAACAGGGCTCCAGCAGAAAGCCAGTCTGCAAAGTTTCCTCCACAGGAGGAAAACTGGTGGGTACTGTAATAACAGATAAAAACCTCTGGACACCTGGTCTACGCTTTTGTAGAAGAAAGCCACACCGTGCAGATTTAGAGATCTGAGCATGTGAACAAGATGATCCGGTTTGTTAAAACTGTAACTACACAGTTGTTGGGGTTTGCATGAGACAGCATTCCCTCACTCGTTCCACACGTGCTTTTGTTTGAAATTAGTACCTCTGGAGTGAATCATGGCTCAGTAGTTAGCCCACAACCTTTCATGTCTATGCCCTACACCCTGCCTCTCACCATTCGTTTGCTCTCTGCACAGTTTGCAACTACACTAAGAGGCTCCACAAAGCAGACTACATCCAAAGCAGTTTGGTCCATTTAACTTTTCTGGTGACAACATGGAGCCTCCTGCCATGGCTGCTGGCCTTGTTGGCTTTAGGCCTCTTGGATGTGCTTAGGAAGTGTGCCTTGACACTGCAACAGGCCCATCCCCTGGGATGGAGCTTGGTGAGGGGCCCCTACCATTCTGGGAAAGCTGGTCCTCCACACCTTCCCACCTGTGGTTGGGACTGATGCACTGGCTTTACAGTGCTTCTTGGACTGAGCTGCAGCCCTGGCCAGCCTCAGCCAGAGAGCACAGGATTAGTACTCGCTGTGGGACCATGTAGTGATATGGACCACTGATAACCAGCTGCATCCAGGCCTCCCATCAGTGCGTTATGCCAAATCCTCTACAAGGGCCAACCATTCTCTGACACTTCATCCTATCCCATGTGGCATTCTGTGGCACGCTTTTTGTGCAGAGCCTGGCACTGCTGTCACCAGTGGGCTTGCATGGGCAGACAAAGGAGGAAGCCATCACATTGTAGCTCAGAACAATAAGCCTGAAAGATGTCATCAAAACTTGCACATCCAGAAAAAGTAAGTTGCAATTCAAACATGGATGTGGGCTTCTGGAGTCCAGGAGTTGGACTCAATGATCCCTGTGGGTCCCTTACAACTCAGGATATTCTATGATTCCTTTGCAAAAGTGGAGTGGAAATATTTGATTTCCTTCTCTCCTCAGGGAAGAAAAAAAAAGGCACACTTTCCTTAGGCTGGCAATCCGAAGCAATTACTTGGAAGCCAAGTTCCTGACAACCATGAGCGTCATGTGGACACAGCCAGTGAGCCCTGAGTAACTGGTGATTCAGTGGTGGCTGTGCTGCCAAAGATCTTAATAACTCAGTAGAATACATGTGCTGAGTTTTTCAATGGCAGTCTTAACTTGTATGCATGCCTCAGGCTTCGTGTTTTGTTTCTTTAACATAGAACATTATTCCCTCATGCTATGGGCATAACCCACATTACTGAGCTGCTGTATCACTGCTTGGTTTGTGTCTTCATTGCTTCTCCAGCAGGAACTTCCCAAGGGCTGGGATGATTCAACACATGCAGCAATCGGTGCTCACAAATAGTCCTGGAAGACTTCTCTGGGTTGAGGGAGCAAAGCTGGCATGGCTTTGCATACCAGAATTATGAGAGAATTAGGAGAATTATGGAAGTGGGAGTTCAGCAACAATTAAATATCATGGACAAGTAGGAGGCCATTGGACTGTAGTGAAACAGGGAACAACATCATTAAAAGATTAGAAATAAAAGGTAGGAATTAAAGTAGGTGTAAAAAGCAATTATAAACAGAGCTCCACAGAAAGCTTTGCCACAGCTGTTCATCACTTTCATATACGCACCACAAAATGGGAAAAGGGTGAGATGAAAGAGTTTTCTGCTGATGCTAAATCATTCAAGGAGAGAAGAAGCAAAAGAGGGCTTTGAAGAGTTGCAGAAAGCTCTTTCTGATAAAACAGGGAGAATAAAAATCACTGCAAAGTAGAAAACAATTATAATTTTTCATGAATACTGTAGAGCTCTAAACTAGCTATTACTATGCAGGAAAGAGACTACTGAACTTACAGTAGATTCTTCCCTGAAAACATCAGTTCAATTCTCAGTACTCCTAAAAAAAGGTAAATAGGATTACAGGAATTATTAGGAAAGGAACAGAGGAAAAAAAAGAACATACACACACACACACAAAAAAAAATCAATATGCCATTATTTAAATCCTTGATTCATCTTTATGTGTTAGCATCTGTGAAAGATTGCACATGAACTAGAAAAGGTTTAGACCTGTGCCACCATGCTCATGGAAGGTATGAAACAGCTCGTTAACAAGGAATGAACCTGGTGTTCTTCAGACGTGACAGAGTCATGACAGGTATGAAGAAGCTGCCTTCAGAATGGCAATTCACTGTCTGTCATGGTACAGCGAGAGAAAATAACCTCAGTGCCACCTCTTTGATAGCGCTTCATTTCTGGAAGAGTCCCCAGTGATTACCCTAACTTTGTCTTCCCTCCTGATCACTAACTGTGTCTCCCACAGTGTCTCTGTAACTTCCCCCATATCTCCATTCACTCTGTTTCTTCCCTTCTTTTAACCAGGTCCTGGAGACTTCACAACCCAGTCCAACAAATGTGGAAGCCCAGCAGATGATAAGTGCACAGTCTCAGTCTGTACCTAACAACATAAATAAAAATGAATCGTTTTCTTTAGTATGGTGTTGCTTCCTCATGGTACAGGAATAACCAATCTGTAACTCATCAGAACACCAGCAATTAACCCCTCACCCCAAAAATACAGTGGTATAACCAGTGTAAAAGCTGCTGATGAAAAATGAATTGAGAGAGAATCCAACCCCAAGCAGCAACACATCTGGTAAAAAGTAATAAAGGAAATACTGCTAATACACAAATGAAACTGAAAACACATCCAATCATTTCTCTACTGCAGATCTAATAGAAGGTGCCAGGAATACAGAAAGATCTCTTCCACATTAAGAATAAGCCCAGAACAACAGTTTAACATCTTGCTTACAGCAAGACTCTAACTCCATTACAGGTTATTTAATTCAGTAAAGGAATTGGTAAACACAATTATCCAGCCTGTGGTTTGCAGCAGGACAGACCATTATAATAATTAAAAATAATTATAAGAGCTTCTTTTGACGTGCAAAGGTCTCAGACCAAAAACTTAAAGCTCAAAATCATTCCTATTGAATGGTACTTTATGTCAGCTCTAAAATTTAAAAACTTCAATGAAGAGACTGGCATACAGATACGGAAAGCAAGCGCAGTACCTCAAGTGCAAAGCACACCTTAGAAAAGCAGGCATAGGCTACAAAATTTGGTCTGAGTTTGGTTTGTTGTTGGCTTTTCTTTAATAGGTAGTAATTTTCAAAAGAAAGAGAAGCTGTTAATCAGAAGTTTTGGCAGCTTAAACTAGACTTTCTGCATCTTGCTGTTGCCTCTGAAGATGAGTGATAAAGCAATCTAAATTCAGCAGTCCTTTCCAAAAAGCATCCGTGACTTTCCTGTGGATTACCACCACTAAACCAGCACCTGTCTTGGCTGCCAGTTCAGATATTTGGGATATTATAATAATTTAAAATTGACAGAGAAGACGTTCAGGAAATACTGGAATAATTCAAAATAAATTCAAAACTAAACTGAAAAAAAAAATCTGTTTAATTAAATGGGCAGCGTTTTTCATTTAATAGAGTGGTTGATTAGTAACACCCATCAATTTAGTCTTAAAAATCATACAAAAAACTAAAGCTGAATTAGGCAGCAAAGAGAAAATCAGTTTTTGCAAAGTCGTTAGTACTTAATGTTCAAGCTTAATGGTCAATCACTATAAAAATGGAAACAAATTCCAACATTTACTTCTTCAATAAAATTTTTTGAGATTCACAAGTAGAAAAATAAAACACATCTCATTCTGGATTAACTTCCTACCAGTATAATATATGTTTGAAACTGGAATTGAATTCTGCTAGATTGTGTGTTTCTTTCCAATGAGACAACTACACATTGAATACGCTGTTTGCCAGCTTGAGTCTGTTTTATCTCAGTTAAAAACAAAAACAAAACAAACAGAAAAACCAACAACAAAAAAAAAACAACAAAAAAACCCAACAAAAAAAAAAACAAAAATATATAAAAGAAATAGAAACATTATAATGAAGCTGCTAAAGAAAAGGGAATTTAGAAATCAGAACTTTTCAACTTACTCTCCTTCATACTCCTTTCAGCCATGGCACTATAATTCAAGGTTGGAGAGACTGGAAGAGAAATCCAGGACTTCCAGTCTTTGTATTATCAACTTTAAGGGCTCTGTGCCTACTATTAGGAACCTGTTATTGCTCTGCTTATTAGAAGAGATTTTAAATGTAAAATTTGCCTTCAATTGAGTAATAGCAGGGATTAATTTATAGTAATAACATACTTTTTTTTTTTTTTTTCCATAAACAAGCTGTATACTGGAAGTCAAAAGCCCAGGACTTTGTGGAACACTGGAGAGGATGGTGTTTATGTATTCACAAAGCAGAACTCAGAAGAAAGGGCTTCTTTTAAACAGTCAAGATTGCTTCATTTTCGCTAATGCATAACTAACGTGCAGCACTTTATCAGTTCATCAAGTTTACAAGTCATATACAAGTCCTGCACTGAAAAAGTTCTAGGCTTCTGCTTATATTAACCAACAATTCTAATGGCATACTTTCATAGGGTTTGATCCAGGAACACTGAAATTTTTGAGGCTTTCTACGGCCTTACTGGGTTTTGGATCAGGCGCATACAGAGCTTTGGTAAGAACTTAGCACTTCATTAAATGAGCTAGAAGTAACAGTTCTTGTTTTCCTAAGTCAATTACATACCCAGTCCTCAGTTTGCTCTGAAAAAATGTGAAGAAAACAATTGCTTTCATGTAAGACACGCAAAATCTTCATCATGTTTTCCCTTCTGTGCCTTTTTAATCAGCTCTTCTAGCCATTTTAAGTGTTGTTTGTTGAGAGACGGATTTATCACTCTCATCACTCACCGGTTGTGATTTATTGGCTGTGGAACAACAGCCTCCCTCTGAGAAATATATTGCAGAGATGTGAGCAGAAGCAACCTTGCAAGGGGTTAACGCTGTAATCTTTTTCTAGTCTGTTTATAATCCCAACAGTAGGCCAGTAACAGAAGAGGGTGGATCTAAAAAAGTCCAGGAGGGGATGTGTGCTTGTGTGCATATGTGTGAATGTGTGTCTGTGTGCATGCCTTGCTTTTCTAAACTGCCTCGCACGCCACTGGCATAAATCTTTTTCAGCCTGACCAGGGTGTTCCTGACGGATGTAAAGAGCTTACTTCTACCACTGCCTCTCTCGTATTCCTCCCGAGGACTTCATTCAGAAAGATACTTGTTTACTGAAAGAATGGGCAGATAGTTACAGACCAGCCCTCTTCTTTGTAGAAGCTAACCTGTGGATCCTGAAGGATGGAAATAGTTGATGTGAGCTTACTTGAGAATGGTACCAATATCACTGCTTTCCTGTGTGATATCCTCTTGGAAAATGACACTTTCTTCTGTGTGGACGATCCACCTTATTCTTCTAAAGGTATGTATAGAAAATAGATCTTTCAGGCAGTTTTAGTTCTAGGTGGAAGATAGTATGGAGGGAAACAGCCACATGAGGCTTTTTGGGGGGGGAGTGCAAAATCAACTAATTGCTGGTAAGTTAGGATGAGAAACAGGCAGGAAAGAATTTAGTATATACTGGTTTTCCAGCTAAACATCCAACTGGAACAAAATTCAGCTAGAATGGAAAACTGACAGTAGCAATGTTGGGCACGGGCACAAAATGTAAACAGCTCTAGTAAGGATGTGGAGAAACATGATTTTGACTCTCTGAGCAATTCCGTAGCAATGGAGTTATCTGATCTGATGCTGTATATGAAAGTGATTAAATATGAAATTATAACACTGTGAGGCTGGAAAAAAATCATCCATGTATTAAAATGTTTTTGATTGCTGTATCATTTCTTACTCTAGCATAAAGGAGGAATTTCCATGGTGATCGAGCGGTGCACATTAAGTAGTTTGAGAAGAGCATGCTTTTAAGAAGTTGTATTTGACCCTTCTGAAGTACACTGTATTGCATGTGTCCTATTTTAATGTTATGCAATTCAGGTAGATCAAAATAAGCATAAGAATTTCAGAACTTCCACTGATTTTATATTGGTGTAAAGACATAAACCTCAGCAAAACTAGAAACTGACAGGCATTTTAAAGGCTTTGCCTTCTGATTAAAGAATGAATCATATAATAGTCATCTGTGATCTGTATTCTTGATACCTGATTTTTCATTGTGACAATTTTCAGATTTGCATCAGATAATCCGGATTCTGCTGTATTGTTTGATATTTCTGCTCAGTGTTTTGGGGAACATTCTGGTAATCACAGTGCTGATAAGAAACAAGCGGATGAGAACAGTCACTAACACATTTCTGCTGTCACTGGCAGTCAGCGATCTAATGCTCTGCCTCTTCTGCATGCCGTTCACCCTCATTCCCAACCTGCTGAAAGATTTTATTTTTGGGAGTGCTGTTTGCAAAACTGCCACTTATTTCATGGGTAAGTCTTGGAAGTTTATACTTATTTTGAAGATTAACTAGTGGGATATGTGAGAAGGCCATTAAAGAGCAGCAAATAGCTGACTGTTTCCATCTGCCATTGAACAGTCACTGATATCACCAAGAATCAACTTTGAAGGGCAAATCTTCATGGTTCTGGTTTCCTCAGCTTGATCCAGCAAAACACAGAGGTGTCCACTTAATTTTAACTACACACAGAAGTGTTTTACTGGACCGGGTTAAGTGAGAAGTGTTTTGCACCATCAAGCTTTAACAAGGAACCTGGCATGTATGCTTGCTTGACCCATCACTGACAGAATTATTAGCAGTGTCCGGATGACCCATCAGAAATGACTGGGTTGTACAATCCTCACTAAAGGCACGTTTTGCCCACAGATTTTTGGTAGCAGTCATACATGAAAAGAAGAAAAAAAATAATCCAAAGCAGGTCCCATTTTCAGAACCGGAAGTTAGAGCAAGGGCTTTTTAAGAACAGACCAGGTATGATCAGAGATCAACAGGGGACTGCAAAATGCAGAATGTGCAGATAGAGGTCTTGCAGACTGGCTTTAGGAAGTAACACTTCTGTATGCCTTGCTGTGCCCCCTTTGGTTGTGAAGGTCGAGCATGTCTGTGTAATGTATGTCTGTGTAAATGATTTTGTCTCACTTCCAACACTTCTTGTGGGTTTGCTTTTTTCTTAAGAAAGAAAGAAAGAAAGAAAGAAAGAAAGAAAGAAAGAGAGTGAGAAAGAGAGAAAGAAGGAGAGAAAGAGAGAAAGAAAGAAAGAGAGGGAGAGAGAGAGAAAGAAAGAAAGAAAGAAAGAAGGAGAGAGAGAAAGAGAGAAAGAAAGAGAGAAAGAAAGAAAGAGAGAAAGAAAGAGAGAAAGAAAAGGAGAACATTATGTAAAGTTTTTGCTACCTTTGAAGACCCTCAGTTACAGAAAGCTGAGTTCGCCTTTAACCTGCGCCCTTGAGAACTTTGATGTAATGTGAAAGTACACACCTAAAATGGGAATGGGAAATCAACATCTTTTTGTAGATAAAACCAGTAAAGCTAAGGCCATGTTTAAACAATTATAATGAATTGCTGCCATAAATACCACAAAAATTACCAATGCATTGTCATCCTTCTCTTATTTCACATTGTGTCAACCAGTTTATAAAAGAACAGTGAAATATTTCTGAACATGCACATTTTAATTATGAAGGTGTTTTATTTTAAGAATCAGAATGTGGGTATTATTTCCCATTAGCAATTCAGGTTAAGAGGCTTCTATTGACAAATAGACACCGATATCCATTCTACCACCTATGCTTTTAATTTTTCATTTTGAGATGTAGGAAGACATTTTAAATTACAGACAATTTGTGTAAAGCAAACTGTAATGTTAAGATATTGTCCCTTTATATTTTGACTGACATTGGAGCATTCATAAAGATTGTTAAGTGAAAGCTCATTCAATGAAAGAACAATTTGTGACAAAGTTAAGCAAAAATGTTTATAATCTTGCAGTAATAAACTGGGACACCTCAGTGACAGAAATACAGATCACTGCATTCTATTTTATAATATATGAACAGGAGAAATTAAGGGCACTTGAAGGACAAAGATTCAGCTTCATGACTTCATTTCTCCTGCTTTTTTAACTCCATTAGCATCTAATTTGAAAAAACTGGTAACATTTAATTCTGCTGAATGAGGAAATCAGATCACCAATCAAGGAGGATGTGTAAAAAAATTAAAACAATAGACTAGGGACTATGAACTTCTGTGCTAAAAGAGTAACTAACAGCATAATCCCACTGTTTCAAATCCTTGTTTGAGATGAAGTGCAATTACTCTAGTGTATAAACCACAGTAGCAAAGAGAAAAATTAGGAAGAAAAGTGTCTTCTTTCCCAGTTATCAGAATTTTGTGGCTTGTTCAAATGAATCTTTTCTCTTGGACCTGTGAAGTTAGAGAAGTGCAGAGCAGGAATATCAGCGTGGAGACTTAGACGTGTTGCTGACACATTCTTCACTGACTTGATCAGTATATTTATAAATATTTCAGCTTATAAATAGTTTGCTGTATTTATATTTTGTTCCGTGTGCATATAGAAAGTTATCAAGAGTATTTGAAAACAACATGATTGCTTAAAACAAGAGAATAACCTTTTTTTTTTATTATTTTATATGTACAGGTATCTCTGTAAGTGTATCTACATTCAACCTGGTTGCCATCTCTCTGGAGAGATACAGTGCCATTTGCAAACCTCTACAGTCCAGGGTCTGGCAGACAAAATCTCACGCCTTGAAAGTGATTGCTGCTACCTGGTGTGTTTCCTTTACTATCATGTCACCATACCCAATTTACAGCAAACTGGTGCCTTTTACCAAGTATAACAACAGCACAGCAAACATGTGTCGGCTCCTTTGGCCAAGTGATGTCATTCAGCAGTCTTGGTAAGACATAACTGACTGTTAGCAAATGCATAATTACCTAGTGGAAAACAGGATTTCATGGTAGCATTAAGCCTATTGAAAATCAAGTATTAATCTTCAGCAAATGTTTACACTTCTATCATGCTTATTTAAAAAGTAAAAAAAAAAAATCTTATTTTTAAGCTGCTTATATTTTGACTCTTGTATGGCTTTCGCCTTGTCATTGGAAGGATACCTAACATGGCAATGATTCTCACACTGGTCTGCTAAGCATCTAAGCTGTCATTGTACAGAAAGCACCTGTCACTATTCAAATAGGAATACTTCCGCTTTCACTCATTTAAGTGTAAAATTCAATATTTTCAGAGAAATCCTTGATTAATCTTAGAAAAACACACACAAGCACCCCTCTGTGTGCTGCCTTGGCTGTTAATTTGTTTGTCTGAATGTCCTCTGAAGCAGAAAGGTAGAATATGAAAACTTGGAGAGATTGCAAATGCCCTTCTTGAGAGCTGAACCTTTTGGTCACTTGTAGAGAACAGGAGCAGAGAAATGAGGGAAGAGACAGTGCTCCAAGTCCCACACGTCCAGGCAGAGTAAGTAAATAGTAGCACTATCAAGCAGCAGTATTATTTAAGCGTTGCATCCTTGCACGATGCCTGAACTCTTTAACTGGCACTGAGAAGATGTAAGATTTTTTTTTTTCTTGGCTCCTGAAGGTCACTTGGAACTAGGAACAAGATTAAAGTATGCACCACTTCAGCATGGTGTACCCACAAACACAGTAATTTTGCATTTAAGTTTTCGGTAGTCTCAGGAATTTGCCAGTATGAGTGCAGGTGAGGAGGAAGGTTGCAGGGCAAACTTCTCCTCTGCATGGTATCATTGCAAGTTCTCAGGTGCGTTAACGAGTTTGCACCAAAGCCCCAGTGAGCAGGCGAGACGTAGGCTCTTGAGTGTATTTAAACAGAAGGATTTCCCCAGCATTTAATCATGCTAGAGAAGCTGCCTGTGATGCCTCACGCAGGAGAGCAAGCAAGCGAAACGCGCTTCCTCTGCAGGAGGGGTCCCTCCCTGGGGCTCTGCAAGGCCCCGGCGGTGGCTGCTCCGTCCCTCCCATGCGTGCCACAACCCATGGCAAGGAATCGTGCACAAGCCAAACCTCGGTCCAATACTGACAGCCAGAACCAGGGTCTCCTTTGAGGGGCAACAGCTACTCTGGTAGCTTCTGCGAGGCAGTTTTACACCACTCGAAGCAGGAGGGCATCTGACGCTCTTATGGTTGCGGCTGGGAGCCTCATGTGGGCAGGGAGACCCCCTGCGAACCCCCGAGGGAACGCCCGTCTCACCTGGGCCCACGGGAGGTGGGGCGATGGATGCTCCACAGCCACGATAGCCTTGCTCCTGCTGTACTTTTCTGGCGGAGGGAGGAGGAGGAGAAGCTGAAAGGTTCTAATTTCCAGAGCTGTCAAAATGAGACCTTGTATTAGCGTGAAAAAAATGTCAGCAAAATCTTGAAATCCCCCCTCCCAAAGTTCTCATATGGAGAAAAAAGAGGTTTCGTGGCTTTGCACTATTCCCTGGTCACTGCCTGTCTTTTGATTCTTCAGGTACACTTTCCTGCTACTCATACTCTTCCTTATACCTGGGATTATAATGATGGTTGCATATGGCCTAATTTCTTTGGAACTCTACAGAGGAATAAAATTTGACACCAGCCAGAGGAAATCTTCAAGAGGTAACAATACATTTAAGTTACTTCTTTAAGTTAGAGTTAAAGATGTGAGCAGTTATATTGAGGCTACTATAAGGAAAATTTTCTATTTGCAAAAATGGTTATTATAGTCATGGTCGTGAAGTGCTCAGATGCATTTATTTGTTGATTGAAGTGGTTCCATTATTCTCTAGCCAATAATTCCTCACCTGTGGCTTGTTTGCAAAAACTCCTTGTGGGATGCTTTAAATTTCTAATTGTTACAGAAACATCAAGATTTTTTTCTGGCCATGGATTAGGTCAATTTCTGTCAGTAAACACCACAACAAAAATTGTCAAATTAAGATAGAAGCATAGAAACTTGAAAACTATCTTCAGTGCATACTTAAGCAAACAGCGTTCTTAGTTCTTTTGCATCAATTTGCGTAAAGAGATGAGAATATTGGGGGATAGCAGTTGTTCAGCCATGAATTATGCTATTTATTTAGACTTGGATTCCACTCTTCTTTCTGTATTTTGAAACACTGTTCAGAGATAGTTTGCCATCTATTTAAGTACTACTGTATGTTCACAGAAAGAAAAATAAGTACCAGCAGTGCCAAATACGAGGATGGAGATGGATGCTACCTGAACAAAGCCAAAAGAAAAAGGAAAGTGCCATTGCAACAGCTCTCTGATATGAGCAACAGCAAAATAGACAGGGCGAGAAGCAGCAGCTCTTCTGCCAACTTGATGGCCAAGAAACTGGTCATCCGCATGTTGATGGTGATAGTGATCTTGTTTTTCCTTTGCTGGACTCCCATCTTCAGTGTAAATGCCTGGCGCGCGTTTGACACCACTTCAGCAGACCAGCATCTCTCAGGAGCTCCTATCTCCTTTATTCACCTGCTGTCCTACACTTCTGCCTGCGTGAACCCTATCATATACTGCTTCATGAACAAGCGTTTCCGCATGGGTTTTCTAGCCACTTTCACCTGTTGTGCTAAGCAAAAGCCCCCTGCAATAAAAGGAGAGGTTGGTGATGAAGAAGAGGGGAAGACAACACGGGCTTCACTCTCCAAATGTTCTTACACACACATGAACATATCTGCGCCCCCCTGAGCTGCATCAGAACAGGCTACAAGTGCCCTACAGAAATTCAGGTGGCTGTCATCTGGTCTTGGAAAGTGACTGTGGCATCAGTTGAACATGATTTTGCTCTGAGGTAATAAAACACTTCAGCTGACACTAAAAGCAGTGAGAATTTTATGGGAAATGGATGCTATCCCTGTCTGAGCTTTATATCACTTTCAAAAGTGCAAAGGAGAAAGAGGGCTCTTTGAAGATAAGGGACTTTATAAAAAGCATTAGAAGGTGGTCTATTTGTCATAAATTCTCCTGTAAAAAAATTGGCATCCTTAACATCAACAGTTTAGCTCAGTTTTCAGCTGCAGTTCTGAGTATCTCTTAAAATTTCTAAGTTGCTAATAGATTCTCCTCAAACATAAATACATGTATTGCAGTGTTCACTTCAATATCTCTGCCTTATAATCAAAATCTTTCAGTTACATTTGTAGTATTTTTTTACATTATTTCAGCTGAGCTAATACATGTTGAGATCATTCTGGTGTCACAGTCAATTAAAAGAATTTTGGGGTGGGGAGAATGGGCTTGTCCACGTGAAAATAATGCTTTTAAGTAAAATAATTTCATCTTTTTTTTTTTTAATAAAATGAAAATAAATATTGATGACTTTAAATGTGGATGGAATGCGTTCTTCACCTAGGCAATAACCTATGATAAATTTAGATCATTTCATGTATTGTTGGTTTAAATAAAAAAACATAGAACAAGCACAAAGAAGTGGCTTTCTTCCCTATGGCTGCAAGCACCCACTCATGCAAGGCGCAGGATCTGAGATGAAGCCCAAAGGCTCACATGAAAATTGTCACACTGGGAAGCACAGGGATGCAGGCAAAGAGATGCTTGTACACCAGACACGGGACTGAGGACCTGGAACGATGCCCACGGTAATAATACATTCCGCAAATAAATTCGCAGTCGCTCCTAGTGTGGTACTGCACACATGAAAATAAAAGCCACTAGATGTAGAAAAGCAGAAACAGCACACAAAATGAGCACAGACTGAAAGACTTCATCATAAACTTTGGAACTATTTTCTCCAACTGTATGTTTGTAAACAGACTCAACACACAAAAATCTTTGAATGATGAAATTATTGCTATTTCATTGAGCAAGGAATTCAGTCTCTTTACTGTGTGGTGTATGGGTGTACGGAGTGCAGGTGTTCAGATAATGCACTTTGTGGAGCTAGGCAGGAAAAGTTATATAATTTGTTTAGTTTTGTGAAAATATCCCATTGGAGATGCTTCTATCTTCTAGCTGAGTCAATACTATTTAAAGAAATTTGTTATTAGACAGAGATTAAATTTAAGCACTGCATGGAATGTAGATGTGGATATTAAATATAACCACTCACAAGGTTTTAATCAGAAAAATCGGATCTCTTTACAGAATGATTTTAAATTGGAAATATAGTTGGAGTTCCAAGCACCCAGGGACACATTCTGCACTCAGTTATTGCCCAAAGTGGCTTACCCATATAACTTAGTACTCAACTTCAGCTATTAGGTTTTTTTTTGCATCCAGCTTGCCCACAGACAGGAAATTAAAATCAAATTCTAAACACTATTTATGCACAATCCATAGAAACAATGTTTTGCCTGCTATGTTAATAAAGTAGCGCCCTTCCTGGAACTGTGCTGAGACTACCAACATCTATCTGACCTTTTGCAAACCCACTGAATTAAATTATGGGATTTGGCTCGTAACAATGAAATGAAATGAAAAGTTTACTTCACCTAAGGCCGCAGGATGAAACCCTCTACAAACCTGTCCTGCCTGTTGAAACTGAAGGAACAAACTCAGCTGCTGTTGGATTTATGTGGAAAAGTGAGAGGAGAAAAAATTGTTTTTAAAATACTTTATACCATTTGAATGCCTGGCTTTATTATAGGACATAGCTTAAAAAGTTATTTACATAAGAAAAATCACATTTTAATGATACACTGGACATGAATATTGCTGACTACCTGCTGTATACAGAGACAACCTCCTTCACACTTCTGTATCCACTTTAAAAAGCAATTTCCTTTTTGCGGGAAATTTTCCAGTACCTTTAGAGCCTGTAGAGCAGTACGTGCCCCACTCACCCGCTCCCACTGCCTCAGTCTGAGGACAGTGGTTCCAGATGAAAGGCAAAAGCCATTTTCAACAAAGCCTTAATCATCACAGGTCCCCTGCAGCCTCCAGCACCTGTGGCTGCGAGGAGCGGGGTCTCTGAGGGATGCCCCACTCGTCGCTATCAGGGAACACAATTTGGAGGTGATGACGGGGCAGGTAGGAGAAGAAGATTCCAATGGAGCGACGGTCAGGCAACAGCCGGGGAAGGGTCAGAAGCTTGCCAGAAAGGACACGTTTCCATTTTCCTAAGGCTGGCTCTGTGCATGTGTCATCCTTCCCCTCAACTGCCCCCTATGCACTTTTTTTTAAATTTTATTTTAAAACTAGAACATCAGCAATTTGACCTAGCTCCCAAAATCACGAGCCTTAAGCCAGATTTCGGCAAGGAGCAGGAATTAAGTTTTTAAAATACAATATTGCAATCCGGTCATTTTGTCATCTTCTGCCCGGCCTCCTGGCACTGGAAGCTTCAGCCTCTCTGCAACATGGTGTGTGCATCTCAGTGGCATTTGCCCTGGCTCTGAAAGGTTTCACTTCTTTGCTGGAGAGTCACGGAGTCCTCCCATCAACTTTAACTCAGATAACGTGATCAGTGGCAATGTATGTTTGACAATAAGTATGAGTGGAACAGATTGGTCGCAAACTAAAAGAAACCATGAAATCTCCTTATCTTAACACCATTAGTTTTTAGGGGTTGGAGGGAGAAATCCTATCCTAACAGCTTACTTTGACAATTGGCAGCAAAGGTATCTTTCCCAGATGTGGCAGACAATTTGGAAAGCAAGAGATTCAAACAATAAATTTCAGATGTAGAATGCCCATAAATCTCTTGAGCCTTTCTCTTCTTCCCTTTTCTCCCCTGACTCCCCGGTTTTCTCATCCCTTTCTCTTTCTGTTATCTCTTCCAGCCGCATATCCCCATTTTTTTCTTCTGTACCCTTCCCAGTCTCTGAGTTACTTTCCCCCACCAACTGCTCGATTTTTGTTTTCTCTTTGACAGGTTTATTTCCCTCCTCAGATTTATTTTCCCAGAAAGCACTCTCATCTTCATTTCTCCCATCGCCCCAGGCTGCCAGACTCCTGAAGCACATCGTGCCAAGCATCTCTCCCGCCCGCGACCGCAGAGTCCCCACGCAGCCGTCCTGCAGCCGTCTCTCACAACCCTACCTGTTGTGCCCCCATATTGTCCCTCTTGGACACTGGCTCCCCGCATGCTCCCATATCCTAGTTCATAGAACAAAAACATGACGCTAAATAATGCCCAAACCCTCCTTTGCTACTTCTGTCGTTATTTCTTGCAACCTCTATTATTAGGATACGCTTTAAGACAGATGCCTAAAACTACAGCACNATTTCACTGTTGCCCAGGCGAAATAGAGGTTCTTTATGTTCTGAATGGCAAGCAACATGTAGGTGTTGAACTGCAGCCACTGGAGGTTTACATCCCTCTTACATGAGTCGTGGCCCCTTTTCTGATGCAGCCACTTCTGGGCACAGTGGTCCCACCTGCTCCCCCATCCCTGCCGCCCCACAGACGCACTAGGGCAGAGGGCAGCTCTGCAGATTGATGCCTTTCATGGGACCTCACGTTTGGAGGATGCCAGGAAAATGTGGATGAACAACCGTGTAACAGACGCTACAATACTGCCAGTGTTCCTGAATTCAGGCTACTCTGCTACCAAATATACTCTCGCTACGTATATGCAGAGGTGAATGTGATGGACGTTTGCTGACTGCAATCCAGCCCTCTAGTAACTTCATGACTGCTATGGTGAATACAGTTTTTAATGTCTCATGAACCATTCATCTTGCAAGTATTTGTTTAGGTGCTGAGATAATTTTAATAGCTACTCATAACCTTTATTTTCTCAGATACTATTTTTTCCACAGCCGATGCATTTTTGTACAAATCAAGGTACGCAAAGAGTGTCATCAGACTTAAGAACTGGACTTACTTCCTCTTCCAATTCTCAGGACTTGGGCAAATATGACTTTTTTTCTCAGTCTAAATTAAATTGATATTGAGCTAAACTCAGGTTCCCTAATGGCAGAAGATGCTTGTTCTCTAGAGGAGAGTAAAGAAAGATTAAAAGTAATGACTTTGAGTAAGGATTATATGAAAGGAGAGCCTTTTTATTACAACATCTTTTTATGTCAGTATCACAGACATTACCCCCTTTTTTTTTTTTACAAAATATCTAGCTCTCTTGTTTAAAATATGACACAGCCCAATGAAATCATGTTCCCCTCAGGTGTGCATATAGGTCAGCAATTTGCTCACCCTCTGACCATAGTTTTCCTCTCCATTTTTCTGTATGCATTATTCATTTCTGTTAAACAGCTCCAGCTTTTTATGCACAATCCATCCCTGGCTCTTGTCTCATCAGCAGCCTCCACATCATAGTAATGTGTGCCTTAAAGATGCTAGAATTTCTGTCTAAGTGGTTTATAAAAAGACCCATTTCTAGCATTACCTTTTTATTTTTTCCTCCTGCAATGCTTGTTACGCTGCCTTGGGTACCTACCAAAGAAGAAAAGTGCAAAGGAAATGTTCTTGAATTGTAAATCTCCTACTTTGCTTGCCTGATGGCAAATCATCCCTGCTTGAAGTTTTGTATCTGGATCTCTACAGATAATTATGGCATGAAGAGTTTTCTTTGTCTTCTGCTCCCAGTTGTGTAAAAAAAGCACCTATTTTGAGATAGTGAGGTGCCAGTTGTCCACTGTACTGTGACACAAGAAGAAAACATCTTCATTACCATCAGCAGGTAGCAAACATCAAGTAGGAATCATCCCCCACAGGGCAAACACTATTTAATTGATTTCCTGCTATTTTGGCAGTTATTACTTATTTTTAAAAAAATCTCCTGCAAGAATGAAGAAATGCAACTTACGCTGAGTTTGATTTGAAATGGTGAATGAATCCCTGCATAGCTCCTGTGAACGTCCTACAGACTTCGGGGTTATGAAACAAGCGTCAGGAACCCCAAACCATAGGAAAGGTGAGGGGTTGCTCATGCTGCTAGCTTGCTTTCAGAGCCAGAATTAAAATAATAATAATAATAAAAAAAAATGCTCAGTGTCTCTAGTCCTTGTTCTGAGACTATTTAGCACCTGCTGAGAGGCCTAGTTCCATGACCAAGCAAAGGATGACACATCAAGCTGAAGCCACAGGGACATTGCAATGAACGTTACCCATGGAGATGACAATACCCAGGGGAGAACTGCTCCACCAGCTGGGAGTGCTGTGTTTGCTCTTACAGGAACACAGTCACAGAGTGGTGAGGTTGGCAGGGACCTCTGGAGGCCACCTGGTCCCACCCCTGCTCCAGCAGGGACACCCAGAGCAGGCTGCCCAGGACCTGGCGGCTTCTGAAGGTCTCCAAGGAGGAGACCCCATAGCCTCTCCGGGCAACCTGTGCCACTGTTCCTGGTGCTGAGCACCACTGAAAAGAGCCTGGCTCTGTCCTCTTTGCACCCTCCCTCCAGGTATATCAATACACATTGATAAGATACCCCTGAGCTTCCTCTTCTCCAGGCTGAACAGTGCCAGCTCTCTCAGCCTTTCCTCACAGGAGAGGTGCTCCAGTCCCCTGATCAGCTTGGTGTCCCCCTGCTGGATGCTTTCCATGTCTCTCTTGTACTGGGGTCCCAGAACTGCGCACCCCAGGTGCAGCCTCACCAACGCTGTACAGAGGGGAAGGATCTCGTAACCCGCTGGCGATACTTTGCCCACCACAGCCAAGAACACCATTAGCCTCCTCAGCAGCTTACAAACCTGCCGTGGCACTTTCCACACCCGACCTCTTCAGCACATCACTGCTGAGCTGAAGGCAGGTGGGGAGTAACCAGAGCTGCTTCTTTTCTCTGAACCCGGCTCAAAATGCAGCCCGCAGCCCCGTGTCCGCATTTGCTATGAGCCCCTCGCTGTCGTTACAGCAGAGCAGGACAGCAGCCTCCTCCCAGCCTCCTCCCAGCCTCCTCCTCCCAGCCTCCTCCCAGCATCCCTGCTCGCTTCCGCGTGCGCCATGCCCAGCCCAGCGCGCCTCTGGTCCCCGCTGAGGGCAGAGCTCTGTGCCTGAAGGGGCGGTCAGGGCTGGAACGGGTTTACAAGAAAATTGGTAGCAGGTTTTCAGCTGTAAAAAGGGGTTTTCACGGTGGGTTTTTAACAAGGAAGCTCTGCTAATATCAAAGCCCTGGCTGGGGCTGCAGATCTAGGAAAAGGATCCAGAAAACATATCTCAGTGCCCTCGTGTTTATTAGAAAAGAGACCTGTTTAAATAGTGTCAACCAACTGAAGCAAAACAATACAGTCCAGGGGAGGCTGTCAGGCAGAGCTCTGTGCTCCCTGGTATTTTTCAAGCTTTTTTTATTATTTTTTTTTTCTCCCTTTGTATTTATTTCCTTGCTTTTTGCAGGCAGTGGAAAGTAAAAGCTGGTGGAAATTGAAAGAACGTTTATAGAAAGGCAGGGTTTTTCATGAGACACCAAACGTTTACTGACACCCAACATAACTTCTCTGCTGCACCAGTTTGTCAAATATTTTTTGAAACATGGACAGATTTCCTCTGCTATGCACTGGAGCTGCAGCTCCAGCCCCAGGGGTGCATGGAGAAGGAGAGAGAAAGCTACAGGTTTACAGCTTCGTCTTATTGCTTTTGTGAGATTTGTACGGGATTAATGGGACCAGTGGAAGAGGGGATGTTGAGAAAGGAGGAGAATGAAGGCAAAACTGGGTCTGATGCACCTGCAGCTGGAAACGTGGTTCTGCAGAAGGCTAACGCAGGGCTGGGAGAGAAATCAGAGGGTGAGGTGGTGCAGGGCTGGGAGGCGCGTGGCGAAAATTTCAGCCATGTAGAGCAGGTGAAAATAAAAAGAGCACGGCCGTTATAATAAGGAGGAAAGGGCAATCTGATCTGCAGGGAGAGAAAGTCCGCAACCGCGCGTTGGTTCTGGGCGGCTGCGACCATCCCGCGGGGAGAGAAGAGGCAGCCGGGCGCTGCGGGTGGAGGAGGCGCGGGGGCAAGACTGCTTCCCAGGTCTGCAAGCGGTTCAGAAGCACAGACCTCGCTCCTGCTACCACAAAGAAAACCCACCAAAACCAAAAACCTCAGAAGAGGTTTGAGTGGCTGGCAGCAATGGCAGCAGTCTACTGGCCACTGGCACCCTGTATGAGCTCAAAAAGAGCGGTACTCTCTGTGAGGAGGAGATGGGTGCTCCTCCTCCTGCTGCCCACCCTCCAGCTTTTGCTAAAGCTCTGTCTCCGCCGTGTCCTCGTGCTGACCACTGACAGCCTGCTACACGTCTCCTCGCTACCAGTTGGCTTCGCTAGATAATGGTTTCCAAATCTACGTGTTTGCTTAGACTACAGTGCCGCGTACATTCAATTACACTAACTCCACCAAGAGCAGCATGTTTTTAAATTAATATAAACTTACCAAAATGCAATTTTATAACTGATTCATGTTGCGTCTGCACTTCCTCCAAATTTAGTTTGAATAATGTTTTCTAATCTACTACTACATAAAACAAACTGAGGAACTTTGATATTATTTCCATGTGCCTGTGGGCTCAAATGCGGCCATCTGTGCAACTTCAGGCTCTGCTTCGGAGCCAAGAGTGATTATTTACTTACATTTGTCCTTGGTCCTCTCCGGAGGAACATATTTGTGCAAGTGCTTTTGAGTGCTTTCCTGTGTCTGTGGGATCTCCCCACCTGTGTGCTCAGTTATCTTAGATAGCAGTCAGATGGGCTTTTGAAAAAGGGACCAGAGTTGTAAATGATACATTTCTTCACCTGCTTACTTAAAAACACTTTTTTTTTTTTCTTTTTTAACTGCAAAATTTCATATCTGGCTTGAGGTCCCTTAGCTTTGTTTCGTAGCTTTAACACTAACCTTTCACCTTTCTCTTTGCCCTCCTATAAGCAACCTCTGATTTTGGCGATTTTCTTTCAGTGCGTCAGATCCAGTGCTCTCACACACAGCTCACTCACAAAGCTCTTGTCAGCAATTTTGCCTGGATATTTCCAGAAAATTAAAGCGATTGCTCCTGTTGCGTTTTGATGAGCCTCATCAAACTCTAAGGCCAATTTTACTAATATTTCAGGATTTCCATGTCCTCTCTGACAAGATACATTTCTAAAATGTTGAACATTTTGCACATTTAGTTCCTTGCATTTGGGCCCTTCAGCTCTTTCCATGGTGTGAAGTGAAACGTGACAACTTATCTACCTTTCCAGAGTCACCTACCAACAACATTACAAATAAGTGGAGACATTTATTTTCACCCACTACAACACATTTGGTAGCACATTTGGTATATATGATAGCATGTATGTGTGTATACATATGTGTTTTTGTTTTTTTATTTTTTTTTTTAATTTTTATTTTTTTTTATTTTTTTTAAGGGAGGCAGACTTTTAAGCCAGCAGGGCAAGACTAGATTAAAATTTTTGGCACCTGGTGAAGCAGAAGCAGCACTTTCAGACCACTGAACTAGTAAATAAATTGTATCTGACACTGAAATAAGAGGGAATTACTTTTAAATACAGACATTTAACTGTCCTTTGGCCTGGGTGAGTAGATGAGGTAGTTTGTACCTACTCCAGAAATCTTCAGAAAGGGATAAATCTTGCAAGACAGGTTCTAAATAAAAGTGCAGAATACCTGAGGTGGTGCTGATGACTTGGAAACCTTGCATGCTTCAAGAGTTTGTTCTGCTTCAAATCCAGTCTGGGATTAGTCCCGTCCAATCCTGCCTGTTCCCAAACAGCAGCTGCTGCAAACAGTCTGGGGTTTACATCTGCAGATTCTGTTGTCTTCAATGAGAGCTTTGGCTGGGTAAGGATGTCAGAATAAAGCAAAATTTGTCTTCCCTCTGGGTATCTGAGAGGAGGTTGTGTAGTAACTTTCAAGTGTTTCCACTGATCAGAAATGCGTCAGTCCAGAATCCTGCTTGGGACTTTTAACTCTGACCCCAAACACCCACTTAGGAAGGGATCGGGGCTTGGGAGGCCACTGAAACTGAGAGTCTCCCATTTGGCCAGTTGAAGTGCAGGGTTTTATTTTTCCTGGTGTTGTAGTAAGGTGCTGGAGAGTTTGTATTATCTATAAGAAAACAATTCTTCCTTTGTTTTCCTAATTAATTTAAATTTTAACTCTCCCTCTAAGCTCAGGATCCTGCATCTCTCCATTCAAAAGCTCAGCTGGTCTTATTTAGATGGCTTAGCAAGTAGAAAAACGGCACATTATTGACATATTCCTGATTAAACAGCAGCCGGGGTGGCGGTTCTGGGCAGCAGCTACAGTTTGAAGTGCAGGAGCCCTGTTTCCCTGTACACAAATCCATTCTTACCCATTTTTTGTCCATGGTCTGCTGTCCTAACCAAGGACAGAAAGTACCGAAGGTGACGGTTCATTAGTGTTGGGTCATTTCACGTTTCTCCAGCTCAGGGCTGATCCACTCGTTGAAGAACTTTGCAAGTCAACTTCAGCTGGGAAGTTAGGTGAAATGAGAGTTCGTCAGGAACTTTCCTATTTAACTGCCTAATCAAAAACTTTTTGATGGAGATGAACCAGTCATTGTGAGCCCTTTTTGCAGGGAAAAAGCTTCTCTAGCCCAAGACAGAATTTGTGGTTTAAGAGTAGAGAGAATCAGGTTTAGGTCTTCCTGATAATGCTTCAGAAAAAGGATTTAAAAGTCAGTCTGCCACGTTCCAGAGATGGACCCACTAAGGGCTTACCTGGAAGAAAGGCTTATTACAACACTTTACTTCAGTGGGATACAAGAGCTAGACTTGCATTCAAAGTGGGTATGTCGAGCAGACTTGCTTCTTTTCCAACCCATTTCCATATATTTTTACTTGCTGTATGGGCCCCAGTAAAGCACATCAAATTGGTTAAGATCAGATAAATTCAAGATGATCTCAACTTGGATGGCACACATGCCTGAGTTTTCCCTTTAGATACCTTGTACATCATTTGGTGTTTTATACCTGACCTTCTTGACTGTTTACACATGACAGCTAATGAACTGCTAGAGAACAATAGATGGTCAGTTTTGCTAGTGTCCAACAGCTTATTACATTGTTATTATCAATTACTGTTATCATCAGTTATCGTTATTATTATTGTTATCATCTTTTTAATTCTTTGAATTTTCCCTATTTTTCACTACTTTGCTTTAGAATAGTGTTCTGTAAATTCTGAGCAGCAAGCTTGCACCTTAGCTGATATTTGGCAGAGGGGCTTCATGTGTGATCATTCCTCCTTCTGAGACAACATCTTTGTTGGCCAGTGGAAAAAGAAGAAGAAAAAAAAAAGCCAAAGTACTGTCCTTGCCTACACGAGAAGTAACACACTTAAGTGGCTGCATCCATTACACTCAGTCCCTTATGAGTCATGCAACTCCTATCAGCCCTGAAATTTCCAGCAATCTGGCTTAAAAACTAGTGTTCCCATCTGCTGTTACCTCTCTTCTTCCATCTCATGTAATAATTGGGCGCTAATGATGTTTAACTGAGGTCTAAACTCATTGTTTCAGCCCACATGTGGGACCTGGACAAATGTCCTTAAGTCCTTTGCGTCAGGATATTATTGTATTGGGACGGTGAATTTTCTGCACCAGACGAATGGAAAATGTTTGATTTGGATTGAACTTGTCATTCTTTCACAGAGAACATTTCACAAGCTGACAAACATTTAAACATTTTAAAAAGAGAGGAATATTTTCATAGGTACATAAATGATATATTAATTGAAAAAAAAAACATGATAAACATCAACGTTGTTGGCATTCATGCTAATATGACTAGGTGCAAAGAATTTGATTGCTAAAACAGGATGAAAGGGTAGGTGAAAGAAAGAGAAGTTAGGTTGTAATATAAGATGGAACAGGTTCATAAACTTTTCTCAGATCCCAGCAGATGAAAGGCAAAATGCTACCCGTATTTTGTAACTTTTTCTCAAGATAGCTGGGGGAACCAGCTGCAAAGAGATAATATTCACATATAATTTTAAAAGCTATGACTGTATGAAATACTTAAATCTTCTTCTTGTGAAAATAATCACATACAAGTACTTAGTCTAATTTATTGCTTTGCCATCCTAACTTCCTGTGAGAGTAGGATATTTTTGTTTTGTTTTCTAATTTAACACATTTCTATTAGTAGCTGTTATCTGTTTCCTACCAGTTTACCTATAAGCTGACAGTAAAAAGTTGTGCAAAGGTAGAATTTTATCAAAATTTATCATCTCAAGCTCTGAATTTCAAAGATGTCCATGACATAAAGACACCCAGATCATTAGTTCTAAGACGAAACACATTTCGTTGAGGACAGCTTGGATAAAGATCAAGGTATCTGAAGGTAGAAATACAAAACAACATTAAAAGTCACACCATATTTTTGCTCTGAATAGCATTAAATTGTTCTTAACTTGAAAACTCAGTCATTTGTCAGAAAGCACACAGGTATTTGAAAGCTTAAACACTCATTTATGGGATTTCCTCCCCAAATAAGGAAAATGTACGTTAAATAAACCATTTTTTTTCTAGACTATGCAGTTTGATTTACATATCTATTAAATCTCTATGGTAAATCTGCTTGCCAAATATTGATTTAGAAGTCTAAAACTTCTGAATGTACGAAACCGGCAAGTTGACATAAACATCAGTGTGAGGCACTGAGGTCACCACTTCAGGCAGAGCCCAAACACCAGATGGCTCCTTACAGCCAGGCACGTGGGAAAAAGCAGTGGGAACGGCAAAGGATGGTCGGAGCAGATACACATCCACACAAAGGTTAGTCCACGTCAAGCCCTTCAGAAATTATTCAATCAGCTTGGAACACCATTCTAAAACTTGTAATCACTTGTCTGCACAGCACAGACACAAGACTTTTTCATTTGGAAAAAGGACAAACCAAACTCCTACTTGATCAAGAACTTTGTGCTAGTTGCCTCCTTTGTCAATACAAGATTTAATACTTCCAGATTTAACTTTTTTTATTTTTTTAATGGTTTTGTATGGCATTCTGCTTTGTATTACGGCAGACTGTTAGACTGTGCCACATTAGCACCTGTACTTACAATTCATTTTCTCAATATTGACAAAAAAAAATCCACAGAATTATACTAAAGTGTTAGAAATCCTTCTTGAAAATACTTGCTTTCAAAGGCAAAACATGGAAACACTATTAGAACCAAGATGAGCACTTCTAAGAAAAAATAATAATAAAAAATCATATAAATGATTTCCTAACCTAATGATTTCTTCATGACAAAACCCAACAATATTCCTGAATCTCTCACACACATTTTTGTCAATTCCCAATTATGTTCTTTAAGGCAGCAAATTCAGTCACCATGAATCCTCTATCCACCCTCTCCCAGTTTCCACAAAGTCAAATTGCTGGCAATGAGAGAACTGAAATGGAATTTGAAGCACACCTAGTTGAGAACAGAGAAAGTACAGCTATAGGAAAAAGACAACATTAAGATGTTATAGTAGCAAACTACCGGGGATTAAAGGTAACAGTGGAAGCTAACAAGCTAACAAACAAGTCATTTATGATTTATGATTTACTTGATTTATGATTTTGGGGATTTTTATGTGTTGCATGGGACATATTTATGCAGGTAAAGAAATAATTAGCGTTCACACTGAACTAAACTCTGCAACCACATGCACACACGGATGTATCAGGCAAAGTTATTTTGAATGGAGACAAAAAAAAACAGGTTTGAAGCCACTTCTGTCACATTTGCCACGTGTAGCCAACACACCAATGCAGATTTCAGGATCTTTTTAGCACATCCCATTTCACAGCATAGATCCTTTGGCTGGATTAGCTCTGATTATATACAATTATATCAAAATTAAGAAGAAACACTAAAACAAACCAGCTCAATCAAAAAACAAACAAACAAACAAAAAATCACTGGGCTCCAAACAGAATTAAACACAGATTTGAAGAGCTAATTAAACATTTGTGGCCAGTTGGCTATTAAAACAGACAACTTCCAGGCAGAAAACACAGTATGTGTAGGGTTTTTTTTCCCTTATCCCTAATACAGTAGTTGAAATCGTTCAAGTAGAATTATGAAGTTCTTAAGATCCTGATGATAGGGTCTGCAAGGCTGTTGTTTTGTAACAAAACCCTTCCTTCTTTAAGGATGGCCAATGGATTACAGCTTATTGTAAACGTCTTAATGTATTGATACAGCAATGGACAAATGAATGCAGTTGCCGTCATTTATTTATATGTTGAAGGCCTCACGTCAAGTCACTCATGAGAAGCTACGCTACAAAGTAGGTGATGGAGGTAACGTGGGGAAGGAGCTCGAATGACACAAAGTCCCACCCTTCCTATGGAAGGCAGCTGGGGGGATTCATAGAGGCAGAAAGCAACAATTTCCCAGTGGACAAACCATCAAATGGTACAGAAATATTTTAGCTAAAAGCAGAGAAAAATTAAGGTTTCAATGAACATAGCTGAGAGGGCACTGTGACAGTAAACGCAATTAGAAGATGGATAATGATAAGCAAAGAATTTCTGAATTCAAGAAAAGATGCACAGGCACCCTTATATGCTTCCAAATTATGCATGTCATCTTCAGATCCTGCAGTTCATTAAGGGCACATCTAATTTCCATTCAATATACCTATAAGCAGCTTAAAAAACAAACTAACATGTCTTTCTCCCCCACCCCACAGCACAACAGTAGAGATAGAACAGAGATGACAAAATGTGATCTCAAAAGCTATAGTTCACCTTACTTTAAACACTGACTCATTTCTCCTAAATTATGCAGCAAAATTTATGCACTCTGGGAAAAACTGCAAACTAATTAAGGATCTGGAAAAGTACACATGAAAAACAAGGGAACTGAGACTAGAATACAAAGGCAGTAGTGCATGGAAAAGAATACAGCAAACTTTTAACCATCCTTTTCCATACTTGAACAAGAGATGCAGAACCTGAAAGATGTCGAATTTGGAACACTTTACTGCCTCTATCTCAGACAGTGCAGTCAGCTCACAATTTTTCTTCTACACAGAATCAAGACTTCAACTTATTTTTCTTCATCATACATAATTAATATTCAAAACAAAAATATTTTACAATAAATAATATCGGCTGTAGCTTCTCATGATTCTGGCCTCACACTAAGCACACGCTACTGGATATCAGAAACAAACGTGCTTTACCTGCACACTAATTGAGCGCATATAGGTTTTTGTTGTTGTTGTTTGCTTTACCCTTCTCAGAAGCACACAACACCAAACGAAACAGGGCACTGTGAAAGGTAAACTACCCATCCCAATTTGGTAATCCTGCCTGTCCCAGCTCTGTAATTTTGAACGTTCTGAAACGACATATATTCCATGTAAACCACCAAATGAGTCCCTTCCTCTAGCCAAATAATTTCACACTATTCTCCTTTTAATCCTCTAATCTGGATGTTAACAAGATGTATTATTGAGCCTACCTACACAGCTAACTGCCAAGCTTTAGATGAAGAGATTTTTTAAATCTGTATTTGTTCATCTAAGAAGACCACCATCCCACACCATTTCTTCCAACTATGCCAACATTACGGTTTAGCAAGTTACCGTTCTCTTTACCAAAACCTCAAAAAAGATCTAATTTCTGTTCTCTTCCAGAAAAGTCAGTTTATCATTCCAGATACAAACCCCAAGGGTCTTTACAATAATTTTGAAATGTAATCTGCCCATACTGTCCCTGTTTCAAACAGACTGAATTTCTGGCCATTTTATGTCTTAAAGAATTGCATTTACCTTTGAAGATGTTTCAAAAAAGCATCTGTAATGTTTCTTTATACTCAAAAGGATCTACTTATGTTATCAAATCTATCTTTCTTGTTCTCTCCACATCTGAACAACCACTTCTGGCCCCTTTGCTGTCTTACAATTAAGCTAGTAGTTTTTCTACCAGTTTAGTAGAAAACTAATAGTACTTCTACAATGGTAAGTTTCTGCCATTCCAAATTCTCTCACTGTTGTGTCCACTTCCCTTCTCTAAGTCTCAGAAACTTTGTTAAACTGTCATGTGCTTGGAAGCTAAAACAAGGTATAATTTCTAGTTATTCCTTGTAACCCTTCTAGGGTATCTTCTCAAAACAAAAAATAAACTAGCTTGCTATATAAATCTTATTAACAAAGAAAGAAATATCTGACAGTCTGCAAGTAAGAAAAGGATGAAAACAAATCAGGTAAACACTAGTTGTAATAATAACGTTGCTAAAGTTAAACAAACACAGTTCATTTTTTCTTATTTAATAAATAATATCAAAAAGTGAACCTTTTTTGTTACATTATTGGAAAAAACAGTTTCTTATCTAACTCCAGCAATTATACAAGCCATAATGAAACAGATTTAGTTTTGGAAACCAGCTTTTTGGGTGGACATTCCATATCCCGTTTAAGTGGAGTCCAGTGTGCACAGCCTCACAACTATTGATGACTTTTCCACTCCTGGGCTTGGTCTTCTTTTGTGGTGTTCTGGTTCCATGGATGACCTCACTGTTCATTTGCAAAAAACAAAACAACAAAACAAAACAAAATAAAAAAACACCCGAAACAAACATATTCCTTGGTTAACATTGAAAAAAGCCCACAAAAACGTGGCAAGGTTCAACACCTGATCAAGTCATAACTACTTTTATGATATCATCATACAGATGTTCGATTATGTTTGTCACATCAACAGTAACATGGCATTTTATCTTTAGCCTTGTAGAAAAAAAATGAAGCCTGATATTATATGCACATATACACACACGGAGTACACTTGACAAAAAACACTTTTATGTGGTTTACATTTCACTTTTATTTAATCCTCAAAACTGCCCATATTGCAGGGTTTTTCTTGATGAAATATGGAACTGAGCAATTAATTCTACAAAATTATGGTAAAAACTTGCTCATTTTTCTACCTTATTGCTAAGAAACTTTACAGGTGCACAGTTTGTAAAAATAACCCTTTTAAGACTGAATGTATACACATGCTACAGGATTTATAAAAAAATGACATTAGCATAGCACCTCCATATGGGGCAAATGCAGTGTTGAACATAGACAGAATGCTTACAAAGTTAGAACTGTTCATTTATTTTACAACTTCTAAAGGGAAGAAATTGTTCAGTCCTAAAAGGGTTAAGCAGAAACCCTAATATACTTCTTTTTCTAACAAAGCTGCCACTCAATCCCACAGTACAGTGCTTGAAAACAAAGTCGAAAGTCTGGCACAGGAAAGTATACACATTTGTTCAGTACTCATAAACACAGCTGCTTTTGAAAGAAAGTAAATAATATGGTTAATAATTGAAGAGCGTCTAGTTTCAAGATAGACACCTCTACGGAGTCTTTTAATCTACAAGTGGGTAGCTGACTTCTAATAGATATTTTCTTTCACTTGGCATTAAAATTTTGTATATGGGGAATTCACAGATTTGTCTTGAGTTCATGTCTTTTCAGGTAACCATTCTGATCTTAAAAGTCTGTGCAATGAAAAAAAGTATAGAATATCATTATTAACACAGTTGTGGGATACCCTCAGGGCACATAATTAGGAAAAACATCAGCAGCAGGTTATTAAAGACTATGCTAGTGTTGAATTCTGAAATGCAGTTCCAAACAAAAGAAAACAAGAAAAGGCAGAGCTAAATTTGAGCGCTTAATTTGCTTTTTTCATCCTACAGTTGGAACTATAACAACATTCTGAACACAGACTCAATTTCTATGCATATAGAGTTAACAGCAGACTTAACAGCTAGACTTGAACAGTTATAATTGTTTCATATTGAAACATTCTAGAAGTAGTTTTATCAAAATGTTGAGATATTGTTAATATCATGAAAATTGGTTAACAGCTCACAAGGCCAATAAATGTAACAATAACACCCCACAGAAAAAAGTTCAGGAAGATAATATATCTGAACAACTGGACATCTGAACAACAGTAAGGACCTGGAAGACCATTTCTGTACTACAGAATAACTACTGGCAACAATGGAGCCACAAACCCAAGGGAAAAATGGGGTTTAAAATAGTCTTGTAAGCACAACTTAATCTGTTTTTCACCCACTTGGCTGTAGTGTGTAGAACACAGAAATTAGGCTAAGACGTCAGGTTCTTTACAAGTCAAGGAATATTATAATATATCTATTGGGTGAAATTATTGCAAATAAAGAAACTGAATATAAAAAGTATTGCATTTATATGTAAAAATTTTAAAATAATGAGTATAAAAGCAGGTGTCAAGTTCTGAAAAGCTATCTAAAATATTCTTTGACGGTTAAAAGGCTTGTTATGGTTTGCCTACTGTGTGTATATCATCGTTCTTGAATATCCTTCTAAATCTGATACATGTATCACTTATTTTAATTCTGTCTAATTAGTGATGATAATCTGTGGGTCTTGATTTAAGCAGTACTGTAAGATACTTATGTGCTTCAAACAAAAACACTGAAATGATTCCTGTCACAAAACAATTAACATGAAGTTTTATAGCACGTACACAAGTAAACAGATTTGCAAGTAAATGCCAGTAAACAGTTTAAAACAGAGATAAGGCCACAATGAATTCTGCCCTTGGTCACTGAACAGAGATGAGGTGAGGCAGTATTCACTAGTGCTAAGGAACCAGCATTGTGACTATGTCATGGGAATAAGTTTCGTAACACAGAAGAGCAAATGTGAAGGCCTGTGGTAGAATACAAGCACATTTTAGAAGGACAGTGGCACTGATTTAAACTATTTAGCTAAATACGTTTTATAACCGATTTCTTCCGTTAACCACATTGTTTTCACATGTACAACAGAGCACTAAAGCAAACAAGTAGAATGGAGCGTCAGAGTATGGTGCAGAGACAATGCTTCAAAATGGTGGTGGGTGTTGGAACTGGAGTAAGTGGTCAGAAATAAAAACTCTATGAAAATGGTCAACAGGTAAGCTTGAAAGCAATGCACTGTAGAAGCCACAGGTTCACATTTACACAGTAGTTGTGGCTCATGCTTCAGGGTATAGAAAAGGCTGAACACACCACAAAATTTGTATTTTGGCTTTTAAAGAGGAAGATCACACTATCAAAACTTGTCCTATGAGTCTATGCCTAGTTCTGTGACTACAAATGAACTACTGGGATATACTTTCAAATACAAATGAAACAGGCAGGTCTACAAGGAGGGATAAAACATGGCAAAGTCAAAATGAAAAACAAACACAACAACCAACAAAGTCAAAGTGCAAATGAGCCTTAAATTTATGATGGAGAGAAGACTTGAATGTTGCACAAGCTGTTGGCAGGGAAAGAGAAACCCACAGGAAATAAGGATGGGAGAAGCTGTCATCTTCATAGTGCTTTTATGATTTTCTATTTGCCCATTTCCAAGTAATAAAATTTACTTCTAGTTATTATGGTATGATTACTTCACAATGAAAGCACGTTCTCAATACAAGTGTTACACCGAAGTCTGGCCAGTATGAAGAAAAACATGCTTTTTGTGATTCTCAGTGATGAAGGGCATCACCTACCAATCCCATTTGCAGTACATACTTCTCATGATATTTTAGTTACATGCCAACAAGACAGAAGACATGCTGCCAAATGAAGTTATTGGGAACATTCCACTTTTGAAATAAAACATTTAACTTACACTTAATACAAATTATGTACAAGATTAGAAAAACCTGAACAGATCCTGAAACATTTTCGGATGCAATGACTGTGAAAGGAGAGGGGGAGTAACCCAGTAACAACCCTTCAGAAACACCAACATATGCCTGTGACATGAACAATCATTAATATGACTGCTTGAGATGTCACTTAAAAAAAAAACTCACGTAATGTTAGAACCTCAAGAATTATCACTATAAATACATATTTAAAAAAAGGAAAACAGAAATAACTATTAACAATGACTGAAAACAGAGCACTAAAGTTAACATACATTGCATGTATTGCAGGCAAGGCAGAGGCATTTTTTAAAGCTTTTGCACAGACTTCATATAATCTTAAAAAAAATATGCTGGCCTTTACAAGGTTCTACTTGCTGAAATAAAAACAATTTCAGTTCATAAAAAGTCACAAGACTTCAGTTTAAAAAAAGGAACAGTTCCAGCCACAGACCAAAAATATATATATTTTTTTAAAACTGGAAGAGTATGGTAATTAGATTATACAAGCATGGTCAGGCTTGGAACCTGAATATACTTCAGAGCAAAAGCTCAGAGGAAAAAAAAATATAAACTATTTGGTAACAAAAGTGTACTATATGTTGTGATACAAAAAAGGTATGGTGAAAATGTACCTTTTATACTAAAGCTTATACAAGTTCCTTGGTCCATAAAAACTATGTTGTGTTCATGTTTTCTAGTTTGCTCAACATGTATCCCAGCCACATTTTTATTTCTTGCCCATTAAAAAAAACAGCTGAAAAATAGATTTTCAATAAAGTTCTTATGTTTCGGATGTATTTTTTTATTGTGGCTTCTATATTTAAGATCAGCACTTGCAGGTAACAAGGTTCAAAATAATATCACCTAAAATGGAAAGGTGTTTTCCCATGAAACCACAAAAATTGTTCAGTTCTCTTGAATGTAGCACTTAAAAGTCAGTTAAAGTCCAAACAAACAACGGTAGTTAGGAAACTACAGTTGCTGTAGATGATGTGACGTTGGTTGGATTTGTGCTGACATTTGTGTAACTTCCCTCGCTGTTTGCATTTGTTTCACTGGAAGCCATGAGGCTTGAGTTGGCTCTGAGGATTGCTCCAGCAGCACTGCAGTGCGGTCGTGGCCCTGGTTCCGGCGTGTATGTAAAGGTAAGGCTGGTGGAGTAAATTATGCCATCGTTACGGACCAAAGTTACTGGAACTTGGACTGGCTGGCGGACCCACCTCCAACCCTCTCGAAATGCAGAAATATCTGGAACAACACATAGCATGCTCTCTGCGCATCTGAAAAACAGGAGAGTCAACTGAGTACAACAAAACTTACACTTAAAGAAGGAGTATACACTATGGAAAGCATCTAGTAAAATGCAACCACTATAAAAGTAGTTTACTGTACCTGTACATCGTTTCAGCTTCCACATCCCCAAACCAGACACGTAAATTTGGAGTGAAGTTCTGTCCTGTAAGTTCCAACATTGCTACATCCCCACCACCATTCAACTGGATAGGGGGTGAGCAGAAAAGAGAAAATCCACAAAAAAAAAAAAAAAAAACATATTAATAAAGACAAAAAGACACTCCAAAAAAAATTCTTCACTGTGCATACAAGAACTATAAACAACGCTGTTTCTATTAGCTGGATGAAAGAGAAATAAACAGACATACACAACTGAACTGTAAAGTAAACTCATCTAAAAGATACGGCCAAATAATTTGATATCCTGAAGGGACTTCTAATTCTTGATAATAACCATTTAAAATAAAAGTCAAAAAGGCTTTGAAAACAAGAACAAAGAATCTTTCAGATAACATGTTAGGAGAGCTTCAAGTTTTTCAACAGCACGTGGCTCACTTTCTTAATAAGGTTTCAGTCTGGCTCCATTAGAAGCACAAGTGGCTGTTTTAAGAGTAAAAATAAATTTCTAAATAAGCAAACATGAAGTAAAAGTCCGTAGTATTTTAATATTTTAATATATTATATACATTATATAATATATAATATATTATATATATTTAATATATATTAAAATATAATACAATAATTATTAAAATATAACAAATAATTAAAATATAATATTTTAATACCACCACCACAGTATTTTAAAAAATAAAATTCGTAATGTACAGAACAATATTAATATTATCCCTGTGATGGATATGCTCACATATTCTGAAATGTAGCGGATAAAAATTATTGCAACATAAAGTAATTTTCTTATTTATAAAACTAGTATGAATGTTTTCCTACAGTAGCCCACAAAGGTACTGTGAAGGTGAAACCAGCGTGACAAAAATAATCTCACATGAAAGAGTTTATAAAAATAAATAAATACATAAATCACTTACTTGAAGACTTTCTACAACAGGCACAGGTGTCACTGGAGCATGGACCGGTCCCATCCCCTCATAAAATGTGTACTCTGCTTTATCTGTGCTAATGATTGTCCAAGAAGCTCCGTCATTAATCATTTCTTTATTTGGTTCTTTTGGGCATGGAGTGGCCTTAGAAAGAAAGTTTTAAATCCAATCTGTATAATTGTTTGACAATCATAGAGCTAAAAAGCATCTCAGCCAGTAACAATGTCTATTAGTTCAATAACACGTTTCCTCTAACAAAATGCACTAGAGAAATAGTCACATACAGTTCAACAAACCTAGCGGAAAGCAAACTTCTCAGAACATTGTAACTCTCACCTACGATATAGCCACCTCTCCACCTTTCTTGAGCTGGATTTATTTAATAGGTTTTTATTTTTTGTTCAGCTTTCCAAGTTTTATCATTATTCAATAGACATTAACAAAAACTACAGCAACTAGAAGTAGGTATTTGAAAATAGACCTTGTGTTAATGACAAAGCGACCAAAACAGCCACAGACTGAAGTGAAATACTTTTCATTTTATGAATTATACCTGGCCAATCACCAAGATTTTTTTAAGTTGTTCTCTATCTACAAAATGATGGAAAAAAACAAGCTTATGTTTCAATGTTTGTGCAAAGACACGGGAGAAGCTGAAATGACAACCTTGCAAATGAGCCAGAAACTTTCATCATTTCCTTGTAAATCCTACCAAATTAGTATACAAAGATGTGAAACACATTGACAACCATCTTCTTAAGGCAGCAAAAGCCTCTCTGAACAATTCCATTATCTAGCAACCAGTAAGGAAATCGTGCATAGGTTAAACATTGACACAGAAGAAAGATGGACTGAAAAATTCTAAGTTTAATACCTAAATTCTGTTTGCTTCTATAACGCTTTAAATGTATGGAGGCACATAATCACAGACTTCACTCTTCAAAACTGTTAGATAAACTTCACAGGTTAGATAAACTAGCACAAATTGCCTAGTTCAGATGAAAGGAAGTCAAGATCAAAGCTGAGTTCAGGTGGACTCTTCATTGTGATATGATCAGGTTAAAAACCACTGAAAACAGCTTGCAAGAAAAGCATGTAATGAGGATAGAAATACAGACCTGTCCCAGCTCAAGACCCAACTGGTATTTTCATTAGAAACATACAAAGCTTCTAAATTACTAGCCCAGCTTCAAAACAGAAACTGTTATATACTATTTTGACAAAGGACATTTTCCCTGCAGGTAAACTACAATTCCTGGTGACATGAATGGACTGACATGCTTCAACCCATAACAAATAAAGACACGGATATCAAAAATGAATGAGCCTGTACAGCATCCTTGACTGGTCCTTTCAGACCTGTTAATCACCTGACTCAAAATGGGAGAAAAATGCCACAGAATTTGTTCCGACATGGTCCTGCTATGTCAAAGAATCATTTCAGGAACATATTACTCCTCCTGTCACAGAAATCCTTGAAAAACTACCCTTCTTCCAGAGAAACATTCGTCTTTGTCATTTTCAAGCACAGCAGTTTACCTTCAGGCTCTTTTTTTTCCCCTGAACTTTCCTTTCCTAAACTTTCCTAACTTTTTCAACAAAAAAGTTGGCACTGGAAGGTTGAAATGCCTTAACACCATGCTTAGTACCTCATGTATCGACTGGCTTCACATGGAGACAGGATGGGAAACAAACAACTGCACAACATTAACAAAGGAGAGAATTCCCCAAGGACTGGTAAACACAAGTCAAAAGGAATCAAACTGATGGACTACACAGCTACAAAATGATACTAGAAGACAGAGTCAGGGATGTAGCTCTTAACATCCCTTAATACAAGAAATGTGGATACTGGCAGAGCACAAGTGCAATGGACTGAATAAAGTGACCAGGTCTGCCTGCTTCCTATAAACAGCATCTCCTCTTGCTGCTGTTAGACAGATATGCTCTGATCCAGCAAGGCATTATTTATAATCCTTCCGTAGTCTCCAGAATATATAACCATCTTTGAAAAGAGATCTGGCTGGTACTTCAATAACTGAATCTCAATTTTATTTTGTAGGTTCATGCTGACCTGCTGGCTTTTTACAGCCTTTCTGCTTTAAGCCTTTAATTTCTCTATACTGGACTATTTTTATTCACCCATGAGAACTGTCACCCTAAAGTGTGTGTTTTTCCCCCCACAGTGACCACAGACTGGCTAGACTCCTGCTATAGAAAATATATCCAGCAGTCAATGCTCAGCAGGTGAAAGATGCCACACATGCCTTTTTCCCTGGTCTTGGTCTTCTGGTCCAAAGGAAGAAACAGATAAAATAGGATGTCTCTCCTGCAACTGGCAGAAAGATCTTATCTTCTGTCATGATTTCAGTTACCAAAGAGAGACAACAGGCTGATGTGCAAGTTAACAGATGTTATTCAACAAGCAGAAGAAGCAGGTACCGACTCCTCTAAAAAATTCAGAAGATTGCGTTGTCCTATTGTCTCAGCCCTACCCACATGGAAAGTTCAAAGCTCTTATCACACTGGGCTCCACGAGTGTTGTATAAACTGTAGCGTGTTAGGATGTCCCTACAGTCCCACAGGCATTTCCAGGATACTGAAGTAAGGCCGCTGTCATGGAAGCAGGAGTTGCTTCTTCATTCAGCCTTTTCCCCAAAAGTAGTTCAAGAAAGATCAAACAGCAAGGCTGATCCTGAGTCACTGCAATTCCTGTTTCATTGGTTTCTTTTCTTCCTGACAAAGACCCATTCTGCTTTACGAGAAAGTACTTTGATAGATATTATCACTGCTATCTGCTGGGGGAAGAACCAAAAGAACCAGCCACTTCTGAGCTACAGGTCATGAATATGTTTCCCGAAAATATGAACAAAGCTTCTCATATTCTTTCCACTGTCCCAGTTTAGGATACAAGTCAACTGAGCCTTTACTAATCCTTCTTGTCCCTTCCCTTAAATTACAGGAAATCTTTAAATAGTTAGCTTTCCACTTTCCTGCTTCTACCTTTCTTATCCTAGAAGCTAGAGCTCTTCTAAGAAATTCCCGAGTCTTCACCAAGTGTGGCAATTTTCCTGGGGCACAGCATTCTCTCTCAATACCCTTTGCTATTTGAGCTGCACTGGATTTTTAAAGAGAAGATGCTGCAATACTCAGATGGGCTTGAACTTGATCACATTCTAATGGCAATTATCATGCTGAAAGTCTGCTAAAAGCACGCTAACATATGCGAGACTAAACCCAGCTTGCTAGCATATTATATGAGCTGTCAGAACAATCGCACGCTATTTTTTTACAGCTCTTCCTTGGGGTTCATTCCTGTTAAAGTAGCTCATTAGGGATATTTTTCTCCACCTGCTGGAGAAACTTTACTGAAGACAGAGGTGGCTACATTCTTTAGGGACAAATCAAATTTCTGTGGCTTTACAAATTACTGTGGTCAACTGCCTTAACTGTCTATGTTTATGCTCCTAGCCAAGAGTGCAACGCTGCTAAGTGCATCATGAGATACAACTACGATGAACTCTATTATGTCCTATTTGCTGTAAGCTAGAAGTGGACAGACAAATAAGTGGCACAACTCCACTAGCACACTAACTTGTTAAGCCACAGTATTCTATGTTTCCATTTCTTCCCTTTAAGAAAACAGAAATTTATTGTCTAGACAGGCATCGAAGAGGTTATGAGGAAAGAAAAACAGATTTTGCAAAAAGACAGATAAAGTTTGTTGCTTTCCATCCTCTGTCTTTTCAAAACAAAATATTAGATTCTCATTCAAAACCAACTGCGAAACTGTCATTCATACATATTTTGGGAATATTTGGGAAAAGTCTGCAAACATGCTTCTCATCTATTGAAATAGGCTTAAACAACTCACTTGAAATTGGATTATTCTCTCCTGGGAAAGGCACAAATACATTCTCTCAGTGTCTTTAAGGTAAAACGCACACTTATGGAGCTGCGATACTGGATCATCTGCATCCAATAACGCTGTTTGTTTATCTACTTTTCGAATTATCTGTGAATGAAATTGTACATATATGTTTAGGACAATTTCTGTACTTCATTACATTGAAGATTACATATGTACTGTTAGTAAAGGAAGTGAAAGGTCACATTTTTCAAGTTTCCATGCCTCCTGTTTTAATACCAACATTAGATTCATAATTCCTAATACTTTTGGATACAATATTGAAGTGACACTCAGTACTACTGCTTCAATGTGCTGCATGCATATGTATTTTACCTTTTTCCCCACTCTTATAGCAACAAAAAAAA
>VXAA01005302.1:384738-434522 GCA_013399115.1 Anseranas semipalmata
AAAAAAAAAAAAGGCCAGGCTTCAGCAAAATCTACTTTTGTTCCATTTCTTGATACAAAAGAACAGTAGGTCAAGTATTAACAGACTTCTACAGAAGCACATGCTTCCACCATCGATAGCATCAAGAATGGCAGACTGGTTGCTGAACCAAAACAGTTGAAAATAATAATTTAGTTTAAAGGTATTGAGATGTCCTTAAGTAAGTTTTGCAAACACAACAATCATAGTATATCTTAACAGTTGTTCATTAAATATTACTTAAAGGCAACTGCAAAGAACAATTGTTCCTTACAATCTGGCAGTTCAGTGCAAAAATATATGCTGATTTAATTCAGAGCTGTTACATTATTTTTAAAAATTAAGTTATTCCCTTACAGACAGTGGAAACGTAGCTTGGAATTTTAACTCAACTTCTAGAAAAAGGTTAATACTTCATGTCATGCAACAGCAGCAGAAGCAGCAGCCACAGTGCTTGAAGATTTCTAAGCCAACAATCAGAAAGCCAACCATGTTCTCTGGGATTTCTAATGCTAATAAATAGCATTATTAGCAATATAATTTTCAAGTTCTTCGCACTAACTTAGGTCTGCAAGTTACCTTTGAATTGCATCACCTTCAATCACTCTTATAAGGCAAGACTTTTAATGTTCTCAATAGCAAACATAACAGAAAACTTTAGCCTGATTTGTTTAAATCTGCAAATCTATTTCTACCTACAAATAAGGCTTCTGGAATCATAAATAATGGCATCTGCTTTAGGCAGTAAGGAAATGTTAACATGACGCCCACAAATAAAATGAGATCCCTCTTACTGAATTTCACATGCACTGAACCAGATCAGTAGTAACTGGGTCTGGATTTTTCTGTCAAATAACATGATGATTTTTTCTTTAATTGAGATTTATTTAAATTATCATTTTATACCATTTACTACAAGCAGACTATCTTATTTTTCAGTTGAGTTTGATATTAGGACAGAATTTCTCATTATAGTCATAGTAAGATACCTCTGGGAAGGGGAAGAAAAACCTGCCTGCAGAGAAGGTTGGTTTTATATTGGCATGTTCTAAAAAAAAAAAAAAATCATTTCTAGTTAAAAGTGGAATTCACAAAATCTTATATGAAATTCATAACGGGCTGACAAACCACAATTTCACAGAAGATCTCATAAGAAGCATGGTTTATTATTAGTCACAAAATTCCACTTAGGCTGGCATTAAGTTCAGAAAACAGGAGAAAAAACTGTAATTCTACTTAAATTTATTTATAAATACCATTACTGTGTATCCATCAATAAAACAACTTTTGGTTCACAGATCTTAAGTTCTTAAAATCAATTTTGTGTCTCTGACAAATGGTTGAAAATGTCTCTTTTTTTTTAATTATTCCAAATGCATTTCCAATGTTACACATTTAAAACAGTGTTAATAAATGCCCAAAATGTTTTTGCAAAATATTAGTAGAATTATGTAGCCTTAGAGGTACGCACTTGCTTTTAGTTTCAAATCAGTAGAACGTTTTCAATGAACTCAAAAAATGGAATCACCCTACTGGTTACGAAGTCTTTATTCATCTATTCATTATTTAAAGTATTTTGCTACTCTGTGACCTACATTACTGTTTTTAAAATAGACCTGCATTTTCTTAAGGACAGTAGCTTGCAGATTAACCGACTTTGGTAGGTTTGAATTTTGAAAAATTCTCTGTGCTTAATTTACAAGCTGTTCTTTACTTACAGAATTAATATGCAGATACAAAGATAAAAAATACGCTTTTATTAAAATGAATGCTGTTTTCCATACAAAACACATATTACTAAAAGGAAACATATAAAGCCAAAACTGTAAACAATGCAAACCCAACTATGCAATTATACTAAGTACCCATCTACGAATTAATTACAGCACTGGAGAAATTAAACTGTACCAGTCTTGGGAGTGCCATGCCAGTAACTGAGCATACAAGTTTGACAGTCTGCCCATAATGAATGTAGCCGTCTCTCACTGTGAATTCTTCTCCTTCCGATTCATCATCATCCACTGCACGAAACAGGAAGTTCCACATTATTTGTTATAATAAATGTTTCTCTTGATAGGAGGAACACTTAATATCACACTATTGTATCAAATATATGCTCAGTAACAAAACAAATCTGTGCTTGGGCAATTAATAAGGAAGAAAAATGCAGGGCTTTTTTGTGGGGATGGAGGGAGGGAAGTTAAAAATATATATATTCCTTCATTTTTACTTACAGAGGTGAATGTAAAATGCTCCCCACTGTTGTGAACTGGCATGGAAATTACCGCCTTCTACGTGCAAATATCTGGTGCTAACTGTTTGGGATCGAAGTCTATTAAATAGTGCCACTTTTGTCCCTGATGCAATACATACTGCAAGGAATACATACAGACTTCAGATTATAAAATTACTTCGTTATTACACAGAAAAGTAAAAAAATAAAGTCACAAATACAATAAAATAAACTAATAAATAGTGGAAATCAAGAAATAATTCTCACTTACTAGTTAGATTACAAAATATTTGTGACAGACCAAAAACAGTCACAAAATTACAAGTGGGAAACATATAGTGGCTGTTCTCCAAAGGCATGCTAGTTCACAGAATTTTGCCACTTGGCCACATGGGCCAGTGCTTGCCAGCTGAAAATTCTTTCTGTTCACAGCTTTCAAACAACTGATTATTTGAGCAGAAGCTTTAGCTTACCCCTGTGAAGTACTTAGACTACTTTCAGTGCTCATTACATTTGAAGTATAAAGAAAAATTATTCTTACAAATCACAATCGATTGAAAAGAAAACAGATATAACTATATAAAATTGTAACCATGCAACCTGAAATTTACTCAGATCTGAACTTACTTATCACTCAAGAGGGAGAAAGGCTAAGTTTGCTCCCCTAAAAAAATCCAGCAACTATCATTTTGTCATCAAAACAGGCATGTTTCTTTTACTTGGTTCATATTTACTACTGAAGAACACTTGCTTCGTATTCACTGTCCATCAAAACTATCTGTCTGAATACAAAGTCAACAGCGCATACTCTGAGCCCACGGGCGTGAACTGCACAGCAACAGACCGCCTTTAGTCATGTGGCAAGCTAGTGGCCCCGAGATCCACATTCCATAGGTGAATGGGTTCCAGCCCAACACAGATGGAAGAGCCTTTTAAAGCACTAGTGAAGAGAGAGAGAAAAACAAACAAAAAAAAACACGGCATCTCTTGAGGTGCTCCAGTGGTATGCAGGCAAGAACTTTGGAGAAAAAGTAAAAATGCTCCCAATTGTACATTAGCACCAGAGATATCTTTAGTTAAAAACCATGGTAAGCAAATAAATCTGGGTGAAATATCACCATTCAGATTTCTTAACCAATTACTTAAAAGCGATCATGCAAAATAAATTAAAAATAAAAACAACATGAAATGGCATGAGACAGTAAAAAGGTGGCTGTGACGTGAAGAGGCGCAGTTTGGGTAACGTGGTGTTACTCTTACCACAATCTGAAAGTTATCTCTCTGCTACTGCTCAAAATATCCTAAGCACCAGATCAAGACAGCTTAAGGGATTCAACAGCTTAGAATGCTGTGATAGAGCATTCTTTATGCATTTGCTTACAAGGATTTACTCCTCAGAATAAAGGTTCTTTTGGTGGACCTTTTACATTTACTAAGTAATTAAGTGTGACTGCATAAAATTGAACAGTATAACCTATGTTGGAACACTTTAAAATATACTGATGTGTACAGTTCTAAAATAAATTAGAAAAAATAAATTGAAAACTTCGTTGTATTTTATGTTGTAGTCAAATCTCAGAGTACAGAAAAAATGAGTAAGAGGCAAAATGAATTGCTACATAAAGAAAAGATCCGTAGAATACTTACAGTCTGCATTTTTCAGTGACTGTTTCTTTTTAGAAGGCTTGGAGATGACTTTGATTCGTTTACTGAGGAACACACCGATGTCATCACTATTGCCATAGAACATTTTTACTGACAACATGAAGTGCTTTCTCTTGTCTGAATCTGATATGTATAACGTTTTGGCAGTGCAATAATTCTGTAGGTAAAAACAAACTATTGTTTCTTTTTTCAAATTAGCCCAGTTCAAGAAACTATATATATCATTGTGAACAAAACCGGAAACTGACATACCAATTTCTAAAGCAGATCAGAAATTGCTTTCTCCATCTCTTCCCACTAATAACAACACCTGATTTTTTTTTCTTAATTCACATGGAACACTTCCATATGGACATCTTTTATGGACTACTGTTTAGCTTTGTGAAGTTTAGCAACTGACTTCACTATTTTAACTTCTTTCTAAAGACCTTTACTAAGGCTAGAAAACAGATGATTAGAGACTATAGCTGTATCAAAGCCACATCCGAGTGCATCAGAGCACTACTAAAAATTACATTTGAGTAGACCTACGAAAGCAGTACAGCAGACATGCACAAGAAGCTGCTTGTGCAAAAAAAAATGCATTGAATCAAGCTTTTCTTGAAAGGATCAGAGAGGATTGTGTTTTGAAACCAATGGAAAGTTACTAAGAGCTAAATGCTTAAGCTAGGCGACAGCAAGAGCTTAAAAAATCTCAAAAAGAACTTTTAATATCCTTCATTTTAAAAACTGAGTATTCAGAAACCACACAAAAACAGTGTCTATCTTGGCATAAGAAACATGTTTCTGAGAAATTATACTATCAACTTTAAAGCTGTACCATCTTCAGTAGGATTCTGTGAAATCACGTGTTTAAGCTACAAGGTGCACACCGTATGTATTTTGCAAAAACTCTTTGAGTTAGTGACTGCTTGTGGAAGCAACCAGCCAGATTTCAGAACAGTTCAAAGAATCTGTTCAAACCCAAATCATCCAATCTGTGGTGATCTAGTCATTGGTTTCCACGGCAGCAAAATGAAGAGTAGTCAAGATTCACACGGATTCCATTTTATATTTGAAAAAACAAACAAACAAAAACTTCAGCAACATATGAAGCATTTCTAAGGAGACTGGGCTACAAATAAAATATTGTAGTAATCAGCTATAAAATATTGCATAATCAGACAACCAGCTAAAACGATCACCTACATGCTGCCAGTTTTATGCCAACTGTTTAAGTCATGACAAATAGGTTAAAAAAACTTGTAGGAATTTACATTATGGTACAAAAATAATATACTACACTTATAAGAATGCTACTTTAAATGTATTTTTTTTTTTGCAAAAGGACTTAAAGACCACTTTAGCAGCAGATGTTGTTCAGACATTTCCTTGATGAGATTATCCATTCATGCAAACCAGGGAGAAGACATGGAGTTTGGGCCAGCAACCTTACTGCAGTTAACCATTGATGCCTACCAATAAACCTAACAGCTCACTGACTCTGAATCAACAACCTACAAATGAAAAGTTAGTACCTTGCTATGATCCCACAAACCAAGTCCACTGACCCAACTGTCCTATATTTTTTTGAGGTACTTTTTAAACTACTCACGTAATATCTGCTACAGAGTAACTAAAGTTATAATAAGCCAGTGCATTCCTTCAAAGATGCACTATGTATTTACAACATCCTTTGTGGTAATCTGAATGTTTTATTACACTTCTACCTTTCCTTCCAAGTTCAGCTGCTGCATTTCTTGGTCGCTGTTTCCTATTCCAATGAAGGCGCAAGGTTGTGACTCTTGCTCAGTACAACCATCCCGTTCCATTTGCTCTTTTTTTTTCTTCCATCCACTGCCCATAAGATACACACATGGAGGGGGACAAAAGAACCTGAAAATGAAAAACGCATTATGAAATTACACCCAATTTTTAAGAAAAAAACATATATTGGGAAACAAACTGTTGTGGGCCCAAAGCTTTCTCAGTCAATTCACACTTTGCATTCCAGTTTATACATGCACACCCTTCATTTGCCTTGAAGATTTTCTAAAATGCAAATCAAAAAAGAGAAAAAGGAAAATTATCGTTAGATGCACTGTCACCAACCATCTTTCCAGTTCAATGACAGCTAACAGTCTGCATCTCTATAAAATGAAAACACTTTTTACCCTTACAAAGAGAAAATTCTCTTAAAGAAAGTAGAAAGGCCTTAAAAGCGATGACAATGTTTTGCTTTTGCAGGTGATTAACATGATTAAGACACACAAAGCAGTTCCACGAACGAATTTAATGAACAATTGGTGACTACAGTTCCTAAACATTTAGGGTTTCATCACTAGCAAAGAAGGGAGTGTATTCTGTCCAAGCAGAAATCTCTTTTCAGTTTATAAATGGCATAGGTGATTTTATATTTCACCAGTAATTGTGAAACATATGATTTACTCTTTAGCAGCAATGACTGAAGTCAGTCTAGATGCTATTTAAAGCATCCAGTTCAAAAATAAATGCAACATTATAATACCACGTATTGGTCTTGAAGTTTCTGCAAATTGTTAGGCAGATCCCATTTGCTTTTGGTTTTAGTTTAGTCAACAGCTGCAGTGTTTTTATCATCACTTAGTTAAGATCAAAGTTGAAAAAGCAAAAGAACTATTAGTATATGCTAGTTATGAGGAAGCTAAAGAGGCACAAAGGGAAAGGATAAGTGAAAAAGTTTCTAATTATTCTATTTCAAGTTGGAGTGTAGTACTTAATTTGATACTTTTGAAATCCAAAGAGGACTCCTACCTTAGTCCTGTAGGTAGGTACACTTTTTTGAAAATTTGGCCTGGAACAACTCAATTCATGGATAATTTTTCTTAAACACTACATAAACCTTAATTAGTGTAAGTCAGCTTTAGTATGAAAATCCAGTTTAATAAACTTCAGCACTTCAACCATTCAGCGCTATTACCTTTAACAGATACAAAATTATTTTTTTTAAGTAACAGACTTCTAAATAGAAGAAGTCAAAATCCTGAGTTAATAATCATATAATAAAAATGTAAATAGTAAGAATCCATACAAGTAAATGCAAAGATTTGTAATCATTTCACTGAAGGCACACAATTAACTTATATTCCTTGTTAGCAAAACAAAAACAAACCAACAAAAAAATTAAAAGCTTTGTTGCAATTCAAAATGACTCAGTGGTTACGATAACCAGCAAAAATAAACCCTTGCAGGCAAAAATCAAGCTATCTTGCCAAATAAATTCACCGTGAAAAATTTTCACTTAAACTTCTCATGCTTTCGAAAACACCTCAAAACTGATGATATACCAATATACCATACAGCTTAAGTATCTAGGAAAATCTTTCAAAGCACAACACATCCTCCAGTTTGAAAAAAGACTGCCTACAAAAGCAAATTTGTAGAAAGTAGATCTCTGTATGAGGTCAAAAGATTTGTATGTTTGAAAAACCCATTAAATTCATTTGTGGAACTGCTCGTACAGATTGCTTTTTAAACTTAATAATTTGAAACCAACAGAACCAAGTGATGCATTTCCTCCATTATGATAATCCACTTCAGCAGAAACATACCATAACAATTATTTGCTCCTTTTATTGCCTTCACACTGTTGTGAAGGATAGAAATTTTGATAAATATGGAATTACGAGTTAATGGAAAGCTACTTGTAGAAGTGGACTATTCAAAGTTTAGCAACTAACATTTTTTCACATGCTTATTGCAGTGTGTTATTAGAGTGTTAACTATTCACATTTCATTCTTTGGGAGTAATTATGGATCAGATGAAGACTCTGGGATTTTTTTTTTCCTTCCAGTTGAAAGTGCAGAACACTAAAGCAACAGGTAGAAACTTGCCAATTTACAAAGCAGATGTTCCCTGATGAATTGTGAACTTGAAAAACTACACAATAAACTACCTCAAAAATAAAATTTAACAGTTTCATAGTAGCGACATAAGAGAATATTTCCACTAGCCCAGCCATTAATTAAAAAGCTGAATTTTACAGTTATTTGACATTAGAATGCTTTATTCAAACTTCACTGCTGTAAACACAAAAGTTCTGAACTTTGAAAATCACTTCACATAGAAAGAGTAAGCAGTAATAAATAATTCTTAGGAAACAGCACACACCATATACCACCTTTTGGCATATTATAGGCCTTTTGCTTACTATCTTTTGCTACTTGACATCTGTTCCAGCTTTCTGCGCGAAGCCGCTGAATGATGCAGCAGGGCGTATTTAAGATCACCATGAGCATCTCTTACACGCTGATTAAGTCCTTCCCTTCCTACTACAAAGTTTTGATCTCAAAACCAGTAATGCACTTCCTACTTTTCAATTGCATTTATTTCAAAAATTATATCAGCACAAACTACGTGACCTAATTTCTCTCAAATGCTTCTCTACCTTAAAGAAAAGATGATCTTAAAACAACTTATGTTTGTAAGGGAGAAGGTGCAATGGCAATGCTAAAGTCACAGAAGAGTATTAAAGTGCAAGGCATTTACTTTCTGCAGAACCAACCTGATTTATATTCCTTATATCACCCCACATCTAGATGTGAATACAACAGCTGTTGCTAAAAATCTATTCTGAGGATCATCTGCTGGTTGCTGCAACTTCTGGTATGTTGTAGGAAAACAGGAAAAAAAAAACAAAGCAAGAAATAATAGCTTTAGCATTACATTGAGAAAATTTTGGCTGTAGACAATTGTAATCATATTTTTAAAAATATATAGATATACACAGATGTGTATGTGGGCGGGAAGAGAACAAGAGGAGAAGAAAAAGTCACATTTTTAATAGACTGGCATGGGGTCAAGTGGTGCAATGATCATGCCCAAGTGCTAATATCCAATTAAGAAATTATACACAGACTAAAAATTGATATCAACATTTAACAGAACAACACATAGCAAAAAAAGAAACCAAATTCCTCAAGCTCTATATTCCAAACAGGTATAACACCATAAAGAAAGCATCACACATTTGCTTTTGTTCCTCATGTACTCTTTTGTATTTATATTACTGGTTGGAACACAAGAAAAAAATCCCAAACTTTTTTCATATCCATTTTCATTTCAGCTTTATTCTAACCCAAGTCCTTTACATAACTATGGCCACTGGGTGGCAATAAAGACCTATAAGAAACGGGTTTTAACCCATTGATTACCAATTAAAACAGAAAAACATTGGAAAACTCCAATGTGGAAAACTTTCTGAACAAAGAAAGAAACTTTTACTTAGACCATTTTAAGTTTGGTTAATACTACAAAACAAGAGGAAAGAGCGAGTGATCACAATTTGAATGGGTTTTCTTATGTGTCAGCCTTCAGGTATAGGCACGTACAGCGTGAGGGCTTTTTACTTCATGTTTGCAACTCCAGGAACCCATGTATAGAAAAGGTTAACTATAAATTTTCTATGCAATGTAGTGTGAATAAAAGCCGCAAGTATCCTCCTATTTCTGATTTTCACAGAGTATTAGTGTGATAGAATGTGTCTGATATAACTGCTAGAAAAAGTTTCTCATTAATAAAACATTTCCCCTGTAAATGGGAATGTAAACATTTATGAGAGAGGCTGGCTTTCAGAAAACTATGAAGTGGAAAAAAATGAGAAAGAAAATCACCTCCCCAGAATAGCTAATTTAGGTAATTTCCAGTGTTACTGATGGGAAAAATGGTAGGACAATGTTTGACGGAACAAATGAAACTACTCTTCCTTCGACCTTTGATTTACAGGTCCTACGTCTTTCTTCTTTAACCACAAACTAAAGTAAGACTGAGTGGGAGGCACAAATTATTCTGAAGTATTAAACTGACCTATAGCAAAAAGAGAAGGTGCTGGGGGGAAAGGCAGCTGCCTCTGGTTCTTCTGAGCTTGGGCAGAATTTTCAGTACAAGAAGTAATAGCGGAAAATCACGGAGGATGTAATTTCCTCTTTGGATTTATAACATATTCTCTTAATACCTCTTCCCTATGCTACGAATGGAGTGGCAATTCCTTGCTGAATAAACAGTAAAACAAAAAAGGGCATTCCTCCATGAGGCAAACACCTAACAACTTGATCTAAAACCCACATGAGATCTGCTAGGATCAACTCTATAAGCTCTTTCATTACTGAAGTATAGCAAGCAGAAACGTCTTCATTGGACAAAACCCACTCCACACCTGTTGAGGCTTCATGACAAGATGCAGATTCAGTACCTCCCATTTGCTGATTTAAAGCACAGTGACTGGATGACTGGCTGAGCCAGGCAAACGTTTTCGGATACCAGGTCTCTGAAAAGTACTTCATATATTTAACCTACCTCCACAACATGTAGTAGTTCTTGGGGACACCTCGTTTCTCAAGCAGAGGCTCCCTTCTCTGTGATGCCCCCCCTATGCATCTTCCAAGAATTTGTGATTGGTGTAACTAAAATGATTGGCAGTTTTAAATTAAGCTAACATTGGGACCGACATAAACCGGGAAAAATCAGAGAGAGGATCAATATCCAAAAATTAAAGGGTCGCCACATCGTTCTTTCTTTCAGTATAATTTCATTTCAACCTCGGAAAGGTCATAGTATTACCAACCTCATATTAAGCCTACAAGCTTAGAAACTCAGTACAGGAAACAGAAGCAAGCTGTTACTCATTTGTTCTGACAGATCTGGCCCACCAGACTGGAAACTGAATGTTTTTTCATGGCAAGAACACCAAGCTGAGGTGCCTAAGGATGCTCCCCTTTATTCCAAATGACTTCAAGGGAAGAACAAGATAATTTCTAGTGGTTTCTGAGTCTTGACTGCAATAAGTGAAAGTGGAATAGGTTGAGTCTCTGGCATAACCTGGAATATTGTTTTTAATCAGACAGTCACCCAAGGAGAGAACAATATTCCCTCAGCCCCTTCAGTCAACTAAAGCCAATCAATACAGAGAAAATATGGTACTTCAAGTAGAGAAGCTACCCTTACTGAACTTGCCATGAGAGGAAGGGGTAGAAAATAAAATCAGCTTATGACATTGCTACCTAGTTTTGATGATCTCAATGCTCTTTTAAAACCACAGCATTCTGTTCCCAAAGGTTTGCTTTTTTAAAATGTCCAAGTCATCCCTCTGTTCATCTTTTGAAAGCCTGCGCCTTAAGGAGGATTTAGAGGTGTCTACCACTTTGTTTTCTTTAACTGCAGAGTGACATCAGCAGGGAAGTTCTTCCTTTGTCAATTGGTCAATTTGGTCAGGGCAGAAGATACGTTTGTCAATTACCCACATTGTTCTGAGCATGAAAACACTCAGCAGTCCTCTCCTCAGGAGCTGAATGAACTGACAACATCCACTAAAGAATGCAATATAACAAGAAACAAATGAAAAATAATTAGGTGCTAGAGTGCTAAGGATAAAGCAGTGGAGCCATGGGGTAAGCCCTAGAGAAGGCTATGCTCTCAACAACACAGTGCAGGGAAGGGAAGTATTTGAGCAGACATTACAGAAGCTCCTTCACTAACAGCTGTAAAACAAGACACAGCTAGAACATCCTCAGGCTAATCAGCAGTGATAATGTTTAAACTCAGAATAGCACAAACCCACAAGTACCAATCTGGCTCGCAGCCTTTGACAAACTACATCTTGGAATCCAAAACAGTTCAGTCCTTCAAAGTGCTGAATGTTCACACTGTTCAAACTGTGTCCCTTATACTAAGGACAGACTCTGAAGAGAGAAATCTCAATGAATAGTAAGGACTGGGAGGAGAGAGGGGACACAGCAAGCACAAGCCAAACACCCACACTCATTAGGACTAAACATCATCTGTGCCTCTATCAGCTGAATGCCTTTTAAAGATGATGGCCATCCAGCAGGAAACATTAGCCAAAAAGTCTCAAATTCAGCTCAAGTCCAGCACTAGGCTTATAACCTCCTGACTTTGTTAGTAAACTAAATGGCATTAACTTTGGCAAGAGCAAGGCTAATAAAAAAGGTCCACTCAAAGAAGAAAGAAGCCTCCCTTCATTAGCACACCGTTATTTAGGGACAAGTATCAGGAACACTCTCAAACTAATGCAGAAAGTCTCTACCTATGTGGTAGCAACCTGGAACCGTCTTTCTGCGAGGCATATGTAAACCGGACCACGCTACAAGAGACCTGTGCAGTCTACAGAGAGCTTTCAACAGAGTATTTCACCTTCTGCTAAACCTCATCAAAACAGTGAAAGGTAGCTACTGCACTGGACTTTTAATTATACCATGCAAAGTTTAATAATGATAAATATTTTCTGTCACTTCACAACAAAGTTTAAAGAACGGAACTGAAGGTGGAAGGGCTTTTTTTTTTTAGGCTCTATATTTACATAAAAACATGTCATTTAAGAAGTAACCCATTTTGTAACTTATTTTTTTTTATTTCCAAAGATAGTGCAATATACCTTATTCTTTATGGATCAAAAAGTAACCAGTTAAATCCATGCCATACTGAAGTCCTGTGGAAAATATGACATTTCTCCATAAAAACAGGTATGAAGCACGTCTATAAAGATGTATAGAAAACAACTCACTTCAGAAACGGTATTTACTATTAAAAACAATGAAAACTTGATTAACCAGTTGCATAAAGTAGCCTTTAAAACTTTACTGATTTTTCCTCAGTCCAGCAATATGAAGGACCAGAGGGCACTAACTGCTATGAATAAAACAGAAGTAATCAAAAAACTCGAAAACTAAAATAAAATTCAGAAGCTAATTAATCATTCAGTTGCACAAAGTACCTTGGGGGCACACAAGGATGCAAGGATTTAATAAGTGGCATTTTTGTTTACGCTGACAATCTAGATAACAACCGGACATCATTTTTACTTTCTCCCTTCTTTTGATGTAATTTGCTCTCCAACATAATGAGATACAGGGCAGGTTTGCAGAATGTTCCTGCTCTCATGAACTGCTCCGGCCCCAGGAGAAGAAACTGAGTTACAACCAAGCCATTTAGAAATTTGCTTTCTTATCTGCTGGCACACACCTCATTTTGGGGGGACTAATGCGCTTAATTCATCTGCAATGAGCAGATGCAACTCTTGAATGACAATAAAATCCGAGGGGAAAACAATCTGAGGTTTCTACATTGCCATGATTAATTTTTTTGGCTGTTAAATTTGCTGCAAAGGGTTAAAGTTATTTACTGCTAGTAAGGCCTTGCATTACAACTCTTTTGCATCGCTATGAGCAACAGAGGGCTGTGTAGATAGATACTCAGTGGATACACAGCACACTTGCCTGCTTTTGTGCCCTTCCTCCTTCCTCTTTCACTGATTTCCCATTTGATTCTCATCAAGAATCTCAGAAAGATCTAAAAAGCACTTTGAGTAAGCAAGTCAATGGAGCTGCAGAACCTGGACATTGCCCAAAAGAAAAGATTTGAGACACTGGCTATCAGGCAAGATGACATCTTGGAAGACAATTACCCAGACAGAGAATACTGAAGAACGGTTGAAAATACATTCTGTACCTCCATGATTCACAAACATCAGGAAGCGTGTTTTAGGTTGGTAGTATCGAACTGGGAACTTTGCAGGCTTCATTCTAATAGATTGCTGTTTAATAACATTTTCATAGATAAATAAGTTAAAACTCAAATCTCAGAAAACTGTAAAAATCATAATGATGTAACAGGTCTTACACAACAATGGGGAAAGAAAGGTTAAAACTTCAAAACCATTAACTTGCAGAATCACAGAATGCTTTGGATTGGAAGGGACCTTAAAGACCACTGAGTTCCAATCCCCCTGCCATGGGCAGGGACACCTCCCACTAGACCAGGGTGCCCAAAGCCCCATCCAAACTGGCCTTGAGCACTTCCAGGGATGGGGCATCCACAGCCTCTCTGGGCAACCTGTCCCAGTGCCTCACCACCCTCATAGTAAAGAATTTCTTCCTAACATCTAATCTAAATCTGCCGTCTTTTAGTTTAAAGCCACTACCCCTTGTTCTATCACTACATTCCCTGACAAAGAGTCCCTCTCCTGCTTTCTTGTAGGCCCCCTTTAGGTACTGGAAGAACATGGGCTCTTCTGTGGTGAAGAAACATTAATAATCCAGAGTATCTGAAAACTCCTAAGTGTTTCAGTGTTTCACAAATACTGTGCTATTTATTTTAGTGAAATGCAAGGTAGGAAAGTATCATTTATAATTAAAGACAATTCTATTTCGTCATGAGAGGACTAGAAATCTGCATATTAAGCATCATCCTATTTGCTTCTACCACTCATGCAATAAAAACATAATATAGAGAAGACTACAGGAAATTCACCTTTGCTCTTTATGCACTCATCCTCACATCTTCCTGTAGATTCTGACCCTTACCTATTATTGTAAATTGTACTCTATTGACTTTTATAAGATAATATTTATCATAACCATATATATGATTAACCTGCCACTCTTTTTAAAGCTATTACAGATCTAATTCAGAAAACTATCTTACTGAGGCTAGCAATTTCTCTCATACCACTTTGAATTACTCAGGACAAAACTCCTCTACAAATAGCCACCAATAATCACCTTCTTTACTCCAGACTTAAAATGCAAAGTTTACAGTTAGACATATTAGATGTTTAATTTTACTGTAAAAGACTAAACTATTAAGAATGGTGAAAACATTTAGACTTCTCTTTTTTTTAATATTTCATTGAAAGTTAGTCAATAAACTGAGGTCATCATCAAGCTAATCTGAAAAAAACTGTTCAATTACACCTCTGATCATCATGACATGTTCTTTCTGCTCTTCAAGACGATGCCCGTAAGTAAAAATCCAACTAGCAGAAGACTAGAGAAACAGCTGCACTATGTACAACTCTGCTCCTGGGATGGGAGGTAAAGAAAAGCACCGAGCTTGGGTCTTCCGTTCTCCCTTTTGGAAAGCAACAGTGCAAAGAAGAACCTCCTTGAACATCACATTATCAATGGAGCCATTTCAGCTCAATGGAAGAAAAATTCCACTCACAGATAGGGAACCTGTTGACACAAACAGGCATCACTATGTTGAATGCTACAGGTTTGCAGCACGTTACACAATTCTATGATATATATGGACACATTCAATTTTATTTAAGCTTCTTCAGACTATAGTACAATCTATTCTGCAATGGATTACACGCCAGACCACACACTACAGTTTCCCTAGCTGGGAGCTGTGGAAGGAAAGGAAAAGAGACTTACCTTTTTTCATTTCCATATGATTTCTGCGCAACTTTCGCATGGAGTATTAGCACTGTTTGATCACCTCGCTCCTTTAGGTAATTTCGCATTGCTTCCCTAAAAATTAAAAGACAGAATAATCTTTGAAAGTTCTTTTGTTTTTGTTTGTAATTACAATAATCCAAAGGCAGCTTTAGGACAAAAAAAATACACGTGAAATATTAATAGGTGCAAGATAAGTTTGTTTTGTTTTCTAAGACAATTGCACAGCAAAAAGAACCAACTATCTTATGTCAAGCTAGCAGTGCAACAGTGGTTTGTGGTCATGTACAATTACTACTGCATTTTCCAGAAGAAAAGGATGTTTGTTATATAAAATCATTTCAATGCCCTTCACTACACCACATTCCAAGTCTGACTTTATAAAATGCAAGACAAATATTTGATTAGAACACAATTCAATATTGTCTCTTTAACCCATATAATGACAAATTGTTCTGAATTTTTGTTTAAGCTATTAACTAAATCAATACTTCTGTCATGTTTATGTCAGTTTTCTTTTGGTTTTGAAGATAATAAGAAATATTTTAAATTCTTCCTTAATGTTTGATCTAGTTTTCTAGAGAAAGCTTTCTCTATTTCCTGCATACAATCAAGCAAAAAAAAATTAGATTTTCTATCATTCATCATCACTGTAATGACAGAAGGCATCTAAAAGCTATAATTACCTCAGCCATACCAACAGCCATTCCTTGAGAGAAATAAGAGAACAATACACCCTATCATTCTTCTGTATAATAATCTAACTGTTCATTAAGCAGCATGCCAAATTCAACACCCTAGGGTTTAGCTGTGTCAGAGTGCTGACAGAACACTTTTAAGTCCCTGGAGGAGCTTTTGCAGGTTGAATGCCCACCAATGCACTCATCTTCAAAGTCATCAACCATAGAAACAAATTATGAATTTAACAGGAAGTTATATAAAGAGATGAAACCTTACAGAAGAGGGATTTTTTATGAACTGCACCCAACTGTTGAATTTCCTTTAGACAGACCTGTCACACCAAAATAAACTGACATCTTGGCTTCTTTGTAAAACATTTCCAGTGAAAAAATACAGGAGATAAGAGCAAAATTTTGTTGACAAGACCATTTCCAAAAGAAATCCCCCATGCATAGTTTCATAAAGGAAAGCAAGTAGATGGGGTGGAGGCAGGGGGAAATGACAACAATCCAGCTTTGCTAATGATGTTTTTTAAATTCTTGTATTTGCTGTGCCTGCACAAGACAGTGATCAGTGTGCTAGATTTTCTATGTGAACAGCAGCATATAAGAGCAGAGAAAAGACTCAAATTACTGTCTGAAATTTGAATTAACTTCATCTATTTACATTTGACATTGGTAAAACTGTTTATCCATGACAGCACAAATTGCAAGAACTGTCCCAAACTGCATAGACACACTTTATTTACAATCATTGTTTACAAACACATTTTAAACCACAAAACATTTCACTGTGCAATTATTCTTAAGCATTATGATGTATTAGCTACATTTAAGTGCCTTAAAAACTTTATCTGACAATTTGAAATGTTCTATCAAAAGTACTGTCATACTAAATTAAGAGCATCTGTCATATTAAAAGCTTTTGGCTCGACTACCATTAAAAAAACAAAACACCCAAAAACCAGCAACTCTCTCACTAAAATGCTACGTGCTGCCCAATGTTTGTTTAGCATTGTGTCAGGAAGATATTCTGCCTTTTCTACTGGTCTGTTGCTACAGCAGACTTGTACAATCAGAGCTCCCAGGAGAACCAGGAATGTTCCCCTCCAGCTCCTCCCACCGAGAAAGAAAACGTATAACCACTGCAATTCTTACATGGCATTTTTCATTATTAAATCTCAAACCTCTCCACAAAGGTAGTACTATTGTAGTTTACATCTTATTACAAAAACAACTAGCTCACTATGAACAAAGTAGTGAGAATTATTGTCAAGGAACTTGCACAACAGGGAAAAAGGAAAAAAGAAAGTTTCAGCATTTTCTAAGAAGCACATGCCGGAAAAAAATGTTCTTGTTACACTGGAGAGCTTGCATGAGGATGAATTGATAATTAAAGCAAACAGGACTGTCTATATAAAAAAAGCAGAATCATTTTACAAAAACTGAACTAAATGCCTGTAAGGGTTTATATATATAATAATATATATATTTTAGCATTACATAAACAAATTATACTCTTAAAAACGTGTGATTTTTTCTGGTTTTAGCATTCTTCTCTTTAGAGAAAAGAAGTTAGGTTGCTTGCTTCTAGCCCCTCACTGCTAAAGCAGTATAGAGAAGGTTTATAAGCTCCTGCTTTGAAGGATGGGTAGCAGTTCCCAGATGCCTATCCTATAGTCACAGTACCTGGTACATCTAAGAGCTAAAATCCTGCACATGAAATTTAGAGTCACTATACTTAAACAACCACACAGTTAAAAGATATGACGGAATAGTCATTAATTTTGTTGTTGTTTTTAAATTGTAGAAGGTAAATACTATCAAGGTGATACTAACACGTGTTACTGCTCAAGATGGAAAGCAGTTCATGACTTCAAACGGTATCTTTAAACATCCCTGAAAATAGGTAGGTCAACAGGAAACAGCAATGTTTGTTCAATTGCTTTTAAGTTAATACAGATCAATTTTGTATTGAAATGAAGTTTAACTCAAACTAACCTGAGGCTTATCCAGAAATGCAACAAGGCAGATATCTCCAACACAAAATGCAGACATTTTTCTCCCACCATGCTTTAAATGAGGCATCATAATTTCATTCAGAACAGAAGTAGGCCAGAGTAACAACGGGTTTCCATGTCTTTATCCAGCAATAATATCACACAGAACTGTGAAAACCTGCAGATCTTGTGTGCTTCAGAGGATTTTAAAAACACACTAGCTGCTTTTGATGGGGACAGTTTATGGCACAGAAAAATAAATATTTGCATTGACTGTGGTACTACAGCTTGAAAAATGCTGACTACTTAACAGCTTCTAGTATAAATACTTTCCCAGAGAGACCAGAGGCAGTTCAGGCACAGTGCTCCACAGTCGCTTTAAACACTTTCCAGAAGGAATTGCCTTGATGGTACTATTTCATGTTACCTCTGACTGGTTAGGCTTCACCAAAAATTGGTTAAGACCACTCCTTGACAGCACCGCGTTAATTTTGCTCTTACCTGCAGCATGACAGCAGTAACGTTAACAGCTGAATTTTGCCAGTAAGGAATACTATTTTATATGGCTTCACAAGTCACTTTTACCCAATAAAAGAAATCTGGCTTACCTGTGGTTATTTACAACTAAGCAGATTCACATCCTACTGAATAATCTACAATAACTGATATCTGAAGTCAATACAATTTATAAAAAGGTATTTTGAATATCATATTAAAAACAAACAAGCCACTGACTGGTCGGGGTTTTACTTCTGGCTGCTGACTGCATACAATAATCACTTTTTTTAAAAGCTTTGACATTTAAAAACCTAGGATTAGCAATTTAAAAAATTAACAATTTTTAAACGTGGAAATCATTCTGGGGACGAAGAAGGAAACTTTAGAATATCGCTAGAAAGTGAATTTCTCTAATGCTTACCTGGTAAGCCGTTTCGGTTGAGGTCGCTCTCCAAATTTCCTGAAAAAAGAAGATGCTAATTTAAAACAAAAATGTTTAGCTGTAATTTTACAGTAAAATACTATCCCAATTTTACAATTTCCAAAAAATGTACTGGAAGTTGCTGTATTTTCTTTGTAGTTTCCCAGCTAGATTACTATTAAAATACCATTCATTTCCTTGCAACAGCTTCTCCCACAATAGCACAGGCATTTTTTATTCAGAAGACTAGATAACTTTCTTTGCTGAATATCTGCAAAAAAAAAAGTATTTCATTTGCACTAGTTATTTTAGCACTAAACAAGTCCTTCATTTATTTTATCCTTATAAAAAAATGCCTCCAGCAACTCACTCTTTTTTATTGTGCTTTCTGCTAGTCACATTTACTTTCTCTCTAAATTTTGAAAATTTAAGATATCACAGCTATGTAAATAACCAGAAGCTCTTTGCCACAGCATTGCCCAGAAGTGCCAACAAGCAGCAGTTATTATCACCAAACAGAAATTAACAGGCTTATCTCTGAGCTGACAAATCACAGCAAATTCTTCCCATTGGGATGATTTCTCAAAAATCTGTTTCTCCTTGTGACTTCTTACAAAAAGGATGACAACATATTTCATACGTGCTGGTGAAGAATTATACGAAAAATCTCTTGTGAAATGTAGCAAAGCACAAGCCAGAAATATCCTGGTATACACTGAATGTTTTTTTGGTCATCGAGTGTTTGGAGACAGCTGTATTTCCTCAGTGCTTTACCATTGTTCTTGAGAGAGAGTATGCTCTTTCCACAAGCTTTCCACAGAAGGCTTAACTAACATAAGACAACGAGTTTACACAGGACAGAAACGTTTTCACTACGAGAAAATATCCTCAGATTAAATCAAAATGGTCAGGTAAAAGACCTAAAAAAAAGGAAGGCTGTACACAGCAACGTACATCTGCTCAACCTGGTAAGGAAGTACAACCACAAAATAAAACGAGGACAAAGAAAAGGCAAAAAAAAAAAAAACAAAAAAACACTTATCAGCTTTAAGACAAACATCTAACAGGCTCAGCTTAACACTTTTCTATCTAAAAATAAACTGAGGCATAAGGGAGAATGCTTCTGCTGCCAGCGTTCATAAATATCGCTGCGACTTGCCGAGCTCTCTGATAAGCGGGAATATCTTTCCCTTTGCGCTTCCTGGATAGCGAAAAATCCCGGCTCTAATATTTCCCTACAACAGTGTCGGAGGCTCCCCGGGACAACGAGAACTCGATGGGGGAATTTCTTGTCACATCATTTAACTATTTCTGCAGGGAATCTGCCCAGCACTCCACAGCCACCGGTTGTGGAATTACTCGATACGTTTCAATTTCATCTCAGTCATTCTCCAGATGTGCAAAGTATAAATACACAGCGAGTGTAATTCCTCTCGTTGAGCAAAACAGCACCCTTCTGAGAAGGCAGTGACAAGAACATTCAGCAAGTTTTAAGTTATTTTTCAAGTTTTGAGAAATTTGTCTCATGAAGTGCTGGTGGTCCACTCTATACAGAGGAAGTAAATGAAGAGGATTAAGCCAAACTAGGTTTTTCTTTTAAACAATGAAATTTAAATTTATTTTTCTGAACACACTTAAGTCCTTTTCAAGTTTTACTGCCTGATTTTGAGGAGAACTACACTCTGCTTCAATCCCTCTGCACCCTTCAATTCACAAGAAGAAAATGAAGGGGTGCCTATTTGGAGCGAAGGAGGCATTGCACAGGACGCCTGCTCGGACCGGGGCCAACAGATCCGATCCAAGCGGAGGACACGGGCACACCAGAAACTGCGTAACGCAGAGAATTCCCAGACAAAACCGTACGTTCCCTAAGGCAACATCTACTCGTGCATAACTCTGGGAGCATGCACGCCTATTGCTGCCTGAAGAAAGCTGCATGAACAAGTCATCTACACAAAACAGTTGCAATTACTTAAGGCAATAAAACCCATCCTCTTCTCTAAGTACCAACGGGCCCATTTTTCAGAGGCAGAGCGAAAGCATCGAGTCATTCCAGAGATGCGCAGGGCCCCCTTGCAGGCCCACCAACAGAAGCAGAAATCCAACTCCAACCATTCGATGCTCAGTGCAGCACCTTCATATATCACATGCCAGCTTTCCCTAGCCTCCTCCATCCAAAATAAAGGTAATGACTTCATTGTAATCAACTTGTGAACACATATAAATCTACCTGTAGCAACACGAACCTTCTGAAGAGATGATACTAACTGAACTTGGTAGATCTTTTATTATTCTTTCATTATACATAGAGGGCAAGGTAGAATAGGAGGAAGTTACATACTCATATTTACTGAAGTGCAATTTTTGACATTCTAATTCAGCTACTTTTTCTTCAATAATGTCATCTTACAGAATCACAGAATATCCTGATTTGGAAGGGACCCACAAGGATCATCAAGTCCAACTCCTGGCTCCACACGGGACCACCCAAAAATCAGACCATGTGTCTGAGAGCATTGTCCAAACACTTCTTGAACTCCAGCAGGCTCAGTGCTGTGACCACTGCCCTGGGGAGCCTGTTCCAGTGCCCGACCACCCTCTCAGTGAAGAACCTTTTCCTAACACCCAGCCTGACCCTCCCCTGTCGTAGCTCCATGCCGTTCCCTCGGGTCCTGCTGCTGTCACCAGAGAGCAGAGATCTTGACCAATGACCGGTGGTTGCGCGCCTCATCCCTGATATTAATGATCTGCACCTTCCTGTACCACCTCAATATCTTTTCAACAATCCCATCAATGTTCTTCAGAACTAAAAACTCTTAAGACCTGACCTACAAACCACTTTGATTAGTAGAAACTTTGACAAGGATAACTATGATATTTTGGGAAAACTTAATGTGACTCCTGTACAGGAAAGCTATAAATTATAAATTATTTAAATAACTGACCAATATGTACATGAATAAGGTTGACTGCCACTGCACTCTTAGACATGCAGTAAAAAACCTCCCTAGCTCAAAGACAGCACGGGCCAAAGAAGTCAGAATTCAAGAATTACTAACTCAAACATTATTATGGCACAGCGTTGCTCTGCCACACACCCAAAATACTGAATACTGCCTGAAGTTCACTGAAAACCATAGTGAAAAAAGTAATCTCAGAATACAGGACACCAAGAAAGTTAACAAGCATGATCAACAGTTTTCAATAGGCTCACACTCTTTAATCTTTAGTGAGAGAGACCATGAGGGAGAAGTGACAAATGCAAAAATCTGTGAGAAAAACAAAAGGTGTGCAGAATGTGAAAAGAAGATGGTTTTTCTCTTTCTCACAAAGACAGAATTAGGAAATACATCCAATGTCTGAAAATTTCATTCTAAAACAAAAAGATTTTTCCTTGCTCTACCAACACTTTTTTTTTTTTCAGACTAAGTTGTGAAACGTATTGCTAGAGGATACTGTGGAGGCTGAAATAAAGGACTCAAAAGATTATACGAAAGTCTGGTACAGTACTCTGTTAGTTTCTGTTAAGCATGGTGACCTATTTTTTTCACAACCTTGCTCTCAGGAAACCCTAAACCATGGTCTACCAGCAGCGCAGACATTACCAGGAAGACAAACCAGTCTACATCTTAAGCTGTCTTTCATTCTTTCCCTAGCCATCTATTACTGACAGCTCGCAGGCATGGTCCAGCATGGACACTCCCAGGATCCTGATTATTCCACAGCAGCCGTCGCGTCCAGGACACCAAATTTTCAGTCACATGGCAAAACTCAAGAAACACAAAAAGGACATGAAAATGAAAAGTATCACATGTATTACATGTAATGGTTCAGCTAGCTTGCTCTTTCCATATGTGTTCAATTTGCTGTAGATACCTGTATTAACAACACAACCTGAAGTACAAAAACTCAGTAACTGCCACATAGGAGGCTTTTTAATTTTTGTGACGCCAAGAAAGCCAATCTGAAAGTGCAAGAATCATTATCTATGGCTTTGTGCTAAATGACAGACACCGTACAAGCTGTGATTGCTGGTATTTCCATCTTTCCTATTTGACTGGCATGCTGAAATACGAGCCAGTTCAGTTATGTCGATGTTACCTGACAGAGGCTGCAACACTTTTCTCATGTAGGTTTTTCCTGGATTTCACTGCTCTGGGGTTTCTTTTTATATTCAGCATTTCTCTTACCTCTCTTCATATACATCTTGAAAATATGCAAATTGATGGATAAAAAAATAGACAGGAAACTAAAAGTGTATCGCAGGTTTTTTTTCCTCTAGTGGTTACAAAATAAGCTAAATATATGTAATTTGAAATCCTAATAAGTTATAATTATATCTGAACGTTCAACAATTTATTTTTTTTTAACCATCCAAGCAGTGTTTCAGCTGTACTGTACTGAAATGCTAGACATACAGTCGAGTTGCCATTCCAGTTCACAAAAACTAATTCACTGCAAACTGTATTCTACCAGTATTTCACTAACACACTGCACTGCAAACATGAGGGTGAGCATTAGGCTCACCATGACCACTTGCTGTTGCAGATAGTTGTACCTGTTCCAATAATTCTTTTCCCAGTCCTGTATTTTCTCCAACCACTGCTTTGTATTCTATTACTTTATGTATTTTACTTGTCCTCTGACACTTTGCATAAATTAATTTCACTTGCACATTCTGCATTGCAGAAATAACTTTGCTCATACATCATGTCCCAAATCATTCTTCTTTTCAAATCCATCCTTTTCATTTAGCAAGTCCCAGTTTGCCATTCAAACTTTTATTCAAACTTCTTTCCTCTATTCACGGAATGGGAAGTAAACTTACTCTTCCCATCTCTTTACATACTATACCTGCCTGCCTCTCAAGTAACTATGGAAATGAAGCAGTGCACTAACATTAACCTTGTAAGTACACTAACTAGCTTTGCTCTAATTTTTAATATTCTCAGGTTAGGTAAAAACATGACACAATATACACGGTGATTTTCAAATGTTTTCAGAAAATATCAGCATGCCAAATCCTATTAGGAATTCCTCACTCAGATACAATACATGTTATATTATAGTTTTCGATGACTGCAAGAGTGAGAAATACCTTTGTTGTCAGCCTCTACATAGGAGCACAAAGAAAATTTATCCGTTGCTATATACACCTACTAACAGTACCCAACTTCTTTCTGTTATACAGTCTTACCTTCTGTTGCTAAACTTAACTGTTCTGGCCAAATTCTTTTTCCCCAATGACTCTGTGTTTCAAGTCAACTTTGGAAGGAAAAATAAATTAAAACCAACCAAGGCAGTTCTGCCATTTGCAAGAACAAAACTATAAAAAAATCCCACGCTGTCCCATCCGCAACTTCGACTGAAAATTGGTGGTCACAGAACTGCTCCAGCATCCTCATGCCTGGAACATGAACTTCACATTCTTCCACCATTAGCCTTTAGCCAGCAACAACCCTTTCACAGTCCCCGAGAAAGTCCATTCACCTTTATTACTCAGCTCATTAGCCTTAAAAAAATATTGCCACAACAATCAAATAGAGACAAACTTCAGCAATTTATCTTAAGAATTCTGTCTTCGTTTGACCTATAGACTGACACAATTTTTGGCATAAAGGATGAATATCATGGATCTTACTGTAAATAATGGTCTCCAGAGAGGCAAAAAGCAAAAGGGAGCTGTCAAATTTGAACACAGTAGGAGTAACAGCTGAGTGGACAGAGTATGCTGGTGAGGCCAGCATGAGGGGAATATCAGGAAGAGTGGGAACTGAGAACGGGAAGACACGAGTGGCAGACTAAGACTTGCTAGGTGAGAAGAATGGGCCTGAGAAGCACATTATGGGACATGAGGCACCAGAAAAGCCTTGTTGAAAATAAAAGCAAAACACTTGACTTACCCTGAAGAATCCCAAAACACACAGCAGATATCCATGTGTTGATACCTGAGCAAGCACCTCTTTCTTTTCTTTTCGCCTTACACAAGCACACAGGGATCCTTGCAGGTGTTGTGGGTTAACCCCAGTAGGCAGCTGAGCACCACACAGCTGCTTGCTCACTTCCCCCCGCTCCCAGTGGGATGGGGGAAGAGGAAAGGAAGAACAGAAAGCAAGAAAACTCGTGGGTTGAGATAAAAAAGTGTTTAATAAACGAAGGAGAAGTGGAAGAAGACAGAAAGAAAACAAAACAAGCAATGCAAAGGCAATCACTCGCCACCTCCCACGGGTAGATCGATGCCCAGCCAGTTCCCACACAGAAGACATCTAACCTCCCTTTTATTGCTGAGCACGACACTTTGTGGCATGGAATATCTCCTTGGTTAGCTCGGGTCATCTGCCTGGCCGTGCTCCCTCCCAGCCTCCTGCAGACCCCATGTACTCACTGTGAGGCAGCGTAAGGAGCAGGAAGGCCTTGATGCTGTGCAAACACCGGGCAGCAACAGCTACAGCACTGGTGCCTTATCAGCATTGTTTTGGTCACACATCCAAAACACAGCACCATACCAGCTGCTGTGAAGAAAATTAACCCCATCCCAGCCAGACCCAGTACAACAGGGTAACTAAAGGGCAAACGCGTGCTTTCTGCATGGGACATAAGTGCCAGGTTTTGAAAAGGCACGGGGTGCCTGTGCATTGCTAAAGCTTCACTCCCAAATGTCCAACAGCCAAATCGTTTCCAACTGGACCTTCAAACTTGCCAGTGCTTTTGACTGATACAGCAAGGGGCTAGCATTTTTTCCGAATAGCAAAACCAATTTTTTTTTTATTAGTCCAGCTGTATGATGGCACACATCACAGTAGTTGTTGCAGAACATTTTAAAGGAACTCCTTCATAAGCTACAAGAGATGCCTGTAACACTGCAGAAGGGACTCTGGAAACAATCCCCAGATAACTGCTCAGAAGGAAACTTTCCTTGAAAAAAGTCATCCCATAGCTGTTTAATGCAACGGTTCCAGCTCCTTCTCCTGAAGCACAAACCTCTCCACATTGTCAGACATAAAATATGGCAATCACTAATCCAGGACAGCAAAAGACCCAGCAACTGATTAAGTGGCAAGTCCCACTTGCCATAAACAAAGCTGTCAAATGAATGGGCTTTGAGACATGCACAGTGCACTTATTAGGGGATAGAGATGATTAAGAATGCTAAATTAAATACAGAATAGTGACTAAAGAAAGTTTTACTTCCTCAGAGGAGGTCTGAGGGAAACAATGCTTGAAATAGGAGGCATCTAATAAAAAGATCTTCAGATTTTTATAACATCTCTAGAGACGTTTCAGAATACACTGCACAAGTCAGAAAGAAAGAACATAAGAAATTCCAACCTCTGCTCTCCAACAATATGAAGCAACAATGAAGTTTGAGAAGAGATTAAAGTTAAGTGCCAACATCTCCAATTTCTAGGGAATAGGTGGTATCCCAAAGGCCATTAAGTGTGACAGGGTGGGGGACGAAGAAATACTAACATTTCAGCCACTACAGGTACATTGTAGTTAGGAGTGTAGCAAACAAAAACTTCTGTTCTTCCCTTAATCCCAGTTCCAAAACCAGTCTGTTGTCAGATGCAACCTCCTCCTACAGCCCTTAGCACAGCCACGAAATCTGTGAAAGAATGTGAGGAGTCTGGGGCTGGACAATGACACAAAAACCTTTTAAAGAAAGAAAGAAAAATAAGACAAGTCATTTGCAGGCTTTTTTTTTGTCGTTTTACCATTTTCCCTCAACTTTAAATCAACAACCACAACACATCTGGAAAGGCACAAAGTCTTTCAAAGGTAAGTTCAGCCTTCAGCACAAGAAGATGAGTCATAACGGGGCCTACCACTTCTACCCAAGAACCAAAAATACTCTCCATACGATTCAAGGTGCTATGTGGTCAGTTATCACAAGCCTATTAAAAGTTGTGTACACAGGTTCACCAGGACCGTTCACTTCACAGTGTTATTTCTAGGTTTACTTAGCTTACTGAGGTTATATAAGAACTGGCGGGGTGAAATACTAGTTTTTTACAGTCAGTTTTACATGTAAAGTCTGTATAGAGGATTAATATAGAAGTATTAATTTTCAGCAGCTAACCGAAACATTAGTTTCTCTCTTTTTTTTTAACCCTCTTTGTCCGCTGACCATTTCCAGCTTCAATTTGCCTTCCATAGAGAAATTAGGGAGGTAATGAAGAAGCATTGCAAGTTCACGCTCAGACTTTCAACATGCTTACAATCATCAGAGGCACTCTATACAATAGTGGCCATGTATAGGCCATACTGAATAGTTGTCAGGAGCTATCCCTTAACTGTCTATTGGTTAAAAACATTTCATACAGGTTAAGCAGTATACTGCAATCTACATGGCAAGACAACTATTCTAGACCAGCCTCGTTTTGTTCTTACAAATTTCTGCATTCTACATTTGCATATTTCTACATTTTCTATGTACGATAACATAAGTTGCATCAACAGTATAAGAAAAACAGCAGGTGGAGGTTTTAAAATACAGGATTTTTTTCTTAATGAAAATATATTTTCCTGTGCACATATTTCTGAAGACAAGATGCCAATACTGTAAATATTTCTGTGTATTGACCTACACCACCATATTTTCTCACAAACATGTTAGAACACAACTCCCAAGAGAAAAGATCATCTATCACCAGGAAACTGTATTCCATCTGGTGGTTTCACAGACACAAAGAGAATCCCTATGTATTAAAAAATGGCCATTTATGATCCTGCATCAGCTGGCATATAAAAAGACTACAAAATTTCATATGGTAGTTTCTTCTATGATTGGTCTGTGAAATACATATTAAATATATCTGTTGATTCCCATCATTTTTAATATCTTTGCTGTTGGGGGTACCTGATGCATTCGATTTCTGTAAGTCCACCTCCTCCCCCTCTGATTATTTCTAATGAGGCTGGAAATAAGGCATTGGCATGAATTGCCAATGGTAAAAACACACTGCTCAAAAAGTAATGTTCTGGAGGTTTAACACAAAAAAAACCCTGAAGGACAGAGCTTTTAAGAGACTAATGCAAAAGACAAAGTTGGATACATGAATTCAGTTAAGATGGAGATAAACACAAGCAGTTAATATTATTCATGTTCAAACAGAACATTTCACGTTTTTTCATGGATGAGGACAGTGAATAAATGAACAATACAAATGGCTAAAACAAAGACCTCCAGAAGGAAAATTTTATCTTCTCCAAAACAAAAATGGGTTCACCATGCACAGGCCAGATCATTAAGGGAAAGAGAGAAGGTTGTACTACCAGTAACATCCAGTGCTAAACAAACAACACACTACAAGCATAAACTAACAAGAAAGAACCAAAATAACTGAAATTATATTGTCAAAAGAAAGGACAGATGGTGAAAATTCTTCTCTCTGCCACTCTACTGCCCATGATCCCACACATCCTTAACTACTCAGAGTTCAGAGCAGTCACTTTTCTCAGGCTAACCCACCTCAACGTCCCACACGTGTTTTTTCTTTGCCCTCCACTGATCTTTACAGTTTGTCATAACTGAAAGCCATGCGGCCTAATATGACCCAACCCATACTGTCAGTGCTCCTGACTGGTGTGGCTTCTTTATCTGCGTAGCATCTCAGAGAAAGGAGTTTTTAAATCCTTAGACTACACACACCCTAAGCATTTTATGGTCTTCTATTATTTCCTTTTACTTAGCAGAAGCACAGAAGTCGTTGCTGTGCTACTTCCTCAATAAAAATACCGCCGTGGCCATTATTCGCTTCCATGAAAGGTGCATAAGACACTGAGGATTATGCAGATCTATTACTTCACAGCAGCATATGCATCTTAAGAGCGTTCTTTTCTGCTCTGAAAATACTTAGATTTATGTAGGAAGATGCATCTAACTAAACCACAGATAAATGATGCATTTCAGAAGCTCTTATCCCTTCGACGCTGCCACACACGTGAGGTATGGCAACCGCTGAAGAAATGACAGCGGCCTCCCTCCAGCTGCAGCTGTGTTCGCAAGCACGGCCCTCGGGAGCTGCTGAAGTCAGCAAAGGCCAGGTTGGAGTCACCCTGCCGGCCCCCGGCCGGCTCCTAGCGCAAGACGAACACACGCACCGACACAGTTGCATCCAGTCATCAACACACTCTCACTTTTGCCTGCCCGCGGCACTTGGGCCCTGATCCTGATTAGGGTGTCTCCCATAATAAATGTTGCTATACGGACTTTGTCCTGAAGATTAGGAGTTTAACCTACTCCTAAAATAACCCACGGTTTTCACATCCACACATAATGTGCAAACTGCCAACCCCAGATAACCTGCTTTGAAATACTACTGACCCACTGTACCCTCTCTTTCCTATCCGTCCTACAAAAGGAAAAAAAATTATTTAAAACCCCACCAACCGAGAATGGTTAAGGGATGTGAACAACGCTGGCATTTCTGCTGCTCCTGAAGTCCTTTTGTCCCCTGCAAAGAGCAAATGATGGGCTGTCCAGCCGCGCTCTGGCCCTTTGGCAATAGGAGCATAGCAGCCCCCAAGGCACAAAACCAGAAGGCTTTTTGATCGCTACACAAAACGTTCCCTCTCTTGAAGGAAAAGAGAAAAAAAAAGACCCACCTGCTCCAGGGGGGATGCCACCAACCATGCACTATCACATCTCTGTACTGCATGATCCTGTACTGCTCCGGCCTATGCTCACGGAGTTCTCCAGCACAGGGAACATGTTACGTGGTTGAAACAAGTCTCCCGCTGTACAGCGCTATATGCACTTTTGGCACTGTATCACATAATACTGACATAAATACAATAGAAAAGGCTCTGGTTCATTTAGTCACGCCCTCTCACTGGAAGTCGCTGGTTCAATTAGAAACTCCCTCTCCCTTTTCTGACCTGCTTTCATCCTCCCACGGTGCTTTCATTATTGTCCTCTCTCTTTTCCAATCCCCATGTAAGGAAAATCGCAGAACTACAACTGCAATCTACATACAGCTTGCACTGTTATCAGTAAATGGCTGACTTTTAAACAACTCGCAGAAGTGAACAAATTCACTAGTTTATACTAGTCAACCGACATTTGGAGAAAAACCTTCATCCAATAAATCACTACTGTTTCACATGATTCTAAATATCAAAGGCCTAGTCCAAAACGGGCAGCATTTTAATCCAGACAGGACTCACCCAGCTGTGCCACAACAGTAAGGCATGAAAATCAGTAATGACAGCTTATTTAAGAACAAGAAAGTGACCGAACTTATTTCAGTAGATGTATTTTCCCTGCTTTGATTTTTGCTGTATGTGCCTGTGGCAAGAAGCTACAATAGCTCAAAAATCTCAAGTACACTAAATAATTTAGAAGTTACCAACTTAAAGCATGCCATTAAACGGCAGAGTGGTGCAGAATGTAAGAACCATCATCAAAAATTATTCCATTTATAAAGATTCCTTTAAATGTACATGCTACTGTTTCCTTCCCTAATACTGGTGGCTCAAGTGTTCACTGGAAACTGCAATTTGCACACACCTTAGCAGCTGAAAGAGTCATCAGCTTGAAAAATAAGCATGGCAGCAGCATCTCAGTCCCTAAAACACAATATAATTTGGCTCAGCTATTGTAACTGCATAGGGAACGTACAATATAAGGCTCATTAGTTTTCTCTTCATCCACTCAAAAAGAAAAGTGACTGTTAAGAAAAAGGAAAATAAATGCACGGAGTTCACAAAATTAGCCACTAAAATAATGCTAATACATAAGAATAGTCTGAAGCATGGTTCCACATGTAAGGTCCCACATTCACAGCATTCAGTGACAACTACTTTGCTGAGTGTACACTTATTGGGATTCTACTTCTCCCTCTCGCCCTGTAAATTCCCCCCTGGATCTTACCTTGCACATCAACTGTGAATAAATATTTCACCAATGAACTTGATTTTTATTTCTTAAGAAAGTGATTCTATCTCCCCTACTGTATTCAAGTCATCAGTTGGCATTTAAAAAAAAAAAAAGTGGCTCCCCTGTCTTTCAAGAAATAAAATTTCTAAATATTGTAAGAACACAGCTATTGAGTAACAAACCAATGCTTTTTATAGCTACTATCTGCCCCTAACTGCAAATAAGATTCAGTCTGAAGCAGGATTTTTTTTACATGCATGGGGAATCAACTTACTGATTGTTGCTTCTGATGCCTGATTACCTGACAAAAGTCACAATACTTTTTAGACTATGTTTCTGCCAATATAGAAACCCTCCCCTACACTATAGTATCTGAGGCTTTGCACAACCTTGCTTTCAATGTTTGAATGAATGCCTGCAGTGATCAGAGAACAGTTTCCCCTCTTTAAATAGACCTTCCATCCTTAGCTGGGCATTCAACTTCTGCGCAGAAGGCAGCTTGCAAAAAATAATAGTAAAAAAAAAAGCACAAAAACTGAAGGTTCCTGGTTTTCTCTGAATTGCCACTGTTCGCTGTAATGCCAAAAATACATAGTAGAAGCAGAAATTGTGAATGATTTTGCAAGGAAGTGGTAAAGAACTATATTGAACTTACAAAGGAGGAAGACTCTCAACAAGCCAGCCTAACCTCACTAACCATACAGGCAAATACGTATTTCTTTTGAACACCGCTTAAGGAGGTAACAGGTTTCTTGACAGGGACAGTCACTGGTCAGCCCAAAATTTCTAACCACTGCTATGGTTAAGGAAAATGACTTGCAAAAAACAAGTATTAGCATATTTAAGAGAGTTAAGCATAATTAAGAGATCTTATTGGTAGACTAACACCCTTAGTAAGAGTTTAGCTTGGAATAGTACAGGACTGGCACCCCAGCTGCAGTCAGAACCTAATGCGAAATGACAGCTAAGTGTACTCACATCTCTAAGGTTTAAGCAGGCCAACTCTGACAAGTGTTTCTGTGACGGTTTAAGTCACCGCCACCTCAAAGGCCTCTCCCACCTCTGTGCAAGGTCGGGGTAAGCAGACATATACCTGTGTCCCTGCCACTCCAGTTCACAGTTGGACTGTGGCTTCACAACAGCTGAGCTGCTTTGCCATCACCAAACGCAGGCCCTGCCTGCCAGCTTCCTCGCGGCTCCCCTCACCTACCCTCACACGCCGACCTCAGCACTTGTCACACCTTCCCTCAGATCGATCCACATCAGTAACCCAGCCCAAAAACTGGGAAGGAGGGAGATGGAGGGGAGGAAGGAAAGGGAATTTCATTGATTGAGCCAGGAATCTGGTGAGTGGCAGCGCCAACCACGCCGCAGTCAACGGGAGCACCGAGAGGACAACGTGACGTTCTGCTTCGGTAGCAGCGCACTGTTAGAAAGCTGCCGCATCTGCAGTTCGGACCCATTTTTATTGTATTTTAAACTATGTAATAAAAAACTGAATTTGTATATTCCATTTACTGAATTTATCTTGTTTTAGGAACTGTAAGCTCTGACTGCGATACAATATACAGCGCTCAGCCCACCAAAGGAGAAGTTTCAAGAGCCATTTATAAAAATCTTTACTGTATTTTCATACTTCTAAACAACACCTTGGGGAAATAGGGACTATCCCCTATCATCTCCTTCCTCCAGCATCTCAGTCAGTTGAGTCAACTTTTTATGTTTTAGAATCTTTTCTAAAAACACTATTATTATGGTCTGTATCTTCTCCTTTCATTCCCTTTCTTCTTCCAACTTCCATACTGCAGTAATCCTTCAAAATGCAAAATGGAAGCAGCTCCTCCTATTAATTAAAAGAAAATTACAATGGTTATGTAAGCTTACTTCTATGCAACTATGTCTCATCCACTGCTTCTAGATTTGTAAAACAATTCAAAAAAGATTATCAATCTTTAATCAGTGAATAGATATCAGCTCATAAGCAGGTTTTCATGCACACAGTGTTCTCCAAATTGTCAAATAAAATTAGTCTCTTCAGTAGATGTAAGTGATGACACAAAACCTGTGAATACATATACTTTTTAACAAAGCCATATTTGGCACCAACCAGTTTTACAAAATTACAGGTTTTCCTAGATTTCAGACATTTTTGTATTGCATCACCCAGGAATTATGTGGTTACATCAACATTAACTGAGTGCAGTTGCAAAAGGAGCTGTCAGTATCCTAGAATTAATCGATCTCAAGTATATTGTTTTGTAATTAAGCTTATGAATACATCATCCCACGAATATAAAAACAGCAGCAATAAACACACATCCCAGAAAGGAGGGAGAATTAGAGGCTCTTTTTCACTTCCTAGGACAGCTAAATCATTTGGAGGCCATTCTTCATCATCAGTCTCTCACTGTGGTTGTGCTAGCGGTCTACAACCAGGGAGCATTTTATACAAAGTATTCTTAAAGCTTTAAACTTGCATAACTAGATGGCAAAATTAGGTGACAGTCCATCTGCAGTTTAGAAAACTGCATTTTAATAACAAACAAATGTTTTAAAAGGTAAAAAAAAAAAAGCTTCAGATTTTTTTGTTGAATTGATTCATAGGTAAATTAAGTCCTTAATTTATACTTCAGCTACAGCCCCCTGCAATAATTAAGCGTGTTCCCACATAGGAAAGACACAGAAATTCAGATTGCCATTTAACAAATACTTGACTTTCGAAAGAAAAAGAGAAAAGAGGGCATGTATAACACAAAACATATTTGTTTAAATAATGTAAGCTACAAGTGCCTATAACTCATTTTTAAAACTAAATTGCTAGAGAAATATAATCTCTGCAATGTCTATCATCAAATATAATAATACTTTTTATAACTGTTATTGCAAATGGGTCAGTGATCCCTGAACAAGACAATTAAACCGACACTCCAAAAATACAGTTTTACTCCTCATCACAGTACATTTACAATAATCATATGAAAAGTTTAGATTATTTGTCCGGGGTGTCAGCAGGCTAACACCTTATTATCCTTTCTTCTGGTATTGTAGTATTACAGTTCTCTTACACAATTATACACGTTCCTCTTGTGCCAAAATAGCTTTTACGGGGTATTTTTCATTAGAAAAAGAATCTGCAGAGCACCAAATGCAAAGCAGTTATTATTGTCCATTTTTTTAAATGGAAATTGCGTGAATCATACTTAATTCAAGTCGGCTTGCTTTTCAGGTTTGTCAAGTTTAAACTCCACACAGATGCAAATTACTGGTAAAACTTCTGCCTGCATCTTAATGAGGTACATTATAAACTATGAAGCCAACTTGAAAACAAGAACGTTTTTGACGCAAATTTTACTAGACCTAGGCACTCTAAGTCATTAAAGAACTAGTATATTAAAAGGAAGCTTTACCCAACAGCACTTAGATTCTGCATGATCTCGAGCCTGTGTCTGCCACAACGCTAGTTTCCCAGAACAATGCTCGTGCTGGCACAAATTTTTGTGTAAGGATTTTACTGCATGATAAGCGTGCCTAAGCAGTGTTGCGAAGACTCCCAACTGCTGAGCTCTGAACCCAACCTCTTTTCAAAACATTGTCTCATCCTTTCAAGTACATTCAGGCCAGAAGGGAAAGTAAATTGTCAAAACTGTTTTGAAGTGCTAAACAACCGAATTTAAGAAGACATTTTAGTTAGCAGCTACCACTGGCTCACTTGTGTCTTGACTGGTTTAAAAACGATAGCCAACAAGGGAGTGCCAAGCGTGCAGCACGTGGAATTCGCTCATCGATAGCGAGTTTCCTTTCTGCACCTCCTGCTGCTTCGAGCAGGGCAGACTGAGCTCTCCAAGAAAAAGGCTAATCATGGACAAATGCAATAATTAACGGTCAGAAATCAGACAGAGAAGCCGAATTCCCGAATTGAAGTATGCAGAGGTCTGTGCAGCCAAGATAAATGAACAGAAAAGTCTCATTCGAAGCAAGACCAGGGGATGACCTATATTAGAAGTTACAGCTTAGAATTCAGCATTCTAGAGAGACAGCGTCTTCTTCCAAGCCATCCATGCATTCTGGAAAATATGGACACGCTAACATGTCCACAGAGCAGGCTTATTAGTCTACTAACCCCTAATAGTCCTTCATTGCTTTTGTTTCCCAGCTCACTAAAAATGAACTTCATGCCGTAAAACTGATTATCCATCCCTGCAGTAACTTTGGAACCCATAATACAGTTCGGACCAAGTTTAAAAAGTGGAGAAGAATTAAGTTGCTGTGAGTTTTATCAAACCTTGTGGCTGGACAGACATTTCCAAAATACTGACATCACTGAAAAGACAAGCAGAACTTGGAAACTGCACCCTGTTTCATAGCTGGTCGCTTTGCATGTGCCCTTCGGACAGAGCGTAAGCACGTGCCTTAGCTATGCCACACGCTGCGCTTTGCCCATTAGGGATGATGGAGCTCGTGGTATCGTCCTGGAAACTTTCCTCACCATACAGGAGGAAACGTAAGTTCATGAGTCCTGCTGTTTATAGAACAACTTGAGGATGAGAAAACCCACCCTGCTACTTGGCAATAACATATGCAAATACAGTCTAAACAAATAAAGAAAATTCAGAATGTCAATTCTGAAGTGCTTAAATTATCTTATATAGTTATATGAAACTTTAAATACTGTCAGAATAGCATCCACGCACACAGAAAACTCTATCAGTGTTTCACTGTAGAAGTCTTAAATTTGTTACCTACATGCTGTTCACCCAGGCATAAGAAATATAAAAACCAGCTGTTAGCTCTACAGATTATAAGAAGAGGGTCTCCAGAATTCTAACAACAATAGATTATGAAACGTAACTCAACTGTTGAGTTGCACACAATTTTAGGGACGCTGCCTTAGGTGGATTTTTAAATAATAAAAAAAAAAAAGAATACTAAATTTATGTATGACTATAAACCTCTTGGAACAGGTATCAATTTGTGATGTTTACTAGCCTGAAGAAAGCCTAAATTCTGGCAATTTAAAGATAAACACCAGAAAAGTATTTCACTGGGTAACTTAAATTTTTTATCTCCCCAGTGGTTCACAGGTTGCTGTAACTGTGTGCCAAGTTACCTACCATATTAGCTCTGATGGTGTCTAGCTCTTTAAATAGATGGTATTGCTGTGGAGACAGAGGAAGAACGGCAGGACTGTTTCTGTGACGAGGAGGGCAGTGGGAGAAGTGAAATGTGAGCAGCAGGTTTGGAAGCCTGAGGTATCTTTCACTTCTGTTTTGTATTTTTTCCATATACACAGGAAACTCCCTTGGGGGGAGGAGAAAGACCAACTTCCCTACAAGATACACGTGTAAATACAAGAACACGTGTAAAACAGTAAAGTCGTAAGTCTTCAATGTTTCCATACCTTAACAAAAAAGTGAAAGAATTAGGCAAAAACTTCAAAACTGAGATAGCAAAATCTCAATTTCCCACCGCCAAAATGTCTTCGGCCAGCAAAAGTCAGCTTTGCAGTAGTGGGAAATTCAAGAGAAGCAGGAGAGAAAAGAAGAGCAGAATGCCTCCACACACACACGCACACGCTCACATCACCCTCTACCTTCACACTTATTCGGCTCCGTCCCTTCCCCAGCCCCAGCCCACTGCCCCTGCGTTTCCCTCAGTCCCCTTTTGCTGCTGCAAAGCAAGAGAGGCGATGCTGAGGAAGAAGGGCAGAGCTGACGCAGCACACTGACAGCCACGGCCTTCTGCTCCCACTGCTGTGGGATGTATGGGTTACACTGATCCGGTATAGCCAAGGGTCCTGCAAGAAATGTGCTCACCTCCAACAGCAGAAGAAATGTAAGAACCAGACAAGCCCAAAAGGTACTTACCCTGAAACGTTCTCCTTGTCCGCGACTATTTTCAGTTCTGGGGATTTGTCAGCCCAGTGTTGATGCCAGGAATGAACGCAGCCTTTATTAATAACTGTCCCCTCACACGGTCCAAGCACGCTGCAGACAGTAAGGATGTGCTTTGGAGACTGGTGGGGTAGAGAAGAGACCAAGGGAGCAATCTGCTATAACACAGGGCTACACGGGATGTGCAGGAGAATCCCAAGGCAACATGGCATGATCAGCACGATCAGCCTTGAAAGGTCACCCCAGAACTAAAATTCAGTTTTAAGAGGCCAGGAAAGCCAGTGTCACATTGGAGTGACACTTGAAAAGCCTGCAAAACACACGGCTCGGGAGCCACAGACACTCACTTCTGACCCGGACGCTGCAATGGGATGCCGCAGCTGACTGAAGGTAGGCACCCAAAGCCAGTTGTGGTATGATAATACAAACCTTTTAATAACTGCAAACAGCAATAAGAGGGAAAGCAAAATGAAGCTCCACTAGTTGTGTATTTGTTTTTCAAAAAGCAAATTTAAATAAATAAGAAAACAGCTTCCGAGGGTTCCAAGCAGTTCTGCTCTGGCCCCATGCAATGCAACCCCAGGTGCTTCTAAGTTCTGCAAACAAAGTAAGAGGTTTTTTCCTTCACACCACTCTGCACAACACCGAAGGAACACAGAGAGGGCCTGTGACCTCCACTTATCCCAATTACTTTCATAATGAGAAACTAACAGAGTCCATCATTTCAGGTAAACTAGGGCCACCACTAAAAGTGCTCTGAACCTGTATGCCACCCTCCAGATGAAGCTTGCAGCAAGTTCCAGATGAGCACAGGCTTCTTACAGGAACGACACCATGCCAAGACCTAGGGCACTTTGAACTCGGAGTCCTCAAGATGTTTGTAACAGCTACAATTAACTGTAGACAGTGCACAACACAGAATAAGGAATCAAGAGGAATGAGACAGAAAGGCAAAAAGCAAGTGGACAATGCAATAAACGGCCTCAGGCAGAAGAAAATTTAGTGGATTCCATTACAGATATTTGGCAAAGGAGAAGCTGATAAATGACTCAACTCTTAGGAGAACAGCATGAAGTTACTTTTGGCTTCCAAGACAGAAATTAAGAAAGCAGCTGAAAAAAGGAAGAGGCCACAGTCACAAGGAGCAATGAAGATCTGGGACAAAGCTTAAGTGTTCGCTTCCTGTTTCTACAACTACGATCCAGTGTTGCAAGACTGAATTTTCAAAGGTTCCTTTTATCGGAGGAGAAAGGTTGCACACACAGAGGCTCGCTGGTCGGAACCATTATTCAGTTCTGACATCCGCAGGACATGCCTATTTGAATTTTCTTGCAAAATGAACAGGGGGGAGGAGTGCTTGGAGCCAAAGGGGTACAAGAGCTGCTTAATCAGAGAGGAAACTGAGGCAGCAGGTTCACTGCTGAAAAAACGGGGGACCATGGCTGCACGTCAACTTCAGCGACATCTGGATGTGAGCCTCTAAAATGAGCGGATTTTGTGATGCAACAGTAGTAGGCAAGTTCATGGCAAGAGCATCGCAAAATCCACAAACTACTGGAGATTCCTTCTCTGGTGAGAAGGACAAATGTTGAAGAGATATTTCAATCGAGCTGTTAAGTTTTTCACCTATAGTAAAACACCCTGCGTGAATACTGTTTCTGTAAGGTTCTGAAAAGGTATTAGGAAAAGCAAAACTAATGTTTGTATTGAACCAGTGAACCAGGCAAAAAGAAAGTTCCAATTTTATTGAGAAAGTTACACGTGCTTTTTAACCCATCCCATGTTAGGAGAAACTTTGTGTACAGTAAATATTAATTCAAGTTGTATAATAAAGCTGTGTAACAACCAACCTGAAGTTTATCCGCGCACATGCGCACACGTTTTGGGCACTGCTCAGCTACAGAATTTAGCTTTCAAAAACTGATCTCAGCTTTACTTTAATTTCCTTCCAGCATTGCAAAACCAATCCTTTCTCCCAGCTCTGTTGCTTTAGAAATACATCACATTAGGAAGAACAAAGTGTCCCATTTCTTCACAACTTTCAGTGCATTTCCTACAAAGCCACCAGCAACAGATTGCAGTAACTCTCAATTCATTCAAAGTTGTATTTTATCCATCCTTGCAGAAGCAGGAGAATAACAAAATAGTAATAGCTTCCCAAACACATCTAAAATCCTGAAGAGTCAAAGAGAGAAGGGTAGTGGAAAGAAATAACAGAACTCCTCTGAAATAGTGATCCTCCACTACTTCTACCCCTCCTGCCTTCACATCATTGACTTTTTTTTCTTTTTGCTTTTCCCATATAACTTAATTTTCCTCATCGCTCCATATCCATGTTTTATCTTTTGCTACAAAAGATATTTCAGGTTCTTGAATCTGTTTTCTCCCCATTCCTCACAAGTTCTGTAAATGATGTCATTAGCACTTCAGCTGGGAGACGAGCAGTGTACCAGCACCCATTAAAGACACCCTTTCTCACGATGGAGGACACCGAGCTGGCCAAGCTCCATGTTCCAAAAAGCAAGGAACAGGGTTTGGACTTGATTTAAAACATGCAGTTGTTACCTTATCATATTGGTTGAGTAGTAACAGTGACTTCCCCACTGTGTAGATAATGGTGGTGATGCCCTAAGCACACCATAAGTCTCATAGGGCCAGTAATAACAAAAACTGGGGGAAAAAAAGAGAACATGACAGATCCAGAGTAGGGAACAGCACAGCTGGGAAGTCCTCTGCAAGTTCTGCTCTGAACAAAGGTAACGGAACACAAACTGCCCAGGAACAGGGAGAGCAGGGCTTATACAGGAACTTCACAGAAAAGAACAGGGAGATAAAGTATGGTGTGATGCTCCATAAAAAAGAGATGGAGGAGCAAAATTACTTGAGATTTGGTCACAAAACTCAGGAGAGAACAAGACTGAAAGTAGCTAGGTAAAAATAAAATAATAAGCACATAATTTCAACATACTGCATATAAAACAAGGGGAAACAGACTGACTGGGCCTGGATTTGAATTAGAGGAAAGGAATGTCAGGCAGCGGCTATAAACGTTCTCCAACTAATTTCAAAACAAACAGGAGAAAGTATTAGCTGGGAAAACAATTTGGACACTGCAAGGATAGTAACTTTCATCTTAAGCAAAAGACTGATCACTACTGAAGGAAAACACCTGAAATCAGGACAACACATAGGAAAATATGAAGACAACAGAAATGGTATCACAAATGGAACCAGTAAAATCTGTATTAAGAAAGTACATTAAACAACGACGTCCACAACTTGAATCCTATGCACATAGGAAAACTTCTAGAAAGTGAAGAAGTCTCTTATCTGTACAGATGTAATACTCATCACCGCCTAATAACTTCTGGCATATGTTGGTCTGTTCTTTTTTTTTTTTTTTGAGAGCTGTTCTAACTGAAAAAGATAAACTTCCAAATTTGAACTGATGCAATATGACCTTCATGATTATGCAAACTGACAAGTCAAACTAGTCTGCTGCTAACTGTAAGTGCCGTACAGCCGTAAGGTGAAACAGCTAAGAAACCGTCGGCTTTTTTGATAGTTTGTACAATACTGAACAGTATTAAAACAAGAATTTGTCTGAAAAGTATCCGTTTGAAACACTGGATATGTCCAGAGAGTTTTCTTGTATATTTTATTCCCATATGGAAATTGAGCCTAGATAGAGGGAACACTCGCATTGGCTTCAAACTCTGCCTCGACAGGCACCTTCAGCACATCTTTGGAGGTCAGCTTTCATCTACTGCTTTTCTCAAAAGCTACACATAGATGCTGCAGCTAGGCAGGAGGAAGAACAATTTTCCTTATAGCTCAAGGGATCCAACAAGAGTTGTCTTATACCTTCTAGTAGCCTGTAGCACTTGGGCATGGCTGTAAGAACCTAATCCATTTTTCCTTTGCTACCATTCGAAGTATGCCTTATCACTTCAGCGAGTTAATTGTGAGCAAAACTTCTCACCAAGACCTTTTTTTAAGCATCGTTTCATAACTACTCCTTTGTTTTGCCCGGTAGCTGTTGTGAAACACAGGTATTTTGCCCACTGCAAATAAAAATAGAGAAAGTTCTGACGTTTGTTGTAGCGCAGGTCTCGTGTTTGTTTTAACGCAGTTCTCAGTATTCTGAGAGTGTTACTACCGAAACGTAAGCACTGCAAACACAAACTTTATTTATTGTATTATCAAACCCGAACACTAACTTGGCCAACATCTGTATTATCAATTTAAACAGATACTAAAATAAGTTTTTACGCTTTAATTTTCCTGTTTCTGATGACCTGACGGTCAAAATGCACATCAGATCTGGAGCACTCCCTATTTTCTTCATCTATACAATACTCATCTATCACACTCACCAACACACTACCAGTCACTTTCACGTCCATACTGAGCAGCAAAACAATTAACACTGGAAGTAACAGCCACCCTCGTACGTTTAGTACTTATCCGAAGATCTCTCAAAACCTAACTTTTACATCATTGTTAGGATTCATTTAGCATCATCTGTGCTGACACAGTTTGTCACGATGCGTCGTGTGCCACAAGCCTCTTCCAACGAGGAAGACTGATCCCAAATGCTTATTTTGATTAGCATAGCTCAGCATAGTTTATTAATGAAGGATTTGTAAGGCACATGTAAACAAATCAGAAACACCACCAACCATGCAATATTAAAAAAAATTGGAATGCGAAAAGGAAAATAAAAACACCCCAGGACTCAGTGCTGGCAAAGAAGTGCTGAACAGCACAAGAAAAAAGTTTGGCCAGAAAAATACTTGGACAGAAAAGACATGTCCAAAATAGTTTTGCTATATCCCCCTCACTTCTGGAAGATATTACATTATTAAGGATTTTACTAGTCATCACTGTATATCTACTACAAAACTAAAAGAGCGTGAAAAGAAACACACACATGCAGAATAATACCAGTCTTTCAATAAACCTTTTTCTTTTGTGAATTCTTATATTCACTACTGAAGCCAGCGTTGGCTGGCTGAATTGGAAAGTAGTAAAGTATTTTGAATTTTAAAAATAAATACAGAATAATTTCTTCTGTAGCATAAAGACCTGGCTCCAGCCCACCACGGCACCACTCTGTCTTTCTCCAGGCCACGTTTATCCACTGGCCATGCCCCATCCATTCCTCACGTCTCAATTATGTCAGAGCAGCACCTTGCAGTGCCTGTTCTAATATCCTCCCCTATTACCAAGACGCATTAATTACAAATACAGCCACGCTTCTTCTTCTTTACCGTATCTTTTTGTTGGGCAGGTCAAACACCTAAGAAGGCGCGATGCCTCCCGCCCACCTTTCCCCCTGTGACACAGCTGCCGCAGGGAGAGAAGACGCGATGCCACCTGCCGAAGCGCAGCAAACCGAGCGCGGCGCAGCCCCCGGCCACACGGAGCAGCGGGCACCGGATCGGGACACAGCAATTGTATTCCCACCTCTCCACGGCCTCTGCGTCTGACCTTGGCAAGTCACTGGGGTTTTGTACTTGTTTTTTCATGTTCAGGACATGAAGGGCTTTTATGCAGACGGCTGGAACAACAACAAAATAATCGAGTAAGTTTAATTATTATTTATTCTGTTATGGCAGGCCTTAGAACCCTTCCACAACGCAGAAGCTCGGGGCGAGCGCAAGCACCCCTCTGGTTCTGCAGACCTTCGGTCTGAAGGTCCCTCCGTGCCCGAACGCTGGTGAGAGCGGGAACCCATCAACAGAGACTCCCCCTTACTGTATCAAAACCGATAAAAGCTTCGTTTTACGAATTGTTCTGCTGAGCAAACAAGTTTAACTTTATTTTCTACACTGGCAGTTCCTAATCTACAGCTTGCGAAAGAAACGCTGCCTGCAAGATCCTCTGCTGCCGCTCCCAGCCAAAATTAAGTTACAGAGTTAAAATAAGAGCTGCCAGGAAAAGGAAAGCAGGATATCGCCTACAGAGTATTCTTTACTCTGTGCTGTTACTGTGGTCCGGCAAAAATTAGGGACCAGTATTTTACACAATTCAATTCCCTCTCTCAGGCTTAGAAAATTCTGAATTTCATGGCTGCCCGATCAAGTTTCCTTCTGACACCAGGTTTCCTGGTAATCTCCCAAAGCACCACACATTGGAAATATGCCACAAGTATAACTTAGAAAAAAAGTGCAGATGAGATGTTCTACAGACCAAGCAATCTTATCAAGAATAGCAGCAGAAAGACCGTTTTCTGGCACATACCGAAAAATGTCAACGTTTTTCTGTACTCATAATGGGAAAATCAAATATTTGTGTTGCTACCCAAGTAACTATAAATAATTAGATTAATGCTGACTAGGACCCGTTGCAATTCATACTCTTGAATCTCACTACCAGAAGTAGAAAAATTAACTGAAGTAACAGGTGTAACCTCACATTGAGCAGTCAAAAATGACCACTGGCCAGTACAGCTTGTCGCCTTTTAGCACGAGTGCTCTGGATTTTGGACGTACTGATTAAATGCTGCTTCATGCAAGTTAGTCGTACAATTACAACAAAAAGGAGAAAAGCTATGCTTTCGTACAACCATCTCAGTGCCTTTCCAAGTGAGGCAATGACGATAACTTTAAATCGTTCATTACAGAAATATATACTTAAATTCAACGGGAAAGTTTTTGAGACTTAAAAAAAAAAAAAAGCTTGACAAACTTACTGAAGATACATGCTGCAGACTGAAATTTTCAGATCACTTTAGAAAGAATAAATCACACTGTAGCATTATGTCATTTGCTGAATCATCTGAATAACTGAAACGGTAAAACTCCAGCATATCGAGTGGTCTAATTTTATAGATAAGTCAAACTTTTCAAAAATTAGAAAAAATATGAAATGGGACACAAAAATGTTTATCCTTGTAACACTATAGCTTCTGTTGATTGAAAGGATGTAAAAATACAGCCTTAATCAAGAGATTTCTCACACTGTACATACTGAAACCCCTATCTTCTTTCTTTTCTTGGTAAAAGCGTTTACCACCACAAATATGTAGTTTACACATTTACAAGCATGAAGATATACATCACTATCTGGTTAACCACTGCAGTTGAAGAGTATGAAGTATTTTTTCAGAAAATGAGAATATTTTAAATTGCTTACTATATCCTGGCTCTGAGAAGTGCCCTGTGATGTCACGCAGAAATAGGCAATGAAAGAGTTTCTTTACGTTGGAAAGGGAACTTAACATTTTAAAAAAGGTAGCAACCACAAAATACATATACACACACGCGCGCGAATTATGAGTAAAAAGCACCACAACATAAGCAGAACCCCAGGAAATGAGATAATGTCAAACTCTGAGTTTAGCGTTTACTTTTCCACAACTCAGTAAGAATATAATGATATGGAAATTGCTACTTTCTATTAATAATTTTCTCTCAAAATTTATCAGCTGTTTCCTTTCCTGAGTTTTTAGACTGGAAAGGAATGACCATAATACCATATTATTTCCTTGCCTTATAAAATCTTACTTATTACTTTTTGCAATTATGTTCAAGACAAATATGAAAAAAGTACAATATTAGATTATAAGCATTTTACACAAAAAATGAAAGTTCAGTAAGTTCAAAAATACAATTTTACATCCATAATTGTAAACTTGCCTTGAAATAATATAGATTGAAAAGGCATACCCAGTTATGCAAACAGAATTAATTTCATCTGACAATACAGCCAGTGATGTTTACCTTTTTCCCCTCTTTACCTAAGCACACAGGAAAAAACAAGCAACCCTTTAAATGCAGGCAGACACCGCAACTGCTCTATTTTTTAAAATAGTGCAATGGCGTAAACCAAAAATAAAATAAAATGCACTTAAAAGTACAACTTCCCTGCGAAATTCTCTTGGGAGGCAGGGATTCAGCACGTTACAGTGCCATATAGGCCAGTTAATAATGTGCTTGCAATTAACATCCAAAGCATTTAGGGTGACATAGAAAGGATGTCCTGAGACTTTCAAATTCTGCTGACATGGTTTGCTCTCCAAACGTGAAGCTAATATATTGAATAAACTACACTCTTGATTCCCAACAGACATTCAAGTGCATTGCGTAAGATACAATACTTATTTGTGCTAAATATATATTTCGCAAATCTAAAATCCCAATTTCTCTGTTCAATTTTATCCAAAAAAACACAAGTGTAGCATAGAATAGCTATGTAATGCACCTTAACTGTACTCTTTACAACAAGGAGTTACTAACTATAAAACCTTTTTCCAAGCCTTTGCACATGAAGGTACCGCAGGTCTTTCAGAAAGCCTTTATAAGCCATTGCTGCTGCAGGCTACTTTAACTTCTTTGTGTGTTCTTTTCAAACGTAGAAATCGCTTGAGTTCATAATAATGATAAAAAAACTAGAGTGAATTACTACTGCAAAGTAGAATGTAGCAAGTCAGAGGAAAGAAAGAGTATTCTCTCCCACTCACAAACCCGTGATCATTTATGCAATTCATAGTACAGAATCACAGGGTTCTCTCTGCGAAGAGATACTGGGAAAGGATACTGCCTTTTAAATAGCAGTTAAAAAGAGCCAACGCATTTTATGCCGATTAAAACAGGCTGCAGATTATTTCTAGAGAAATCAAGCTATAAAAAGATCATTTTCAAAGTTTCTTTGTGCTATATATCAATTACAGTAAGTCAGGAATGACTAAGAGTTGCTTAAAACAATGAATAAACAATGAAAGCAGTCCAAATCAAGAGCTTAACTTCATAAAACTGCTCCTACTAAAACTACAAACACTTAGAAGAAGATTTGTAAGCAGCTCAGAAGACTCTTTCAAGAACACACTGCTCACAGATTTCCCAATAGCCAGAATTAAGACACTGACATGCTCCTTCATAATGATTTAAATGTTACTCACACAAAACCATCTACTCATTTGATTGTAAACGAGTTTTTCCCAACAACGTTTAACACTCATCTTGTGTGCATACACAACACAATAGCCATAGTTATGCTATTACTCAAATCTTAATAAGCACTGCTTAAACCTCTAGTGACAGTAAAAACTGTAGCCTGAAGATCCTATCCCTTGAATTCTACTCCTATAATCTATACAATCCATTTTCCAACCCTTGAGCTCCATTGACACCATTCTCAGCAAGAGCTCTCGCAGCCGAACGCTAAGATGAGGCTCAGAATGGACGTGCAGTTCTTATCTTCCCAGACCTGTCAGTCACCCAGGACTATCAGCAGTGCTTCTTTTCCGGAAATATTCTCCCTGATTTCCTCGGCATTGTTCCTCCCGTGACTCACCCCTTATCATTCTAATTTTCCTTTCAGTGTATCCTTCTCAAGGAGCACCCTCATTCACCTCTACTATTTTATGAACTATTGAATAGGTTTCTGTCCTGCATCCCTTTCCATTCCCCCTAACTTCATCTAGTTCCAGGCTTCATATGAAACCAATCTGCCTGCCAACAACACAGAACTATACCTTCTACTTCATATCCACGGTGTTTGACCAAGCTAACACCTCAGCGTGTGTCTCCAGTTGCTCCGTACAGATGCCTTGCTATCAGCTCAGTCTCAGCACAGACAAAACACGGGTCTTGCCCTTTCCATCACAGCTTCAGGCTCCTTTCCACCACTGCAAGTCTTCGTCTTTCAGGACTCTTAACTAAGCATTAGCCCTCAAACCGTGGCTCTCTATAGGTCCTCAAACCTGCAGGTTTTGAGACCCTGGCAATGCCCACCACATCACTAAGATATGCTTTAGTAGCTGGAATTTTATCCTGTGACCACAGCAGTTCACATCCGAACTACTAAAGCACCTTTCTCCATCTTTCAAAATCCAGCGCTGACCCTGTTCCATTTATTCTGAACTTTCCTCTCTGGATAGTTTTTTCAGACCAACATCAGACCACACGTCTTCCTCCCCTCCCATCTCTTCAGTGGCATCTGCTTCATTCTCTACTTCAAGCCCCTTATTGGTGAGTCTCATCCTAAAATTACTAATCAGGATGTAGAAGGTGCAGGTTTCAATAAGCACACTGTTACATTTTCATCTCTGAACCTCTATTCGATCGCCCTCGTGGCTGGGAGAGCTGTGCAGGCATCCACAAAGCAGCACCACCTGCTTCCAAAAGCTTCCTACAAGTTTTTCCACAGTTCTCATTAAAAACAAACAAGCAAAGCGACCAGATGGCTGGCACGCCTAGACCACTACCACTCTGCTAAAATTCCCCACACTGGTGCCAAACATTCTCCTGTGTCATCACAGATCTGATGCGTCTTCCCTTACCCTTAAATTGTTAAGTGTTCTGGGTCGGGAACCACCTCGTAACCACAGAACTTCGGGATGACTAATTCGGGCACGTAACTTAAACTGCCTAATACTTTGAAAAGTGTTACTAAAACACTTTTCTACTTTACGGAGCCTCTGGAAAACATCATGCCAGGGATAAGCCTGTTCAGTTGTTATTGTCTTTCTTCAGGGCTTCTCTGAAAGCTGTTTGAAAAATAATCCAAATACTGTCTTATCTACTGCTATTACAAAGGTTTTCATTGGTAACTGAGTACTCAAACTTATGCCTAGCATTTACCATTTTTATATACCCTTTCTACATTTTTTTACTTGCTTGCTGGTACAGAAATCTTTGCAAAGGTTTTTGGCAATGGCTTCTTGCATTATTCTCTCATATTTTACAGATCAGGTTGTCCCAGACTAGAGAGCGAGCCACAGAAGACACCACTCCGCATTTTAAGTCATTTTAAAATGACATAAAAATAAGTTGTTAAGTACAGACATTGTCATATTGTTGCATTAGGCTTAGCACAGCAATTTTCAAACTAATCAAGGCCTAAAAGTATTTTTGTAGCACCAGTAACTATTTAAAACAAAACGTTTTGTTAGAGATGCAAAGTGTGCATCTCTAGTTAAATAACATTTTCATTAATTTTGTCATCTTAAAATGATGAGTCTCCCTAAACCATTCACAGGCAAGAACAAAAACACTCCACAAAACCCCAAAATACTATCCACTACTGCAGCCATAAATTATCCACTTCATTTAAAATAGCATTACAAATAGTTAATAGTTCATTTTCGGTAACTTGTTTGACATTTTTGTGAACCTTATATCTAGTTCTGGTACCGGGCAATTTCAGCCATCCCGTATACACAAGCAGTTTTGATCAAAACGTTCCTCATGATGCAAGAAGTGAGCAACGTGCTGCAGCTAATGAAGTGGTAATGTCCTCTGACTTCCCCCCAGAATTACTGTAGTAAATTCTTACTATTCCACCCAGCACTGCATAAACCACAATTTAGGCTCAGGCATGCAGTTTTCACAGGAAAAACTGTGTTTTTACATTCAGCCTACACTGACTACAGAAAAACCATATGCTTTATCTCAGAGTTTGAGCACCCACCATAAGAAACGCAAGCCGCTCATTAGAATGCAATGCAGGGTACTACATTCTTCACTTACAGCTTTTTAATTTCAAGCACTTTTTTTCCTGCTCAATATACAGCTTTTGCAGAACAGTTTAGAAAGAAAAAACCTCTTTACTGACTATTTTGAAAAAAAAAATCAGTTACTGGAGTGTCATCAAATTTCAGTACTACTATACACAAACAACTCAGCATCAGAGCTGCAACCCAAAGAGTTCATACTTAAAAACCTCAGGCTCCTTAATGCACTCTAACTATAACATTAATCAATCTTAACATACTTCTTTTTATCAATACTAAAAATATTTAACAGTAAGAAAATGAGACCACTTTTTCATAGAATTACTCAACTTACAGGTTTTGAACAATAACTTCCTGGTTAAAATCCAAAACTATGTACAATTTTTTGTATTCTTGTTAAAATGTTTTTTTTTTTTTTAAAATACAGAGTTTGTTATTCTCAACATTTTAACATATTTCCACGAAGGCTAAATGTAACGTCATAAACACGAGAACATTTCTGACAAACCTGTAATAATCACTAAACAAAAGGAAATGGAGCCCAAATATCCAGATGAGTAAACTAGCAGAAATGTGGAAAAACTTAATTGCTCACTAGAACACAGACTACTACTTGTAGCGAACTTTAGAAGCATTTGTTTCATTCTTTCAACTCTAACCTCTAAAATAGTACACTCCAGGAACCATAACAAATAAGACTAGCTTCACCAAAGAACATTTAATTGGGAAAATGTGTACGAGCCGCAAGATGCCTTTATCAGGAGAGAAATCAAGCAAAAGCTTCGATTTAGTTTTCGACAAACAAGAGCGAGGAATTGGAAACACTGCTGCGGCCAAACAAAACAACAAAATACCATAATGCTACCTTCTCCATGAGAACAAAAGCATCAACCACCAACTCCACCCCACCCCCAAGCAGGCTGTTGCGCTCTCTAACCACGTAGCCAATGCTGGCGACGATGTAATCCCACAGGGAAGACAGAAGGTCACAAACACACTGTGAAATCATAAAATAAGGTCCACTTTTTAGAAAGACACAGCAGTGCTTTCACCAGTCAGAATTTCATTTGGAACAAACAGGTGGAGCGTACACATGGCCTGCTCTTCTCCCGACTGTCCCTTCCCTCATCATATACAGGGAGGTTACACGTGTTCAGCACAGTCCAAAATTAAGGGCACTGCACTTAGAATAAGCAGGAGAACTCCAGATGTGGTAAGGGCAGCAATACGCAATGTAATACTGCAGGTGAGATTGTGCACTGTATGCCAGCGGTGGATCTGTTATTATTCATCAGCTGTAGGTGGCTAAGAGGGTGTCACTTATTACAGTGACACACACTGCAGTGGGCTAGCCATGATTAAGTATTATCCGGTGTGGTTGAAAGGGATGGCAACTATCATTCATTACGATCCACTGTGGCTTAGTGGGGTGGGGAGGCTGCTACCCTTGGCTGCAATGCCATGCAGTATCAGCAAGAAGGCAGCTAAGAAAACTCAGCAAAGCCCAGGGAACGGTGACCAGGGCGCAGGGAGGGGAGGAAGGGAAGCTCAGTCCCCTACCCCGAGAGCGCGGCTGCCCTGCTGGCAGCACCGCAGAGCCTGCCCGCACTCGGCGCGACCGAGAGCGCTTCGCAGCAGCGCCCGGCGGCACGAGAGCCACTGCGCCCGGGAGCCTGCAGCCGGCCCCGGGTAGGCGCCGGGGGCTGAGGCAGGGCAGGAGCCCAGCGCTCAACTTCTCGCAGCCGCGACAGCCTTTGTCCGAGCGCTCCCGGTCTGCGGCCGAAGGAGCCCGGGGGTCCCCTCCCGCGGCAGGGCGGGCTGGGGC
>VXAA01005302.1:435812-540548 GCA_013399115.1 Anseranas semipalmata
GCTGGGCTGTGTGGGTTTCCTGCCGGAGCCTGGAGTCCCGCAGCCCGCACCGCTGCTCTCGGTAGCTGTGCCTGGCAGCGCAGGGCAGGTGTTTCTTCATTGCTGCTCGTTGGGTTCGGTTTAACAGTCTGTTCGTACAGAGCTCACAAACCAGACAGAAAAGAAACTAGTTTCCGAACAGGAAAGGAAAACGAGCAGCAGGAGATGGGCATTGAGAGGTGCAGTCACTGGAAAGATCGACCAAGTTTCTCGCATACGAATACAATGACATGTTTTTGAGAAACCAGTTTTAAATGACAAGCCTACTTTCATGATTTCGGTGTCTTCTACAGTCGAAAAGCATAAGATACCTTTGTTTAGCAGATAGTTTTGGAGTCCGCTAAGACCTGGACCAATAAAGTGACCCTTTTACTGACCTCTCAGTATAGATGCTGTAATAAGAAGCATCTTACCTGCAAAAAGAAATTGTCTGGATGTGCTACAACATCTTGACATAACAAGAAAAGCCTGATTTTGGATCCATTTAACAACATGACCATTTCAAGGTGAGGGTCTGATTGTCCATTAGAGGACTGTGTTTGAAGATTAATGCCTTTATAAAATGGATTCTATCCTGTCCTTTCATTTAACCTCTTTATGCCTTTAGTATAACATACCAATTTAAGTTCAAATACAAATGCAGCATTGATTTAAAGATCCCCTGAGACTCAAGAAGTGCATCATTTTTATTACTTCATACCTCTGCTGTCTCCCAAAGTAGGAAAAAGATGACATTTTCAGTAATACCGTTAATACGATGTCTTTCCTAAGTACACTGTCCACTGCTCATACTAACTCAGTGAATGTCTCAGATGCGTAAAATCATGCTTTAAGAGGTTGTTTGGCCACCAAGTTTGCCGTAATTCTACTCACTGTACAAACAGCTATTGTTTGCTGTTATCAAAGGCACTTTTCCCCATCATGATTTCCCCCTCCTTATTAGTTATGAAAGGACTTTCATTGGCTCCACGAAGGAGCCATGAAGGCGCAGTTCTCGTCAAAAGCACGATGCATACTGGAAATCCTCTGTATTGTTTGTGAAGAGCAACTCATAATCCCTTTGGAAATCTCTTCCTAAAAACATCTTCTCTTTTTTTTTTTTTTTTTCCCAAGGCTAAAGAATGATCTCAGCTCGTGCTAGCTCCATTCTGTTAAGAATGGTTCCTGGATATTTGCCATGGCCTGTCTCTAGATGGTCATTTTCTGGGGCCCCTCTTCTACTGTGTTTTGAATTGAACTGGAAGATCTAAAAATACAGCACACAATAATATGCCATGTCTAGACTCTTAATATTTTACAAAGAAGTCATTTTGATTAATAATCAAATTAATTGGATACTGGAGCAGGTATATTATTTCAAAGAATTAATAATTACAGAAACAACGTTAGTTCTTTCCATTGCTGACAGAGGTACATTATAAAACAAATAACCATTGATTTTTTTTTCTTTCTTTTCAGTTATAAACTACCTGTAGTGCAAAAGGCCAGGAATACTGTTCACATCAAAAACAATAGCCCGAAATTACGTGAATATCTTGAGGTAGGAGGAAAGATAATAAAACCACAGAGTTGTTCTTTTTTTAATGTTGTGCATGCATTGAATTTTCTCCTCGTTGCTAAAAGTTCTTACTTCACGTGGTAGACTGTGAGCAATTTCTGTTGACTTCAGTGGAAACTGAAAGCATCTCATACCACCTCCGTGAACTAGGCCCCGCTTTCTGATCAGTAATGAATGTCAACACCTCCAGAGCTGAGGTAGAGGGACAAATTTAAATACAAAGTTTGCATAATTTAAATTTTTGTATTTATTTGCTATGTAATTGAACTTTTCAATACAAAGTAATTTAAGCCCTGCTGAAGTCGGTGGAATAGTTCTGAGTCAGGCCCATGGCTCCAAAAATGACTTGGAGACACACAGCTCGGAGGCGCTGGCAGAGGGGGTCTCGTGGGTGCGGGGCCTCTCTGCTTTCAAGGGTGCCTTGCCCAGTAGCCCCAGGGGTACCCAGAGCCATTAGCTGCCTTTCAAAAGCGGAGGCTGTTAAGGAAGGAAATCACTTTTGCTCTCATTTTGTATGGCGGGACAGTGCCACCTCCTCCTTTCTAGAGTTCACTGACATGTACAGATGTGGACAGAGCCACATCCATAGGTCTGTCTGTCCATGGTCTGTCCCAGCTCTGTCTGTGCTCCGTGCAGATGCCTGCAGCTTCATCTGGGAATTCATACGGTTCCCTCATCATCTCAGGACCTTGCTTAAGGTGGAAAGAGGAGAAAAGACAGGGATCACAGCAACAGCCCACAAAGCCATTAGGGATCAGGCCCTCTGTGTGGTCTTTCAGCCCAGCGTTTTGGCTATCACATGGTATTTGAGGCGCTGCCTGCCAGGCTGAGCACAACGGCCTGTCTCTGGAGTGGGAGGGCAGGCGGGAGCCGGGAGCACTGATAAGTGCGAGCTGTAATAAGAGGCCTCGAGATTTCAACAGCCTGTTCAACCTGTCCGGAGCGAACTTTCTCCAGCTCAGCCTTGGCTCTGGGCTTCCCCAAAGCTCTTTCCTTTGGGCACGGCACTAGCTAGCGCTGCTGCCTGCCTTCTTGTCTGGCCACTGCCTCAGGTCTGGCTGACTTGGAGAAAGATTAGAAGACAAGAGATCTGCACCCGTTTCTGTAGATGCACCCTGTGTCTGTTGCATGCTTAGCAGTGAGTCCCCTTCCCAGCTGAGTCTTGCTTCTCAGAAAAAAACAACTCATAGCATATCTTGTAAAATCCTAGCTATTTATAGTGACCTTAAAAACATCATAGGTAGTAGAATCACACAGTTATCTGAATCTTCAGTTCATTATAAGTAACATGTTTATCTCTAGATGCTGCAGTTTGTATCTGGTGATGTAAATCACACATTCTAGTAGTCCATACTATGATATAACCCTTCTGGAATTTTATAAGCACAGGATGTACAATGTGGTTTAACCGCGTGTCTAGGAAAGAAAATAAACAGGCAGTTGCCCACAGAGCATATCTTACATCTGAACTTCTGTGCTTATGCCAGCTGAAGTTATCGCCTTAACCGCTAGCTGGACAACTAGATGTCAGAAGTGCCTCTGCTGTTCCAAATGGAAGCTATTGTTCAACACAGCTCAGAGGATTTGCAACGCTGTCCTGAGGATGATAAGGATAAAGAATAGGATAGTTAGCGATCTTAAACGGGAGCGTTGTTAAATAGTTTTCACTTGTGTGTCATAATCTCAGTAGCACAAAGAAAAATCTTAATCTGCATTTTAATGCCAGCCAGAGCATGTTTGCCCTAGCACAGTAGCTCCTGAAAGCTACAGTCAGGCTCGTGCCTCTCAAGAATGCCTTGCAAACAAGTACAGTCCCTTCACCTTTTTAGAATCTAAAGTCCCTTTTAGAATCTAGTCCCTTTTTAGAATCTAAAGGCGAGATGCAAGGAGTATAACAAACAATAGGAAGGAAGAGGGGGAGGGAAGATGAGGTTAACAGTAATAACATCGTGTGGTTATGTAGGTTAACAGTGTGAACAGCTTGATGACTGACTTCTGTAACCTTTTATTTTTAAACACTTTTCTAAAACACCCCGTTAAGACACATTTTGTATTGAATTAAACTTCGCTCCTCACCCTACGCCGGGAAAGTACCTGCAGTTATTTTCCATCAGGTGAAGTTTTTCTCTATTTACATGTAAACCACCCTGCACATCTGTACTCCTTGTTTCAAAGAAGCAGCTATCCATCCCTGAACCTGCCGTGCACAGCGCTCCTCTCCACTCGTGCGCCTGTGGGGTGCCTGCCCAACAGATTTCGTGGCACCTGGTTATCCCCCGAGGCCACAGCTCCCTTCTGCAGCGGGGCTGTCCGCAGCAGTGGCTGGTGCCCTCAGCCTCCTGCTCTTCAGGGTGCCCCTGCAGATACCTGCTGCAAGGGAATCTGTGAATCCCAGAGTATCCTGGAGGCTGGCAGTGCCTGCCCGCTACCCGGCAGCGCTCCCAGCTGCCTTCGGCTCCCGCGCCCGGGCATTCACAACCACAAACGTCGGCCGAGGTGAGATTCATAGGGCCCCACCTTCGTGCTGCTGCGACCTCGTGCCGTGGGTAAGCATGTGTACCCACCAAACCTGTTCTCGGATTAAACCGCGGGACACAGGATTACGAAGTAATTACTGAAAAGGAGTACGGCAGGATAAACGATATAAAAAATCTCTTCCGCACTTCCAAAACATACTGGAGAACATATTGTTCCTTTTGTATACAGCCCTTTGACGTTTCGGTAGAGTGCAACAAAGGTAAATTAATTGCATCCCACTGAAATCAAGAGGACAGGAAAGACTGAACTAGTCATTTAGACTATGAATTATTACAAACAAAGCAACAAGGAAGATTTAAATGTTATGATACAGCTCCAGATGTTTTATCGGTATTATTTATATATAAATACAAATTGAGTTTGCAATGTTGCAGTTCTGAACCAATGTGAAAACAGATGTCTTTGTGCAGAAAATGTGCTTAACCAGAGGCTCTGTCGCAGTTCTGGTGTTTGTGTGATGTATATTAGTATACTGTCTACACTGACAGAGGCATGCTCACACCCAAGCCTGCAATTCGGTGACTGAGTTAGAGAGGATTTTTCAGATAGTCCGCTCTCCCATTCATGAGGCTCTCTGAGAAAATGTATTCTGGCATGCTTCACCTTTACCTGCAAGTAAAATGTGTTTTTGGAAAAGCCCCTAAAGAATGAAAACTCACTTGATTCGACAAAACATGAAGGAAACCCAGACTCTTGATTATACATATTTTTCTCTTGTATTTAGTGCTTAAGGGAATTTCAGACTAACCATAAAAAGGTATTAAAAAGAGAGCTCAGCAGCCTACTCTGAAAGAAAACCACAAACTGCACGTAACCCCTTGATAAAACTACCACTGAAAACCTATTTGACATTATAATCCAGCCCATTTTACTATGTACTAGGAAAGTCTAGGTCCCACTCATAACCACATGCTATGTAGAATGGGAGGAAACTTAGACAGAAATCCTTAACCTGTAATCCTCCATACAAATATGTGCACGCAGGAATTTTCCTTGTAATGGCTAGGAAGAGGAGTTAGGAAATTAATTGCTTTACAAAGAGTATAAAGCTAGGTACCGCATAAATACTATTTTGAGAATTTAGCAACAGTTAAGCTTTATGCTAGTCCTGTGTGAACTTAAATTAATTTTGCATGTTTGTTGGCTTGTAGAGAGTGTCCATGGCCTCAGGCTATGAAGATAATACTTGGTTTTGGTCTATTTCTTTATTTAAAACATTGAGGAAGTTACACATTCCTGAAACAGAAGATTTTTTTAAAGTATTCTAAACATGCGGTCAAAGAACATGTAATCCTAAAAAATAATTATCTCGTAATACTGCTATCTTGAATCTATTTAGATTATTTCTTTTGTCAAGAACAGTTGCACAAATTTTAGTTGTTGTGGACTTAGTCTAACTTTCGTGCCACTCTCCCCCAGAAGATCAGTTTGAACCTCTGCTGTTCTTGTGGCCCTTTCTCTGTAACTCCCATCCCCACCCCACCCCCCAAAAAAGACTATTTCTGGTAGTAATTGATGAAAATAAATTCCATACAAATTGCCTGAGAATATTTCATTGCACAGATCCAAGGTGGCTGACACTTGTGAATAAGATAACCTTTTGAATTTTTTTCCTTTTAGGGAATTACAAGCGACCTTTTAATGCTAAAGTTCATTAGTGCTTGCATATCATATTGATGAGCTTTGTATAAATGAATGGATGAACAGATAAGTCACAACTATGGTAATAAGCTTATGGCTGTTATGGAGGTAACTGAAGACATGTCATTGATGCTATTTAAAGAATTTCTGTATAGTGTTATTTATTGCCAGTCTTGGTTCAGAAGTCACTATCACTTCTTTGATCATAACCAATGGTATTTCATTTTTAATGTTGTAGACAAATATATCTATTTCTAGAAATCCAGATAGACAGCCATTCTTATTACTCATGGCTTCATTATCAGTTTGTTTTTCTGCTCATTACTGGCACTGACCTTGCCAAGAGCTAAGCACATGCATAATTTTACTCATACGACTAGACTCATTAAAGCTAATGGGATTAGTCAAGAAAGTAAAGCTACTTCTGCTTAAGTGTCTGTCGTTTGGGGCAGTTTGACTAGAAACACGATCAGGAAACTGGAAGGAATTCAGACTAAACAAGATTTTTCATTAAAAGTCACATAAAGAGAAATTCAAACAATTTTTCCTTGACCCAAGCCTGATAGGTGATGAACAATAGTTGCCGTTGTTTTCAAGCAGCTTTCCAGGTACTTGGCTTTCGAGATCAGAGCTACAGATTCCCACAGAAAAGTTTTCACTTCTGAATTTCCTTTATCTTATATGCTTTTTATCTGTGTATTCCTTTTTCCCAGTTTTGACATGTGAAAAAGGGTTTTTTATACTTATTTTGTCTGACACGGCAAAATTCGTCAATTCATGTTAAAGGCAGTTTCGCACTGGCGGTGAACAGGAATTTTCTAACATTGGTTTCTCTTCAGAAAAGGGTGGTTTGTCCAAACTGAAGCTGGTTTCAGCAAACTTTCCAGGTCTTTTCTCAAGTCTAGGATGAAATTTCTAATGAGAGATAATGAGAAATACACATCCCGGCCAACATCCCAGCTGCAGGGGCTGACCGTAACCTGAGAGCTATGTCATGGTGCTGCGAACCAGGAGAACCCAGAACAGGTTTTGCTCACACAGAATGAGGGAGATTGCCTTGAATTAAACAACGTAAAAGTGTCTCAGAGAACTGGCCTGACAGCTAGGACATGGGCTTGTAGGTTTAGGGTCTTTTGTCTGAAATCTCCAAGAGGTGTTTATTTTGGTGCAGAGTGGGGAATAAACTGTGAAGAGGTTTTCTGGAAAAAGAAGTCCCTTTCTTTCCCAGTACTTCTGTCCTACCTTTGTACCTTATTTTGAGCACTGCGAGTCTGCCTGTCTGTGACCTACCTGCTGAAAGCCTCACAGAAGCATTAGCACAGCCAGAAACACAGTATTTAGAGAGCAGCGGTGTTTCAGCCCCTTTCTCTGACAGCCGTCTTGGCTTGGGCTGAGAGAGGAGTGGCAGGGAGCAGTTACTCCGTCTCTGCTTACTACCCCAAGGAAATTCCCTACTGGATCGTCAGGATAATTTTATGGCCATTGGTACAACAGACCAAACATACAGTGAGTGATTATTAACTCCAATTTTGAACAAGCTGTTATTCTTATTTGTCATTTTTGACCTCTGGTGAGATGTCCCATATACAATAAATTATAAAAAATCTGGCCTCTCCCTTATAAAAACAAATACCAACTGCCCTGCTATCATTCTGAAGCAATAAATCTCCCCTGGCCTTGGAAAAAAAACATCACTTGTGGACTTTCACCCATTTTATACCTTATTTTCAAAAAAAAAACCACTTATTTTGATTCCTGATAAATACAAACAACAACAAAAACAATAAAGCTACAGTAGCAGCTATTTGTAGTCTGAAAGTTAAAAATCTTAGTGAATACTGACTCCTGTCCCTGCTTTTTCTGGGTAGAGGTTAAAAAACAGCAAATCCACCACTACCAAGTCCAATGTTGGGGGTGGTGGATATTTTTAACTATTACTCTTTTTTTTTTTCCTAGGAAAGCCACCGCACTATGCCCCAATGCACACAATTTTATGAACGCTGGGGAAAGCCATGTGGTGTTCATGTAGTGTTTAATCTTGATGAAGTCTCAGCACCCAAGGTTTTATGATTAATGGCAGAGGAGGAACACTCGAGTGACAGTTAGGGTTTTGCCAGTTTGTACTGTATATACAGCTGTTGCTGCACAGGGGAGGGAAACGTAGGGTCTGGCTGTCTGTTCCAAACAAAAAGAAATGGCACATGCTATTACTTCCAGATCATTGCAGTCCCTGCACCACCATCTGCTGGGGGTCAGAGCAGTTGTCCGGGTCGGCGTCAGTCATGCACAAACTCAATGCCTTCCACCGAGCTGCGCCCAGCAGTACATATTTACAAGAACAATAAAGCGAACCTGCTCCCCGGACACAGGCACCACAATGCTCCGTCACATTCGGAACAAAGGGGCACAACGAAAGTTGATATGCATTACAAAGGGGGTTCTCCGGGATCACAGCTTTGTGATTTCAGGCCGTAACACAAATTGAAGGGAAGAAAAACTGTCACCAATAAGCTCAGACCTAGGGATCATTGTGTTTGTAATTGACGTAGCATCTCTAAAAGGGTGCCTGGCTCTCCACGTTTCCCCTTTTCCTATTTACAAAGTCCTATGTAAAAGATAGTTAAATGGAAAAAGCTTTGACAGTAAACGTTAAGCACTTTGATATATTATTCTGTAACAGCAGCCAGATGATTTCTTCCACCTTCCCCGACTCTTGTCTAGATCTGTTTACCAGGCTTATGCCATGCGCTGGAGCAAGGTGCAGAGAGCCCTGAGCTGAAATAAACTGAGCAGTTCCTGGAAACAGGACTGGTACAACTGTGTCAGTGTGATGTTGAAACCGAATGAGCATTTTTAACATCTCTTCAGCCCGAGCAACAACTAGTGAGTAATTCATTTCTTCTGCTAAAAACGGCTGCTTCAATGATACCAGTGTGACACACCACCCCGGGCTGGGGGGTATTGCCAGCCCTTCTCATAGCGCTTTCCTGGACCCATGACTGAACGCTGACAGGAGACCTTTGGTTCCTGGAATTGGAGGTGGGTCTCCTCGCTGTACGCTAAGGCAGAGCGCAGAGGCATAGAGGTAAAGCACAACTTCTCTTTGCAACCTGGGCTGGTTTGCTGTGGGGCTAAGTCCCATGTTCCTGCACTGCATCAAAATGGGAGCAGTGGAGCAATGGAGCTCAGTGCAAAGATGTTTGCATTGCTCATGACAAACTCAGCAGTATTCAGCTGAGTTTGGTCTTAGCATCACTGCTGTTAAAGTAGGCAACAGTGCCAGCATGGGGTAAGAGGAATGGGCAGCAGCCCTGGAAAGCTATGAAGAGGGCAGGTGGAGCTGGACCCAGAACATTTTTTAAGTGAGGCTCACTGCCAAATAACTAGAAACCATGCTGTACTAGCAAAAATTCACTAAGGACTGCTGCACTCCCTGCCTCACATAGCTTCAGTATCTGTCACAGCAGTACCACATACATAATCTTTGACATTTCATCTGATAATTAGTGGTTTTGGCACGAGCAAACCCAGTCTTGTTAGGTCCTCTCCTCAGTTGTTTTCATATTTTACTAAGCTCCACTCTGGGTATTATTGCATTAAGCCGCTGGAGTCCATGTAACATTTGAGAGTATTCTTGGATGCACTCACTTTGCCTGAAACATAACGCAGAGCAGGAGACCTCCAGGTATCTGCACCTACATGCCTTCCAAACTCCACCTCCTGGGCCTTCCTGGCACCAGGACACCCCGGCTGCCAGAGCAGCAGAGCTGGTTCTGGAGCCCGCAGGGGAACGTGGAGCAGCATTTTCTGTGTTCCCTTGGAAAACGTCACGAGACTCAGTTGCGTATTTGTAATTTGAGGGCACTTACACTGAGCCGTTCAGCACTGAGCTAAACTGCACTGGTTTGTACTGCAGTGAGGCAGTCTTTCAGGGTGGGATCAGAACTAAAAGGGTTTTTTTTTAATAATCTAGTGCTACAGCACTGAGATTGAAGCAAAACATTGCAGAAGAGCATCAATGTATACTTTAGATGTCATAATGTATGCAAAGTGTAAATACCGTGATGTCTTTAATTTTGGAGAGGGGATGGCAGGGGATGGGAAGCTAGCAGGATGGCTCTTTTTGGACACTAGTAATAAGATAAAAAGATAAAGAGCCTTTAACCTGTAATAATTGATATAAATCTGGCCCGAATGTGTAGGGACTGAAAGTTGTTCCCATCACGAGTCTAAGAGAAGTGATTTTTTGTCCTATGTGCCTAGTCCACAATAGAGAGGTGCTACATGGTGGAAGTCATCCCTTTTGGCACTTGCTTGCACCTTTGTTGGCAGCTTTATTCTAGCAGCCAATGTCTAAATAAGCACGGACAATGGTTTAAGGTTTCTCAGCCTGCAAGTCATCTTTCTGGACACAGGTCAGACATATTCTTCAAATAATGCTGGGATAATTTAGGACTGGTTTTGTGTGTTCTGCAGATAAATAAGGGACTTAAACATTTAGGAGATATTTTACAACTTGTGTGCTTAATAACAAATGCAAAACACAAGAATAGATACATTCTGGACTAATGAAATAACTTTTCATATAAAAATCAAGCTTTTAACAAACAAATAATTGAATAATCACATTGGTACTCTTGTTTTATGGTATGTTTCTGCTAAACTGTGGTCTTTGATGAGGAAGCTGGTGAAATACCCCTTCCTCCTCCACCGTATTGTGGCATATGTAAAATAAAAGGTGCACTGGATGAACCATATTCCTAACTTCTGTTTCGTAAAACTGTCATTCTGTGAACAAGAGGGCTAAGTTTATCTTTCTTAATTGCCTAGATGAAATGAATTTATATAGTGCCTGATACGGTGGGTACTCAGGTGCTACAGCTTAGGAGTCAAATGCTGAAACCACACAGCATCCAGAGGTTGCACTAGAAACTTTTTGTTTAGATACTTAACTAGGAAATAAACCATTGAGAAAATCTAGGCCAAAATAACAGTTTTTTTATTATTATTTTTTTTCATAATGCCTCTTTATTTCATCAACACCACCCTTTATCTCTGAGGCTGTAGCTAGTGTTTTTATAAAGACCAGTTCTGTGAGTTACCAGATCGCAGGGCAATATAAACTCAATCCAGACCAGGCACAACGAGATGTCTGTTGAATTAGCCAGAGCACATAATACAGTTTTATGCCAGCTTTATTCTTTATGCAGCCTCAGTGACAGCTATGGGAGAAAAGGTGATACTTGATCAAACCTGAATTGCACAGCGGCAAGGTTTTGCCTTTTTGAACAAATTTAATCCAGTACTGCAAGCTGTACCAGTTGAGTACATTGCACCAAGAGGCACTGACATTTTTGATCTGGGATTAACTCCTGTAACTTTGGATTTACTGCCTGGTGGAACCTTGGCCTGATTTTTATTCCCAAACAACTTAGATACTGTTCCTTAAATATCTGCCTTGAATTCATTTACAAATCTACTAACCTATCTTCTTCCAAATCTTGTCTCTGAATTGCTTCTGCAATACTGTCTGCAAGAAACTTCTAACGCCTAATGGCTAGATAAATGACCATTAGGAAATAATGCATTCATGAAATATAATTATGTAGCTTTACAAAGCAATATTTTAGTGATTTGCAGCAGGCCTAGGGCATACATACGATTATTGTGGACTTCTGGTGCTTTTGTCCTCCATCCCTTCTTGCTGCTTGCTCTACCCACTTACAGCATTGTATTTTAGCCTCTTGAATTTGACAGATTGAATAAGTCTTTGCAGCAGTATTTCCAAAGCTTATAATACAGGGAGTTCCCCAAGCATATTGGAGATTCTTAAAACTTCAGGAGGGAGAAAAATATATTCAAAGCTTTTAATATTTAAATATATTTCCCCCTATTGTTTATAGTTTTACTTTTCGTAGTTATAGAAATCTTCTGAAAGGACTATTGAAAGGGTTGTCTTGCTTTAATCAACTTAGTAAACTTTTGTTTTGTCCTTTATGTTGATTACAAAAGAAGCTGACATTACTCCATTTCACTTGCACCTTTTAAGCCATTGCACTGTGTTAATGGCTGCGTACAACCGCGCAGAGCTACAGAATTCTGCTTGCTCATCAGCTGCTTAAACGCTGCTGCAAAAGTAGCACAAGAGAAAAATGTTGTCTTTAAGGTCCTATAGAAACTCTGTAGCTGGAGTAGCAAACCGGAAAGAGATGTGGCAGAGAGAAATTGTAGATGGAGTGAAGGAAAAAAATGAGAAAAAGGAGTAGAAAGGCAAAGGGAGAGACTGTTGCTTCAGTAAATAGAGAGGGATAGCTGAGCAGGCAGCATCAAATTGCTCCCAATCTCTGTTCTGGCACTTGCGGATCTGTTGAAAATAGGCCAGAAGGACATGCTGAATTTGTTGCTCCCGTGTGCCAGTCTTTTCTGCAGCAGCGAGAGAAACCAATCAGTGCTGCTTCAAAAGCAGCTGGAAACTGAGAAAACTCTGGTCCCCTGCTGCCTGGCAGCCTGCAGTACAGGGTCTTCTCAGTTTCCAGCCACTACAGAGGCTCCATTGACAAAATGTGTGCTGCATTTGAAGGAGCACAATGTGACAATGAAAGAACCTGAGAGAGACAAAACAAGGAAGGGGGAGAAAAGAGGGAGGAGGGAGAATTAAGTGGGAATGTGGGAGCAAGCTAAAGGCAGGGGGACAAAATCAAAGAAAAATATGCTGATCTGCAAAAGTGGTGGCAAAAATAAATCATAGTTGTCATATTCGACACCTCTTAACAGGCTTTATCAAAGAAAATAGTTGAGATGGCAGGACTTGAGAAAATAAAGTATTGCTTTACTAATGTTCACTCTCATTGCATCTCTGACCGGCAAGCTTATTTTAGTCCCCCATTTTCACAAATGCCGTCAGGAAGTACAGAGCACCTGGAAGACATCAGGTCCCCCAACAGAATTGTGCAGGCACTGCAAACAGGAGAGTTCACATCCTCATCCTTAGTTTCAGAGAGAAGTAGAAATAGTTAAGAGCTCTGCAAGTCAGGAGGCTGGTGTGTCTTATTGTTCAGAATAACTGGGAGAGAAAAAGCTACCCAAAACAAAGCCATTTCTCCTTTCCTTTGTACTTCATTAAATCCGTGGAGTGAATGTATGGCAGTGTACAAACCAGGGTACTGCTGATAGCTCAAATCAAAGCAGAGTGGCTAGATTTTTATCACAGTGCGCCTGGCTGGGTCATGGGACCAGAGGGGCATCCAAGAGCTCACAGGAGGCACGTGCAGTAGTGTTTTTGTAATCTCCCAGCTGACCCTATTTGCTGTGCTTATCCAGAATGAAGGGCAGGCTGGGAGCACAAGAACTGAATTTTGTTATCGAGCAACTAAACTGAAAGGATCTCCCCAGATGTCCCCACATTGCTCGTGGCCTTTCAGGCCACGGGTCCAGCTCTAGCTGCTTCAAAGTAAAATCCATGAAACACATACGGAGTGAACACAGGGTCTTCAGCACCAACAGTTTCACTCTAAATAGCTGCAATAAATTGGGAATAACTTGGTAGACATGCAAAAGAGAATATTGCTTGGGAGAGAGCACTAATGTCTAAAGACATTCTTGGTACTTTCTGAAAGGTATTTGTCTCTTGTCTGAAAAAAACTCTTGTCTGAAAAGACAGGAGTTTTGAAGTTAATAAAATTTTTTTAAAAAATCTCAATTATCATTCAGGTTCAAAATAAACTGCTTCCTTTTGCTCTATTAAGTTGGCATTTATTTTCAGTCTTTGGAAATTACTCCTGTAAAGTAGGTTACTTCTTAGGCCAAAAAAATAGTCTGTTTCTCCAAAGCAAATTTAATTTGAGCACCACCCATGGCTTCTACACAATCCCCAATTTTTAGATCAGTGATCAAGTTGTCCTTCTCTGTAGGAATGGTACATAGTGTGGAATGAAACTGATTTTTTTGGGGTGAAATTATTGCTGGCGAGTTAGTGTGTCACAATTTAAAAAAAAACCTTCGGATGCTTTAGCAGCTGTAAAATTAGACCACCCTCATGTGTCTGTCATCAGAAATCCCACGCTGTGTAGCAGTTTAAGAATGGGATAGTGTTTACTTTATTATTTCATCTGCTTAGTTCATGCATAGTAGACCAAAATTAATATCATATTTTCGAATTTAGCATTTCGGGAGTTTTCCATCTGAACTGCAGGTTTATTTATAGTAAAGGTATCTTGCTTCAGCTGTAAAATTTTAGCTGTGCCTTTTACGTTGTAGGAGGAGGTGATAGCAAGGGTTGCAGAAAAACAAACATATAGAGATAAGTCTTAAACTATTGTGCAAAAACCTGTTTTATAATTCTCAAGATTTATTTTCTCTTTTGGTTATGTCTCATAGGCTGGCTTTGTCTATTTTAATGAGTAATTCGTCATAACAGATCACCATATTGAAGTAGTTAGTGCTGAGAATCAACATATTTGTTACAAGCACTTCAAGGATTTGAACTTCAGGCTACCTTTGACTTGATCCCTTGGACTGGCTGTTCTCACCATACAAGTGGTTTAAAGCTGTCCAAAGGCCCACTGGCTGGTTTGGACTCTTACACCCCCACTGGAGTTTGTAGTGCATTTCCCATGCACTGGGCAGAGCTGCTGGACTGGCTTCCTCTGAAGGGAACCTGAGCTGCTGTGCACCGAAACTGCTCTGTGAACTGAACCAATGAGCAATAAATGGGGCTGATGCAGGATTTGTTTCAAAACTGCACTACTGCTCTGAACCAAAATGCTAATGTATATACAACCCTATAGATTTTTGTGGCTTTGGGAAGATACTGCATATTTTGCTGTTGTATGTAAACCCAATAATTTTGCATGATAATGCTGGTATACCTGCTTGTATACTTTTCTAGCCAGCAACCTCTGGTAAGTTCTCTATGTTTAATAATGCAAAACCAAAGCCAGCTACACTGAATCACTATGCAAGCAGAGAAATCCTTATGTATATACTTTATATGCAACTCCGAAGAGCAGATTTTATTTTGTCAAGTGATAACAGTTGTGGTCCCCACACAAGCAGTATGAAAAACTGTTCTCCAAGCTGCGTGATGAAATAACTGCAATGTAAATTGAGGAAGTGTTACTCCAAACCTCCAAAAAAGAGAAAGTGATGGGTTTGCCAAATCAGGAAAAGAGACTGTCTGTGATCAAAGGCAGCGCTGCTCTACACAGAACTTCACAAGAACAAATAAAGGGTGAAGAAAAAAAAAGTCTGGAATCACATAAGCTTCATTTAAAGCAGTGTGCTTGAAAATTCATTCACTCAAATGCTGGATATTAAAATAAGTGAGTAAGGCCCCTCTGTCTTCTCAACTGGGAAAGAAAAAACAATACTGATAGCTTCCTCTAGCTGACCAGCTTTCCCTGTTACTGTAGTTCAGGCAGTCTGCATGAGAAAGGACACAGATCTAGTAACTTAAAATGATGGTACTTGGGATAGTTAAGCAGCTGATAACTTAAAACTTTGCCCACATTAAAAGTTTGTTTTTGCTGCTAAGATCAACCTTTCTGTTTCATCTTAGCTTTTATCATAGTCTTCTGTTTTTGCTTATATTTTAAGCAATAAGTAGAGCACATAAGTATATTTCAGGGTCTCAATAAAAGAGAACATTTTCTTTCCAACTCACTTAATTTGATACTTAATCTTGAAAAGTGAGCTGCGCATTCTAGAGCTCCGTGAAAAGCAAAGTCTGTCTTTTCTTTCTAAATTTGTCAAGGAAAAAGTTATCCCAGAGTATCAGTCAAAACCTGGAATGTGTCAGATCTGAAAAAAGTAGTTAACTTTCATTTGTTCTTACTCCTCTCTACCAGAGGTTATTACAAGTAACATTAGAAATGCAGATACAATAAACTACATTAGCATATTGATCATGAGATTGGAAGTCAGAACTCCCAAATGCTAATTCTGACTTTGTCAATGATTTTCAGCTTCTTTCAGGTTGTTACTGTTCTAGGTTTCCCATGTGAGCAAAGTAATATTGATGCTTCAAAAAGCACAAGTAAGAGTTTAACATAATAACTTACCCTTTTGATTTCTAGTTTATTTGAAAGAATCATTACTTTGTCTTAAAACAATCCAAATTTTGTTTACTACTGCTGGCTAACTTTTTGCACCGAATGTTTTAATTTTGATTAGTCACATTCATCTGTGTAATTTCTGTTCCCTATTTGGATTGCCATAAGTCAGGCAAGTTTCTAGTATGGCTGCTTGTACAAGCACACAATCTAGTTTCTGTTAATTCTTGTGTATATGATCTTTGCATTTGCTCTCGACAAATGATAAGGCACATTTTGAGTGAATATGTTTCCAGAAAGCCAATAAAAAGTGAATAGTGAAAAAGCATTTCACTGCTAAAAAAGAGAATTCCTAAAGTAGTGTGCTCTATTGGCTTAGCTCTAATACTCTTGAATTTCTTCTACTGGGGTCTGATCCATAAAGGGATTTGGTCACTTAAAATAGCAATTCTGTCCTAATGTTCAAAGTAGGCTTTGTTAGAACTCCACTCAGCTTCCATTAATAGAGAGCACCCACATTTACCAACGCTGATTATACTCCCAGTCTGCCTTCCTGCCTTCAAGGTTGCTTTGCTGGCTGCAAAAGGGAATGCCGGCACCTAAAACCATGGGCACTCTGGGAAATTCAAACAAACGTGCTCAGCTGCCATGGGGGTGCCTCAACTCAATGACAGCCACTTCATTTTGACCTGGAGGCTCTTTTGGAACCTGCACGTTTGCATTTGCACATGTTCAGAGCTGCGTTTGTTAACTTGTCGCTCATTCCTGTCGAGGCCCGGCTGATAACATCAGCTTCAGTGCAACCACACCTGGGCTCGCAGAAGGGCTGAGTTCGGTACGAGCGAGAGCAGCAGGAAAGATTTTTCCTTTGTAAAAGGCAGGAGTAGGAATGGCTGCCATCCATTTTTGTGAAATGTCCAACTTGGTCCAGCTTCCTGCCAATAAAATTTGTAGAATAGTGTCCCAAACTGGAATTTTCCTATCCCCAGACCAGAGGCGAAATTCACCCAGAGAGCCGGGAGATGCTGCTTCCTGGGGAGCTAAGATGTTGTCAGGCGGCTCTGGCTCCAAACTCCTGGCAGGCCACACGCTAATTAAAACCTGCTTCTGGAATGTCGTTTTGCACTTCTGCCTTGAAATGTCATTCTAGTTTAGGAAACTTACAGAGACACCAATGCTCAGCTCCTTTCCGAGTCTGAGGGGACTCAAATTTACATTTTCCAGCTCCTGGACTTTCTCTGCCTCAGCACATCTCTCTCTTTCTCATTCTGGTCCTAGAACAACAAAAGCATATTTGTTTCCTGATCAGAAGATACTGTTGTAAAGTATGGCACCTCATTTTTGCCAGCTAGAAGTTTCCTCATAATCAGACACTGCAAATAGCCTCAAATTTAGTTTTTAATCTGGACTGGAGGTGGTCCACAGGGGTGTCCGGATAGAAGATCTCAGTTTAGTCTGATAAAAGATCAGGACCTGTTTGTAAAACCAGCATCCAGGTTTTGAACATCCCCTTCAGGTTTCTGATTTTTTTTTCTCAATCTAACACAAAAATGTAAAGTATCTTCCCTTCCACTTCTGGTCTGCAATGAATTTAGAGTTGCAGGACTTATGACAAATCCATGTTTCAAACAAATGTCAGTCTTTCTAAATTTTATCTCTAAAGAAAGCTGAACCTGAACAGCTGCAGAACCCTGAGCAATTAGTTGTTAATGGGTGACCTGTTAAGTCATTGAAATCAGTATTTCTTAACTTCAACCATTACATGCCCTACTACAAGTGAGTACACAGAGGCAGATGGGGCAAGCTTTTACTGTAGCATAGTCCATACAGATTAATTAGAAAACAGGCCCATTGCAGTTGATGCCAAAAGAAAACGTCTAAAGCATGAAAAGAAAAAAAAAAAAAAAAGAATTACATCATTTCCTTGTATCTTCCCTGAGGACAAGGGATTGGAGAGTATGAGTCAGTGTGAAGAAACAAAATGAAAACAGCCCAGCTTTTAGTGACTTTTTCTTGTTCTTACCTTATTGAGCAGAGCAGGCCACCAAGAACAAACAGTACAAGTCTTGCTACTTTCTAGGTTTTAAAATAGAAGTGAAGGTGTGCATGCGGATAACTTGGCATTACAATTTCCTACAAAGATAGAGCGTACAGGAAAAGGTGGACCTGAATATGGGGCAGCATGGCCTTGTGGGCATAACGTTTACACGGGGATCTGCTGCCTACTGTTAACTACAAAGTAGGTGTGCTCTGCAGCTAGGGGGTGAAATACTTTCAAAGCTCCTCAGGCAGAAGAACATATTCCACATCCGCTCAAGCCTCTTCTTTATGCCCCTGCTTTCCAGTCTACAATATAGAGCTGTTGGGAGGATGAAATGGTGGAGGACTTACACGCTACTTTCTTGGTATAGGGAAAGTACATTTTGTCCATGTCTTGTGACTTCGCTATTTCCTCACCTTGCTGTCCAACTGACTTCACAGTGTCAAATATTCTGGCAAATGACATTCAATAATGCAACCTATTTTTCTTCTTAATAATTCAACGAGTGAGAATTACCTGGATACTAATGAACTTCCTACTGTGTCAAAATGCTATTGTTCACTTTGGTTTAAATAATGCCCAAGATAATGAAGGATTAGCTGCTTGAGCCAGGGGTTCATTTGAGAGTATCATTTGTAATTCCTTTACTATCAAGGATATTCACCAGGTCAGTGTGTCTAAGAAACTAATTACTTGTATGACCTTTTTATTTTTGATGTGAATCATAGAATATCCTGAGTTGGAAGGGACCCACAAGGATCATCGAGTCCAACTCCTGGCTCCACACAGGACCACCCAAAAATCAGACCATATGTCTGAGAGTGTTGTCCAAATGCTTCTTGAACTCCGGCAGGCTCGGTGCTGTGACCACTGCCCTGGGGAGCCTGTCCCAGTGCCTGACCACCCTCTCGGTGAAGAACCTTTTCCTAACACCCAGCCTGACCCTCCCCTGTCACAGCTCCATGCCGTTCCCTCGGGTCCTGTCGCTGTCACCAGAGAGCAGAGATCAGCGCCTGCCCCTCCGCTCCCCTCGTGAGGAAGCTGCAGGCCGCCATGAGGCCTCCCCTCAGTCTCCTCTTCTCTGGGCTGAACAAACCAAGTGACCTCAGCTGCTCCTCATACGTCTTCCCCTCTGGACCCTTCACCATCTTTGTAGCCCTCCTTTGGACACTCTCTAATAGTTTTATGTCCTTCTTACATTGTGGCGCCCAAAACTGCACATAGTAGTCAAGGAGAGGCCGCACCAGCACAAAGAAAAGCTAAACTTTTATTTTATCCCTTATAAGTTTATCTTGCTTACACTCTGCTGGTTCGTGTGTTATTGTGCTGTGGTACATGTTCCACTGCTGGCACATGCTACGCTGTCTGGGAGTCCTTGCAGCATGGGAGCTAAGACAGATGTTTCAGTGTTGCTTTGTGCAAGGTACCACTTTCAGTGACAGAAAGAATGGCAAATAAGTAAATTACTCTAATAGACATAATTCTGTGATTTACATTGTTTGAGAAAACAAGGCAAAAGATGTATTTTTTCACACTCTCCAATGTCAGTGACATCTTTCAGTGATCAAACCCAGGAAGTTCCCAGACTGTTCTGGACCCTGTCAGACCAGATCTTACAGTGTAGAAGGCTTAAGTAGCCAACTCATGCCCTCAAGTTTCATTGTCCTCTGACTCCTGAAATTTTATTTTAGAAGGAAAGGATTTGGGGTCTCCTCTTGCCTGTATTTTTACTTTTTTTTTTTTTCACCAGTAGTTTCTAAAGTCTTTTCTGTCTTTTTACATTATATTCCTTCTCTGCTCCAAATAGATAGTCTGGCAAGCACAATGACATTGAAGGACTACAACCAAGTTAAGAGTGTGTGTAGAAGTGATGGAGGATTGAAGATGAGAAGGTGGAAAAGAACTACCTGGCAATATATGTATAAGTTCTTTGAATAGTTTAGGACCAAAACATCCTGAGGTTTATTTGATTGTATCACAGTCTCAGTTTTCATTTAAAAATAAGTCCCTGTGAAGTAATACTTATGCCCATACTGATGCCGGAGTATGCAGTCTGGAACAATAGCTGTGAGTAATGCTGATCTGCATCATGTAGTTCAAGGAGAGATGTTCAGTAGCTTCAGGGCTCACTGACAACTTTGTGAAATGACTCTGTGTGCCAGGAGGAGAAAAAGGTGAAAACCGTATTAAACCCTCTAAAACCTTGGCTTTGGGAGTAATTGCTAGGGCCTCTTTGCCTCCATCAGCCTATGAGGAATGAACTGTAGGATGACTGTGAGAAGCCAGAACCATGCAAGCATGTCACGCTGTGCCTTGGGCAGAGGCTTGCTGTAATCTGACCCTGTCCTCAGCATCTCTTTCCCCGAATTGCAAATCATTCCATTATCATCATGCTGTTTTAGCATCATACAAATGTGAATTTACCCTATGACAGAACAAGTCATATCTCTGATGGAATAGATTTCGCCATCCCATATCGTGTGTGTGCTTTATGCTGCAGGTCCTACGTAAGCCTAAGAAAAACCTTCTGATGTGTACTACTGATTGTTTACATACGTTATCAGAGGGGAAAAGAAAAAAAAACAGGAAAGGAAAGCTGGCAGCTCACACTGCCAAGAGACCTGGCAGTGGCTAGAATCATGTTCAGATCATTTCCAGTCAATAGGCTTTGTTTTCATTTGAAAAAAAAAAAAAAAAAAAAAANAAAAAAAAAAAAAAAAACTTCCTAGAAAGTTGCTGCACTGTTATTTTTTCTCCTTTACAGTCAGTCCAGAGGAATACTTGCAATGACTCCTGTCCTCAGAACCGATGCAGGCGATACCGTGAGATACTTCCAGGCAGAAAGTGGAAGGCATGGCTTGCCAATAGGTGCGGTAAAATACTGTGGTTTATACAAGCTCAACACAAGCAATGCTGCTTGGAGCTGTGATCACAGTTCTATGTGATGAAGGCCTCTTAATGATAGTGAAATCACAGACTTGTAATGCAAATAGAAATCAATGCCAAAATAAGAAGGAAGAATGCGATAAAGTTTAGGACCTAGGCATGTTTCTCATCTTCAGGTCAGGCTCTGCAACAGGGCTAGAAAAGACGTGCTGGAGGACTAAGACCCCAGCTGCTTGCATCTCAGAATTGCCTGTAGCAGAGGGAACATTTCCTTGGCCAGCTAAGCCAGCGCTCACAGCTATTCTGAAACTAAAATGTTACAGGGAATAGATAGTAATGCAGTTTTAATGAAAGTCCAGCTCAAATTGTGTCAGACAACAGCAATGTGTTTAAATCTGTGTTGTATCAGCTTGTCTGTTTTATCAGCCCATTCACATGTACAGACAATACAGGAAACTTCATTAGGGTGAAATAAAAGTTGCAAACTCACATCAGTATCTCAGGTACTATAATTCCTGCTAATCCAGGCTCAAGCTTCAGAAGCCCTTGGCTTTAGATATAAAACACAAGGTTAAGCATTTGGGGACTCAAGACTGCAATTTTTGAAAATGCTGACTCATCTTCCAATAAAAACCTGCCTGAAGAGACACAACATAAGCAAAAATCAAATTTAAACTTTAGTATCAGCGTAAGTATTAAACGTTTGTATTAGCATCAGACAGAGAGGCAAAAAAAAAAAAAGAGAAGGAAAAGAAACTCAAATGCAAGTAATCACAGTGATAAGGAGCTCTAACATGAATTCTGTGTGAGAAGATGCAGTATTGTTAATATCAGCATTTCTTTTGACATCTTAGTCATCAGGAGCACAAGGATAGTGGTTGTAATGCTGCAGTAGAAGTGGGACAGTGATAAATTCACTTCATGTTCTGTTATGGTGTCAGATTCCAGATGCAAAACACAAGGATTACCTCCTGGCATTGTAAGTGATTTTCTATTCCACTTTCAGATATAAGACAGTTAAGGACAAGAATACTGCAGGGTTTCTGTTTGATTCTACTCACTCGTATCAAGTACAGATATTTTACTGAAATGAAAATAGAACAAACAAAAAGAGGTCCCTTTTGAGAAGACTACTTATTTTAAGGCAATTTTCTAATCAGAAAAGAAAAAAAAAAAGAAGAAAAAATAATCTTAGTCTTCTCAGAAGTTGTTGATATAGACAGGGATATCATGCTGTTTGCTTTTGACATTTAAATGAGACACAGGAGACTAAAGTTGGGATCCTAGTTTTACTGTGTCATCCCTAGATAAGGGAAGACCAAAGAGCACTTCTTAGATACTGGAGTTGCCTACAGGTTACAGTGTATGTTACTTCCCTCTGCGTTCCAAGACAACTAGGGGTATGGTCATTTCAGAGATACTGGCTGTTAGATCGCATGCTTGAATACACCAGTGCAAGACAAAGAGTAGTAGATACAGGGAAAACAAAGTAATGCTCGTAGGCTGAGTTGTCAGAGAGATGGCAAAAACTGTATCAGAGAAGGGAACCAAAAAATGATGTTATTCAGTCAGAACTTGGTGGGAAACTACCGGCTTCTGGTGTTTTTTTCTTGCCAAAGGGACACAGATGTCTTCTCCAGAAGGTTGACAATGGTAGGTACCCAGACCAATGAAAGTGGAAAAGAAGATAACCTCGAAATAAAAAGATTTAGGTGCCCAAATCTTCATCAAGACCTAATCCTAATCTGAGCTACTTCAGATGGCAACAATCATCTGTGCCAGACTCCCAAACATACCCTTGTCAATGAACTTTTGATGTGTTTGGGAGAAGGGGGACAAGGTTGGATGAGTTAACTGGCTGAGGAAATCCTGGTTCCCTGTTACAGGCTGACTAGGAATATTTTTGAGTTTAGCTCTTCTGCAATAACAGTCTGACTTCTTTCCATAAGAAGAGTAAAAGTGGACCAACACAGTTAATCATTTTACAGAAAAGCCTTCGCCCACTTTCAGTTCACGCTCATGACTCCTGCAGATGTTAGGCAGAATCTGGCTCATAGCCAGCCCATGGTAGTGGCAGCAAAAACCTGTTTCCATTAGTTTCTTTAATTCACTGTTTCCCTTACAGACCTGAAAAGAGATGAATCAAAAATAATTGCTTGCTTACAGAGTGAAACTGACTTGTTCATTAAACCTTGTCCGGGTACTGGATGCAGGCACTTGAATGATCTGGAAAATATGAGAAGAACTTGGCTGGGGAACAAAAACAGAGCTGATATGTGATAATGGCAAAAACAGGAGCAGAAGCTATATAATACAGGCTAATTCCTATTGAATGCCTCTTTGTCTTGCTTTAAAGAAGTACAGAGAAGCAGTCAGGATGTAGAGATAACTAGTTAGTGTTCCTCACTGCAGAGCTGAAGGAGAGAAGGAAATGCTTCAAGGGTTAGTGCCTGGCAATACAGAATATTGCTGGGCTGAAAGCAGTCAGCTGGAGTTCATCGTGATAGTCTCTAAAACTACTTTATCACAAAAATGTACAGTAATCAGTAAGAAGCAGCCCCAGTATTTTTCCCACCACTTTGTGTTTTGTAGGCGCATGGGGAGACGAGGAGAGAGACTAGTGTGCTGTTCAGGTCAATAAAGAGTGCTGCATCGAATAGTGAGCTCAGTCGGTGTTTAAAAAAATGTATCTTGTGGAAAGGGAACAAAAAAGGAACTATGATGGCATGTGAACTTCAGCTCTTCCTCTTGCCTACCAAGTAGCTGTTCTGCTAAGCAATAAGGGCAATGCTTCTTGCATATTTGTTCATATACAGGACCAAAAGAATAAAGATGGTTTAAAAATAGAGGCTGATCAACTAGTTTGTTGAAGACAAAATTTCTCCCTCTTACAGAAGTATGAAATTAGAAGTTCCCAAGTATTATATTTTCAGAGATAAGAGTATTGGGTTAGCCTTCAACCAAGATCCACAAAAGTGCAGTTTTGGCATCTGTTTTCTATTTATACCAATTTATGAATCTGGGCCTTAAAGTGAAACACTTTATTTCAATGTGATGTTTCATAATGTTTTTGATATACAGCGTTTACCCTTTACAGTGTAAGGGTATCATCTTAAAAAACAAGGTGTATGGTGTGCCAACTTACTTTGCAGTTTAGATTAAAGAGTACAATCATTCTTCAGGTTATATTCTGTTCTCGAGTCAAAGTGCAGACCCGCTGTCATTGGGATCTTTGAACACTGACATTGAAAAAAAATGAATTATAGTGGTAGTAGCATCAGTGGCAAAATGACCCAGTGACTTTTCTGTTTCAGGCAAGTTCCTACACTGTCGTCCTTCTACTACTTCACTTCCAGGTGACACTGGATGTGTAGTTAGCTGTTAACATGCTGCAACCCAGTTATTAGAAAGAAAATCCGAGCCTTGGCCTCAGTGAGATAATTAAGATCGATAGAAAAACCCTATTTTGTAGAGTTAAAAGCCATAGGATTGATGGTATGAAAACAAATGCTTCTTCTGGTATTTTAGAGATATATTTACCAACTCTATGAAATTATGGTACAGTCTTTGTTCAGTCTGAGTCATTTCTACTTTCTTCTTACACTTCACATCCCTGTGGCCAGGATGGAAACATTGGTTCAGAGGTCAGCTAGTCAGCTACTATTTATTTCCAAATAAATAAATAAATAAATAACTTTTTTTCTACAAATTTGTCAAACCTGAAGTGCTCCCTCCCGGTCCTGATGGGCTGCAGCCACGTTGCTGTAATGTTTCTGTCTGGGAACCCAGAGCTTCAGAACAGCCCTCCTACACAAGCGGTCCTGGGGCTGGGGGTTTTTTGGGATCCTGCTACGGCCAAGAGCAAGGAAGCCTTGGAAGCCCTGGCTTTCACTTCATTTTGGCCTCTACCTCTATAACAGTCAGCTTGCAACCCAGCTCAAGCCAAAACCTGCCTGCCTGCCAGGCATCCTGCCATGGAGGAGGCTGCAGAGGTTCATTGCTGATTCAGACTGACGTGGGCTGAGGGTCCCAGGGTTTCCAGGCTCCCAGTCCAGCTGGCTCGCTGGGATCCCCAAGTCCGCCTGGAGTCTAGAAGCCATGGCAGATGCTGATGTGATTCCTGTTGATTGAACTACTGCTTACCCCCGACTAGCAGTGACTTTCTCAAAACTGCTGCTGTGATCCTTGCAGATCACCTTTCAGTTTGGAAATTTTGTATATTTGTATTTCCAATTATTTTTTCACTTTGCCTGCTTAACAGGAAATTGCACACACTTTTTCCCCCACTCTAATTTGCACATAAACAAATTTTAAAATGCCAGAATTTAATCTATTCAGATATTCTGGGGTTTGGCCATTTCCAGTGTAAATGTTCATATTTAAATCCCAAGAAAAATATAATAGATTAAAATGGAGAGACTCTCCCAAAATGTAGCAGATTGCACAAGGTTACCCTAAGAGATGGAAAGATAGAGCTCTGCTGACATGTTCCATCTTCTTTATACTAAAATTTGAGAAAGTTCATCCCATGAAGTGATTATAGCCAGGTTATTTTTTTTTTTCCCCATATTCCTTAAACTGAACAAAGATACTGAACAACGCTGAACAAGATATGGAAATTCACAAAAGTAATTTTTGCTCTCTCTACAACTCTGGTAATGTCTCTGCCCAGCTGTAGAATCATCAATAACTTTGGGAAGACAGGAGCTGTAGTTTTTAATGCTCTTCTTTGCGGGTTGTTTTGTAAAATGTCTCCTTTTAAGGCTGTCAGACAAGTGCCTAATTGCTCGTGAAACAAAAAGTTACTGTTGATGCATAAGGAAAAGCCCATGGCTTCCTAATTCTTAAACTTCCTGTGCTCCTGCGGCTGAACAATATAGAATTGTGTTGAGAAGGAAAGCACGTTCCCAGTGGTACCTGTCTTGAGTTTGGGATTACGCTGTCACTTAAGGATGTACCTAAATGTAGTTTTAGAAGGCCCCAAAGCTGCCATTTGCCTGAACATGTAGTACTGCATTAGTACTGCTTTTATCTACCTTCTGCAGTTAAAAAGGTATATTTTTAGAAGCTTCGATTCTTGGCTAGGCTTTCAAAACCAGGAAGCCCTTGTGGCCATCGTGCTGGGTCAGATGAGCAGAAGAAAAAGAGCAAAGCATCACTGCTTTGTAACTGCCATGGCTCTGTGTGGTGATTCTGAAAAAAAATAAAAAAATAAATAGCTTCCTGCTTTATCAGGAAACTTCCTGTTATTCATATAGTCCTCTCTGTCACCTAGTGCAAGGTGTCAAGTTTATAACTGAAATGCAGTGCATCAAGTTTTATACTTCCAAGAAGCTGAGCCAATTCTAATTTGCACTGCTTCATTCTTATGGGCACTGCTAGGAGTGGCATGAACAGAAAATCAAAATGAGGAAGTTTCTGGATGATTATTTTCTGCTAGAAGTTCTCATTATTTTTATATTGAATGGAATTTTGTGAGGGGCGAAAAGAGTCTCTGCTGTAATATACCTGCAACATACTGTGCGCGCTTTCAGCTCTATCTTGCCTCCAACTGAACCTTCATGAACAGGGTCTTTAACCCTGCAGATAGGTAAAGCTTCAAGGCTACAAACAAGACACGGTAGAATACGATTTCTTTTGTGTGTGTTAAGGTAGAACAGAGCAGTGTGTTATGACAGAATGGGATGTGGCACTGGGAGACTGTGGGGCTAAAAGTTAGGAGACTGTGTTATTTTCCCTGCTTCTTTAATATTTTAATTTTCTTGGCAAGTATGTCCTCGCTACATATTACACCTCCCACCCCTGTATCATAGATTAAAGGCTATTACAGAGTGTTTGTAATAACAGGACAGAAAGCATAATGTGAATCCTCTTACTGCAAAGTTAATCCACTGCTACAGACTGCAGCTGAATTTCCAAAAGTGGAAGCATGGCAATGGGGATCTGGCTCCACAGGCAAAGTGCTATGTTACAGGTGCTGATCCAAGGAATGCAGAACCCCAGGAATCAGTAACCAGCAGGTGTCTGTGTTGTGGCTTTTCTTTAGGGAATGAAGGTACAAACCCCAAGCAAGGTGTTTTTCTTGGTCTGTACTATCACTGTAAGAGGTTTGCTTCTGTCAGTAACAGCTATGTACAGGTTCCTATCATTTTAAGTGATAAACAACAAGAAGAGCATCAAAAAGCCCTGCACAAGCATGTGTTTCCTGCAAAGCTCTCTCTGTCCTCTCTTCTCTCTCCCTTGGCAGCAATAGGTGGAACAAATCTTCCCCACTTACAAAGGTGCAGTAGGCTTCTCTGCAGGTCGTTTTCATTGCCTCTCCCCAGTGTTCTGGCTTTTGCAGTAAGACTGGTTTAATTTTTCAGATCTGCTGGGATTTGGCCTGCGTGTCTTGTTTTCCCTTTCCTGTGTTACTGCAGACTTGTGCCCTTCTTGCATACTTATTGATGGGCAGCCAGATTCAAGAGCTGATTTTTGTCTTTTTTTTTTTTCAGGATTTTTTTTTCCATGGTAGAAAAAGGCATTGAAATGGAGTTTAAAAGGTTAGCATTCACAAGCATTGGTTTTGTTCAGAATAACTTTCAATTTTCTCACTTTAAAATACAAACAACCGGAACCGTTATAACAACAATGGTGCCGTAACAAGTCCCAGATTTCTTCCTTGTGTTCCAGCCTGCTTTTAATTGTCTGAGTGTTACAAAAGTAAATTCAAAAGTTTTGAATTAGCAGCATTTAAAAATCTCTGCATATCTGGAACTAATAAAGCTTGTACTGAATACTAGTTCTAAAAAGAAAGGGCATTTCAAAATATATTAATTTGTGGCCACTGCAGTATTAGCATTAGGTTTTGACCTGAGCTGACTGTGTACAGAACTAAGGAAAATTATGTATGACGTTAAGAGAGAAACCAGGATCATAACTCAAGAGAACAGACAATGCTAGATGGGATCAGTGAAGTAAAGGAGCCTGTTAATGTAAGATCACTGAAGAAATCGCAACCACATTGCTGTAAAATAATGCATAAACAAAGGCACCAAATGTATGGCGTAGGTGCACTTTGAAGAATGTGCGAATGAAAGTATCACTAATTCAGATTGCAAAAGAGATGGAAAAAACTCCATTTGAATTTGTGTAGCCACCTGCCATTAACTAACTTAAAGTCAAGTGAAAGTTATTGCGTGGCTGAACAGACAGAAGGGAAGATTACTGAAAGCATTAAAATGAAACAGCTGAGCTTTCTTCCTACAGCTACAGAGATAAGGCATAAAATGAAAGAACAATCAGGGAGAATTTGAACCTAGTAATCATTAGATCAATAAAAAAGAATTCATTTCGGACAACTGGGAACTTAAGAATGTAAAAGCAAGCACAAAAGTGATGCTTTGGCCAGGAACGTCTGGACAGGGAAAATAACTTTCTTTTCTAATGTCAGCAGAAAACTTTGTCTAAATGTCAGCAGCAAGAAGAAAATTTGAAATCATCAGCAAAAAGAAACAGTTATCATTCCTGAACTTCCATGTCACCTATGGCAATTTCTGGGAACAAGTTTTTCCACAGGGAATATTATGAATATTTTCTGGCAATAGATTTCAAATATTTTTAAACATCTCCCTGAAAACAAAATATGTCATTGGACGTCCACTCCAGAATGGCTTTCTGTATCTGAGAGGAGAAAAAAATAAACACCTACTTTTGAGCAAGATCCAGGAAGATTTTCAAAAACCACAAAGACTGTAGAGGGTGGGTTTTTCAAGTTTTGCTGTACAGATGCAGTTGATCCTAAAATGCTGAATAAATGAACCCTATGTAGTTATAAATCATTGTTCACCATGGTGAAGCAGTTATGTAAGAGCCCTTTAAAAGTTCCTGAATCAAATAAGAACAGGTAGACGAAACTCAGAACAGGTCATTAGCAGACACATGAGAAACTCCTCCTGCCAGGAAGCCCAGCCAGCCCTTTGGTGCGTACCCAATCCATCACCGCTTCCCAGGTCTCACAGGGTCCAACTGGCTCACAGCACTTTACTGTCATAAGGGCAGAAAAGTGCCAGCAATGTCTCCTCAGAGCTGTCAAGCATGTGAAACTTTGAGAAGTGCCCACCCCAATGCAAACCTCTCAATCTACAAGGCAGCGCACTTCACCCCAGCGGAAGACCGGGTTGTCCCCTGCCAACCAGTCCAGTTAAGAAGCCCCTCACCTGCTGCGAAATATCCCTCCTGACCAGCTCAGGATAGGAGCTTGCACTCCTGTCCTTCTGGCTGGTATTTCTTCATTTTGTGGGATTGGTTAGAGTTCTGACATGAGACTGATAAAAAGTGGATGCTCCTGGATGGAGAGCTGGCTTTGGTGGGATGGAGGAAAGGGTGACGCTGACAACAGTGTCCTTATCTTCGCTTGCTGTAATACCAAAGCAAGTTACTCCTAATAAAGAAAAGACATTTCACCTGCAGGTAGAGACTAGGGGTAAGTATTTCTCTGCCTACTGACATCTGAGAGGGATATCAGTTTTCAAGCTACACTTAAAAGTTAGAATGATGGAGTTTAATAACCCAGCACCTAGAGACAAGGCAAAAGTAAAGATTTGAGAAAATATTTATTTTTTTATTTTTATTTTTATAAATTGTGAATCTAGCTGCACAAAATCTTACCAAAGATTTCTACACAAAGTCTTACCACAGAGTCTATGCCAAGACTATTAAACCCAAGAGTAAAATCATGGCATAGTTTAAGACCACAATAATGCAAAATTTCTGGAAAAACAAGATCTTTTATGACTGTTCATCAGTAAACAGCACAGATTCTTATTTTTTCCGTGTAGAAGAAGACCCAAATAAACCCAAAGAGCTCTCAGAATACCTAAAAATACAATACCCTTTTTGCATTTTTTTTACCAAATTCCCGCCCTGTCATATGCTAGGTTTTTCATTTTACGTCCTCATTATCAGAAAGTGGACTATGTAATCTGTCACATTTTTGAGGGGGAAGACTTCAAAAAGCTAAGTTAAACTAAAGCAATTTGCATTCGTATTGCCAGAACTGGAGGCACTTCTGTTTACAGAAAAATACCCCCAAGTTTTAAGAAGACATTAAGAAAATGGCACAGCCCCCTGTTGTATCCGGGACTACCATGTAACACACTCAGCAGGGGGGGATTCAAACCACTGCTGTCTGTTGTGTCACGAGGCGGAAACTTTAAGTCCTGTGTATGCAGAGGCACAAAGAGGATGTGCTACAACTCTTTGGAGACTGTTGTGGGCCACTGAAACAGTGAAAGTGAGGAGAAGGAAGTACTGGCGCTGCTCAGTTCAATAAATGAACAGCAAATGGGCATATAGGATTTTTTTTAGGAGTTAACACTGAAAATCATAATCGCTTCCAACCACTTCACCCTCAAGCTAGGAAAGCAAAAATCCTAAATCTAAGGAAAAAGGAGCCTCGGACAGAGTGCCATACAAACCTGCTGACAATCAGATACCCACACTGTGGCTCCAGGAATTTAAAGGCTATGAAAATAAACCCAACGTTACCATTCAACATCTAAACAGGAGGCTTTATCATTACCTAAATGGCCTGCCAAAGCTAGAAGAAATACTAAGATTTCAAGAACACCCTGATGGTGCTATTTAGAACTTGAGATTACTACCCAAACCTTTTAAAAGTGAAGCTCCGACTTACTGAGGTTTCTGAAGATTAGTTGAAAATTTGGCTTTGTGCCATACAGCCTACCTGAATACATGTTCTTTAAAGCTCCTATAGTGCCTTTCGTAAATGAAGCCCAGATTCATCCTTGACTGGAATTGTGAAAATCTCTAATCTCTGCATTGCTTCTTCTGGGTTTGCATAGTTCTGGACATATTACTACCATGGAAAATTCAGAAACATTTGACTGATTCTGTTAAAGAAGCATCTTAAGGAACAGGTTAAATAAATCTCATGCCTATGCAATGATTCAATGGATTTATGACTGTAAAACCCAAGCTCATGGAATTTTGAACCCAACGCAGTTTTTATTTTGCTGGATTAGAAGAACAGACATTTTATCAACACACAAGAGATCCTGCAAATTTCATTTGATCATACTGCATAATTCTCTTTTCTTAGTTTCAAACTGAATTTCAGTGATCCAGAAAATCTGAAGTACCATTCTTGGATACAAGATTTGTAAAGTACCTTTTTATGTACACATATATCATGCACACATACCTCCGTGCCTGCACCCACGTTCCGTTTGCTGTCATTTCACCATTAAGTTCTATATAAAAACCAAGGAGGTTTTTTGGATGATTTTCTAATGGCTTAGAATACCCACTGAGGCTGAAAACAAGCCAGAGTTTCTGGAAACCTAAATCCTCTCATTTTAATAGTTTTTAAAATCCTTGGCGTTTAGCTTTGAACTTTTACTAAGAAAAGTTGTATTTTATAAACAATGGCATTTGTTGATTGGATGAAGGACTAGATCAATATTGGTTTTGGCAACTTGTTTTGGCTGTGTTTGCCTGAAGAAATATTCTGGTCGTGGTGTTAAAAAGTTATGTCAGTTCCTTAACATGTGCCTCTTTTTCTTGGAGCATTGCCTGAAAATTAGTTTCCAAAGTTACTTCCAGAAGTTAACCTAGAGGCTGGCCTCCTCAGCAAAGGAAGCTACACAAAAAATACTGGAATATAATCTACCATTGTGAGCTATCACCATGTATGAAGTAAAACAATCCAAGAAGAAAGATTAAAGACATATAAAACAATGTATTTTTGTTTCACAGAAGTACTAAACTGTAGGACACAATTCTCATTTCCATTAAGTCTGATTTACACTGTTCTTAAATTACACCATGCAATTTAAAAGGAGCTTGGAACTAAATAAGTAGAATGATAGCAACAAGATTTTAGGCACTATGGGAATAATCTAGCTGACACACAGCAAAATACAAGCCACGTCATTTCCATGAATCAGTTCCTGATTCAAAACCATTGCTATGAATGAACAAAAATATATCTTTTAGGGAAAATGTGCCATTTTGATTTCAAAGTTTCCATTGAGAGGAAATGCAAACTGACAAATTACTACAATTACCTTCAGAATTAAAATTTTCATCTTGTTTTGATTTGAATTTGTTTCGTTTCAGCTTCCAACCATTTCAGCCTGTGATACAGCTGCTACAGGAAAGAGTCACTTCGAATTAAAATGTCTGTCCCCTGAGCTGATGTTGGTGGTTCCTCTCTCGGTATTCTCTATTTTTCAGCATGCTGGTTGAAGGTTGAGCTGGCTGAACTCCAGAGCCAGACAAAATAGCCCTGCAACTGGTATGAAGGTACCAATATAGCATTAACATAATCTCTCATGCTTTTATCCTTCCCATGGGTCTTCCTGGTAAAGAAAAGCTACACCTCTGGTGATTTAAAATGGTCACCTAAGTATCAGTTTAAATTTAATAGTGGCCCTATGTCTGTCTGTCTGTCTGTCTATCTATCTATCTTCTGTCTCTTGTATGCATTCTAGTTTGCCTTTCTCCTTTCATGGTGCTTAGCCCTCTGACGTGTTTCCAGAAAGCAATCATATTACATCCCAGCCTTTCCTTTGCTGTGATAAACAAGACAAGCTCCTTCATGCCTGCTCTGAATGAGCAATTTTCACATTTCATCCAGGTGCCTGCTCTACCCATGTGTAAGTCTGAATTCTCAAAAATGAGTGAACAGAGTTTCCACTTAACATCTTACCAGTAGTCTTGGTGAATAAAATTAGTATTTTCCTATTTTAAAAAAGAAATTTCCTCACCCGATTCATGTTGAGATTAGTTATCCCTTTTTGCATTCAGGTCACTTTGGTCCTCTGCCTGACAAAAGCTTTATCCTCTTTTTTTGTTGTTGTGCCTGATGAGGAAGGCCACATTACAACAGAAATTCATGTTGTTTGACCTAGAGGACGGAATTTGTCTCCTCCGTCTTTAGGCACTTTCAGAAAGTAATTAAGTCTGTCCTGAGAAAGGAATCCCAGACAGGTGGGATAAATGAGCAGCAAAAAGCTCCCATCTCTGTATGTTAAATATAGATGTCTTTTGACAACTGCTGTAGAAGAAAGTATTTCATCAACAGGTTATATGAATAAAGTATTGTATTTCCCCTCCCCTGAAAAAGAACAAAACCACTTACTGAACATTTCTGGATTTTCTACATTATTTTAAATTTTCCTTTAATAATGGCTAAATGGATTGGTTGTGATCCTCTCTGGTCATTACTTTTAGCACCTGATCTTATGTATAGAAAAAATTACAGTTAATATATTTATGATGTCTTGGAATCCCCCCTTACCCTATCCTATTCAGAACCAAGGATATTTTCTTAATTTTGAACATCCAGAATAATTATTTCTTAACACAATACAAAGGAGACAAAACAGCCTCATCCAATGATATACCATGTAACATACACTTTTGATTATATATATAGAATTTTTTCCATTGAACTGTCCATTATTAAATGGCTTCACTTTCACTTTAGTGTCAAGCTTATGTTTTAGGAAAAAATGTGCTGTTTCATGTGTTTTATTGTTGTAAATTATTGCTTATGAAAAATGAGTCATGAATCACATAAAAATTAAGTTTATGTTAAAGATGTTAATCCATCATAATGCAAGGGTCTTGCACTTAAACTAATGCACTTCACATAACCTATGAAGTGACATATTCATTCTATAGATCTTTTTCCACACCATCATGATGATACAATAGTTCTATGTGATTACTTTATTAATAGGCTTGTATCAAACTAAATCTGGGGCATTTGTGTACTGCATGGGCAGCTGCCTTTATAATTTTCATTGAGCAACTTCTTCCTTAAATAACTCAAAACTATTTTAGAAAAACAATATTCCAGCTGTACATCAGAATTATTCTATTCAATAAAGGAACGCAGGTAGCACTGGGGTATGAAACAGTTTGATAGGGTATGTCAAGTTAGACAAGAGGTGGAATGCAAATGGAATTTAATTATGTGTTGGAATTTGGCCAGTTAGATGTTACTCTGCTGAAAAAAAAAGTAGAGAAAACTTCATGGCAATAAAGATTCCACAGTTGGTTTTGCTTAGTTTTCCTTGATATGGAGAATATAATTTTGGAAGCCTGCTTTACCCTCCATTAGCACAAGATCTTCACAAGATTTTAAAGTGTAAAGTGATTTATGAATAGAGCTGCTTATAGGCTTATTAGTACATGTGGTAGAGTTTCTTTAAAGATATTGTGATGACTTTTTCCATTCTCCAGTTCTTTCATTATTGCAGAAAACCTTTCCAGTTTACACTCAGTTAAATGTAAGTTTTTCATCACCAAATCTAATAATTTCCAGAAAATGAGAAAAAAATGTCCTAAATGTAGGTGGCCCTTTTTCTTTACTTTACAAGAACATTTTCAGCCCCTTTTATAAGCCTAGCACTTCCTGCAGTCCCTGAGAGTCTGATGGCTGAGTTTTGATCAATGCTACTTCTGATGGCAGGATCTGTCATCAGCTTGAAATGATATGTGACAGAAAATACTTAGCATTTTACAGAAAATACTTAGCATTTTACAGTAAGTTTGGGTAGAGATCTGAAATGCTCTAATCCTCTTTTACCTGAAGTGCTGATTCTGAATTATGATGAGAGCAGAAATAATTTCCTTATTGCTCCAGAATTTGTCAGACATCCGTGGGAGCAAGCTATATCTTGGAATTACAGTGTCTCTGCCTATAACCTCAGGTTGTCAAATTTGATGATGTGACCCAAAAATAAAATTTAAAAAGGTTCTTTCTTCAAGGGCCAAAAAGAGATTTGTTTCCCTTTTTGGTTCTCATTTCTTTTGCCCCTGTTTGCTCAATCTTAATACGTGTTAAAGTGATTGCTTTACCAGTGATACTAAAATCAATCCACACTTCTTGGGGAGCTCTCAGCAATCCACAAGCGACCTGTCAATGATATAGCCGTTATCTCACCATAGTTCCTGTCTAATGCACAGTGCGTATCTCCCCGACTGCATTTGTACATTTGATGCAATAGTGTGTCATTGCTGCTGAGGCAAAGCCAGAGCCATGGCCACAGCTCGTCTTGCCAGAGGCAGTGCCTGCACTGGATCCAGCAGAAGGAACAGTTCCCTCCGCTACCATCTCAGTTGGACCAAGTGGAGCTGTTGGACTTCCTAGGGAAAGACTTTATTTTCTGTTGGGCTTTTGGGGGAGGTAGCAGGTCTCATTTACTCAGTCTTGTACATTTTTTCAGTGGATTGGAAAGCCATTTATCATCCATTTTTTTCTTCCACAACGACCATGACTTGGAGACTCTCCGCCAGATTTATCATTCACCTAATGCATAGCTTGAGCTCTTTGAGTCTGTCTCTGTACATTATCCTGTTCTTTAACCATTGTTGTGGATCATCTTTGAGTTCTCTCCAATTTTTTTTTAGATCGTTCTTGAATGGTAAAAACTAGAACTGCAGTATTCTAGAAGCTGTCGAAGCAACCGCCAAGTACAGAACTCTTAGCCATCTCCCTGGCTTGTCTGCTCAGGCTGTTGTATGTACCGATTCCACCACTTAGCTTCACCCTCCTGCTAAGAGGCAGAGAGTAATCAGTGAGATTGTCAGTGATCTTCAAGATCCTTATCAAAGGCCAGCAAATATGAGACATCGGTTCCCTAGCCGTGCAAAGCTCCGCCAGCCCACACACGCACACCCCAGCTCACAGTCCGGTGAGCTTCAGATGCCCGCTGTCTCCCCACCAGCTCTGGGGAGGGACTCATGGGCAAGCGGCAGCCAACACACACTTTAGCCGTGTGCTTAAATCAGACCACCTTGAGGTGCTCCACAGCACATACCTGCCGTACAATTTAAACATAGCCAGAGAGACATTCAGACCCTGGTCAAAGGCTTAAAGCTCGCTGTATGGCTCCTGGAGAGAAAATAGCTAGAAATACAGATTCAAAAGTCTCTTCATCTTCTAATATGAGTTCTCTCAAAACTAGGCATGAAGGGCAGGCAAAATGTAACTGACTTCAATAAAAACTGACATAGTTATGCTTCTTTGTACCACCAGGCATAGATTACTTAATTAATAATTCAATTTTTGCATTAAGTCCTCTTTTCTGGAAAAAGGTATTGTTAAAAGAGCTGATACAAAGTAAGACAGAGGCAGAGTAACAGTGCAGAAGGGTTTAAGAGTATGTTCAAGTAGTACAATAAGCACTTGCAAGACATTCATTTGGCCTGGTGTACAGGAGCAGCACGCGATGTTCTTGCAGTGCTTCCACCTCCTGAGCCACAGGACTGACGGTCTTCCTGCTTTATCCCCATCCCTCTATAATTCCCATGTAGAGAGGTTTCTTGGCTGGGCTATGTTATTTTGAGCTTGAAGTGGAAAAGGGAAGTTTTTCAGATCTTTCATCTGAAATTCACTAACTACATAAAAGAGCAGACTTCCTGGTTCATATATGGAGCAGGTTATATTCCTCTTTCACTATGACTGTCAGATCTGTGATATAGCTTTCACAAACCCACTGCAGAGAAATTCAGACAGATTTTAGAGAAGTCATTTACTTTTACTAAATACAAAATGCCAGACTTGCTTTTAATGCCTGAAATTTTGCTTTAAAAGTGATCTTAGTAAGAGAAGGAAAATGAGTCATGTGGAACATATACCATGTGTGAGACATCCTACCCACAAAAGGGGAGAGGGAACACAGAGAGGAGTTTTGCCTGCTCTTTTAACAACCTCAGAAAGCTTTTTTCTCCATACCTTGCAGGACAGTATATTTCTTTGTTTGTATACAAAAGCAGTCATTATGTCTATCCAAACTTCTAACTGGGCAGGTGACTCAACAGCATCCTTCCATCTCATAGGAGTACTCTGAGTGGCATTGCCAGTGTGACCTACCAGTAGATTTTTATTAAATGGTCAAGGGAGAATCACCTAACTTTCAGAGTAGATCTTGACACAGGGTGCCTCCAATCACACCTCCTGCTGTGGTAGCAGCAGAAAAAGGAAGAGGCTGGAAAGCTTCTGACCCAGCCAGCTTTCTGCTGCTTTTGAGGTCTTCTGTAACTCACGCAGCCCCAGCATCGGCTGTATAACTGTCTCTCCCCTTCCTCGCCACTCCTCTGCACTGCTGCACTCTCCAAGCATCCAAGGATGTGTCTGAGAGGAGGGAGAGAGGATAAAGCAGGACTATGGATAAAAGTATGAAATCACATGGCCACTTGACACAATTCACAAAGCTGTCAGAAAGACGGTTCTGAGATGCTCGACAGGTCTACTGTCCTTTACAAGAAACACCCACATGCTTTTCTGTCTTCTAACATTTTCCCCTGTACATGTGTGCAAGGCAGGAGGAGGCTATTGCTGCTCTGATTTTACATCCAAAGAACTGGGACCCAGTGGTTATGACGGAACAGCCCGCTGCAGGGACACATAAAGCTGCCCAGCTGAAGCATGTAGCCACAAAGCAGGCACTGGGAAAACAACAGCCATGATTGCACAGCAAGTCAGCCCTTCAGGAAAGCCACCTCTGCCTTGCCAATGAGATTTTCCTGCTTCCAAAAACCAGGATTGCTCACTCAGGCACTTTCTTTTAGTATCTGAAATTTGGCTGTAGAAATTATCGCGGTATGAAAAGGTTCAGAGTCGTTGTGGTCATCTCTGCATGTAAAGGTACCCAATGGAACTAAATGGATCATCCTAAAGTACTGAAGACTTTCAGAAATCAGGACAGAGCAAGTAATTGTACCCACAGCTGTTTGCCAAACTGACCCCAAACTGTTGAACTGTGTGCCGTTCTGTCAATGGCTGTGGAGACTTTTGCTCACATGAAAAAGCTTTGACTTGGGCCCTTGGGTATGTCAATGGTTCCACTGAAATTATACTGCTGTTTTCATAAGCTATTTATTTCCTGTGAATACCTTGGAAAAATTCTTAGAAGAGACTTAAATGAAGACAGTATTGTAACTTGGCAACATCACTTCAGAATTTGTTAGTGTTCGTTTTCTGTTTTCCTTTGCAAAGTTCTGGTGCCTGTCGTCAATAGTCAAGGGGAGAGATAGGGGCTGTTTTGTTTTATTCTGATTCTACAGAAGAAAATCCTATTGGCTTCAGTGTTTGGCCCTAAAAAATTATTGAATTTCCCCTAGGAAGCTGCAACTTTAAAATATTCTGTGCTGATGCATTTTTAAGTCTGCCCAGATGTAAAATGCTTACAGCAATTAGCTTCACTTTTTGAGTACCTGGGACAGAAAGATTTCCCAATTAAAGAAGATATATCCTATATTAATCTTTGGTATCTACTGTGATTCAAGCCATATGATCAATCTATTTTCCTTATGTCGTGGCCTGCAGAGATCATTCAGCCGTGGTGATTTAACATAGTGCCATGCTCTGTTTGTACAGAAACATCACACAAGGGAGATTCCAACGGGATTTTAGCAACCCCCTTCCAACACAGGAATTTTGAATAACATTACTTGGCCATAGGCAAAAGAATTTCCTTTTGGCAGTTTTTTCTCTCCAAAGAAAACACAAAAAGTGGAAGTTAGATAGTACTGTTATTAGAGCTTTGTTGCAACAAGAGAAAAAGTGGAGTTCACAACAGCACAGATAAAGCAGCAGATGACAGAGAGCTTCTCTGCTGGACCTGCCCTTTACTCAGCCTCCTTCCTGGATTCAGGTCTTCATGGAGCTGATCTCTCTCTTGGACCGTGCCTGCACATCCCACTTCCTTTTCTTAGAATCCTCCATATCATTAGGAGTTTTGGAGGGCAGAGAGCAAGCAGTGAGGTCAATGTTGAGATTTTTCTATCTTAAGTGTTAGTTACTAAGGAAATGCTTGGAAATATTAAGGTTTGCTTTGTGTTAAGTTCTAATGCAAATAAAAAGATGAAGACTGAACAATCCTGTCAAAAAGCCACGAGCAAAAAAAAAAAAAAAAAACACCAACCAAACAAAAACAAAAACAACAAAACAAAACAAAAATAAACAAAAAACACCCCACCCATACTTTGTTTGGCTGCCATCTGAATGGTGTAGAAAGCACCAGAATATAGCAAGTCTGTTTTGTGCACTCACTAGAGCCAGGGAAAAATGTTAATATTTTCTTAGAAAACATGTCTAAATAGTGTCCCTTCTGCCATGGTTTTGGGGTTCTGTTTTCCTGGTTTGCTTTCTTTTCCTGTGTTTTTCTTCCACTTCACCTTCACTGGTGAAAGAGCAGAAAGGAAGAAACGTTTTTCGCTTCTAAAAAGAAAACCTAAAGAATGATTTTTTTCCAAGAGATGTACATTTTCCTACTGAAAAAATAGTTCTTCATGAATAATACCAGCCAGTTCTGGCCGCTGTCTGCATTCATGACTACTGATGTGGCAGTGAATATTACTTCACTGTCTACAGCCTGATCAATATCATGCTGGTTAACGACCCCTCAGCCTTATGTTCTGACTTGGTTTGAGTTTTCCTTGGAAGACAAACTCCACAGTCTCCCTCTCTGTCTGCTCAGCTTGGTACTTTCAGATGAGACAAGTCCCTGTCTGAGTCCTACCAGAGGAGAACTCAGGCAGGACAGACTTTGGCCATCTTCCCTTCACTAATATGCCTAAGTCTTCATCTAAATGTTCACATAAAATCAACTTTAATGAGGCATTGTTTCCAAAAGCCAACTCCAGCAAACTGTTGAGAAATGAAGCTTTGAAAAAATGCAAATTAACTGTGGGAAACAACTTTATTTCATCCTGTATTTCATGGACGTCCTCAAGATATTTAAATTGGTGAAAAGACTTCTAAACCATTCAGGTGTCATTTTTTAGCTCTGTTTGCAAAGTTATTATACCCTCAGTACAAATATTAGGTTGGAAGCATGTTGTAACACAGTAATCCAGCACACACGTAATCCTGTAAGAAAATCCACAGTAGAAAATTCATTTTTTTTCAAGGAAATTGCAAAACTACACCAATTGGAAATAAATACAATTTTGTCTTTACATTTTTAATTGATGGAAATCTGAATTATCGTTATCAAGAATGCATCTCAAATCTGTTTCAAATGAACAATGAGCTCCCTTATGTCATCTGTTTTAAGCTTTTAAAATAGTGGATGACACTGGCAATCCCATCACACTTTGGAAATTTCCCAATTTTCCAGCACTCGTCAAATGTTTACTAAAATGATGCACCTAAAGAGATGTTTTGACCTGTTGTTCCTCCTGCCCCACTACTTTCTGATGCCTCTTTCATCACCAGTTCTTAGTGACCTACTTCTTTTTCTATCACACAGGGCAACAGCCTGTCACTTCTCACTTGCTACCACCTACCTCATCTGTACATGAATGAGCTGCCCCTTACTTTCAGCTTATCTGAACAATATAGTTAAGTTAAACTGAATGGGGGAGGGGGTGTTTATCAGCAATTAACCTAATTTAAGAGATCCCTCCCCTCAGACAAGGGTCCTTTCCTCACTGCAGCAGTTTGCTGTTTCCTTGGCTAGTGCCAGTACTGAGTTAAACTGTGAAGTGGGTCGCAAAATGATCCAAGCGCAAAATAACCTGACTGTTATGGTGGTGAGTGATCTAGCCAGTTAGATACATAGGTAGGTACCTTGCAGTGACAGGGCAGTAAATACATCATAAGTTAATCAGGCCTGTTGGTTTGGAATTTAATTTTTAAAGATTTCCTCCCATATGCCCATCCTACGTCCGACCAGTGCTCCAGCTCTAGTGAGCGGCATGTCATGCTGAAGGCACCTACGTGGTTGTGCATGAGGTAGACAATGGCACAGTGTGATACTATTTATCTTCCATCTGAGACAATATGCATTCCTGCTCCACTGCAAATAAGAACAGAATTATCTCAAATTGTCCATTCATTCTTTTGACTTCCCTTTATCACCTCTATGTGTTGACTTGTAACTTATTCTTTGTTCCACTTACTTCTCCTTTATGCTGTACATGGAAAAAGCAGCAGTAGATCCTTGAACAGTTCCCAATTTTAATTAACAATTCTTATGTTAAATTTCTGTTCCTAATTAACTATGCCTAGAACTGCTTTCGGCCTTAGAGAATTGGCTCACTGTTCTTCCTTAATCATTTCATGCCTTATTCTTAATGCATAAGGTAGCAAAATCATACAGCACTCTTCCTCTGCTAGGTGGAGCTCTGATTTTAAGTCATCCTCTCCTGGGTGCAAGACTTTCTGTATTTAAAAGTTGGTTCTTATTTTTAGAATCTCTTAGAGTTCTGCATTAGATACCCAGCAAAAGCAAGTTGAAGGCACACAAGATTTTTTTCTTCTTCTCAGTGCTACCAAATAGACATCCCAGCCAGTTGCATAAAAGACCGAGCAGCCTGCAAAAGGTAGTCGCTAGTTCCTCTTTCAGAATTTGGCAGATGTGAGCCGCGTGCGTAGGTGAGGCTCGGGCTCGCTGGTCCGCTTCGGCTGTGGCAGCGGCACCGTGCCCGCTGCGGTGCGCAGCACCTCCTCGCCCTGCTCCACCTGCCCAGACCGACCTGCTCCCCCACAGACGGGGCAGCCATAGGGCCCACCTTGTGGCACTGCAGCCACACGAATTAGGTGCCATTAGTGGCAGCACTCAGGAGAAGAAGAGAGCAGATTTTTGAAATGTGATTTAGTATGAGTAACTGAACCAGAGGATGTTGCAGAGAAATGGAGCCAGAAGGGAAGTCAACATATTTCGGAGAACATAGACGTGACTCAGAGTCACAAGACCATGCATGCTCGAAGTTCTGGTGTGTAAAACTAAGTGTGAAAAAATACTGGCTTTTCCATACATCTCCTTATTTTGTCTTTCTTTGTACCACTGTTTATGGTAGTCTTTCCATCAACTACAGGGAATACCAAATGAACAAAAAAAAAGAAGTGTGGCTTGCAAAACACTAGTTTTCTGCCTTTCATAATGAAGTGCTATTTGCAAGAGGGTGATCCTTTGCACCATGAAGAGGTCATGCACACTAGAGGGTGACTTTTTCCGTTTCAGAGTTGATTGTGTTATGAGGCAGTGTAAAAAAACACAGCATTAAACTTTGAAGAACCTGAGACAACTTTGACAAGTATCACTTCTGAACAAAAGACTTTCTAGTCTATGTTCTGACTACCATGTAAATAGCTAACAAAAATTTGGCCATAAGCCTGCTTTCCTCCTTATCCATTCCTTCTTCTCCTACCACTGCAATTTACGGAAGCAAAAAGAGGAAATCTGATGATGACATTTTTCCAATTGTAGAACAATTTTTGCTTAGTGTTCCCTGCAGTGTTCTTTGCATAATGTTCTTGTTTCTTATTCCATTTGTAGGAAGTAGGACATTTGTAGGACAGTAGGAAGAAGTGATTGCTACAAGACCTGGTGTGCCCATGCTAGCTTTTATCCAGGCAGCAAGTGAAGGCTGAGGACCCAGTTGCATGGCTTTTAGCAGTCCCAGGAGGTTCCCAGTGCCCACACTGAACCCACTGCTACCTCACGATCACTTACTTCTGTGAACTCTGGACAGCACCTTATAACTGATCCTGCTGAGATTGCTGTAAGAATATATCCTTAACTTACTTCTGATTATTATGAATCCTTAAGGAGACAGGCACATAGCACAATAACACTTCCACAGTGATTTCCATCAGATGGTCTCAAGGTATTTTGCAAGGCACATTTGTGAGACAAATACACCTTTAGAAACTGGCAATCCACTATACCAGAAGCCGTAAGACTGGTATATCAACGTTCAGTGGCCCTCTCTGATAGTAGACAATACCAGATTTTGTAAAGGATGATGAAGAAATCTTTGTAAAATAATAGTTTATTTTTGAAGGAAACTAACAGAGGTTAAGTCACTGGACCAAAACAAGTAATCCCAAACTAACAAGATACACTTCAAGGACACATCACTGTCCAAGTAACAAATGTCCCCTCTGCCTGTTATATAGAAGAGTATATAAAGTCAGGAAAGATTATAGACAAAAAGGCTGAAGAAGTTCAGAGAAAACAGGCTTGCTGAGTGAAGTGCTGTGTGAGACTGCTGGTACTTGAGGATCCTTTATGACACTGTAGGACTTTAATTCTCCTAATCCTAAGAGATGATGTGGGCAGACAGTCTCAATGGGAAGGATCCAAAAGATAACCCAATTTCTACTAGCTTCTGTAAACTTCTGAATAATATCCAGCATGTGAGGCTCAGGTTCCTGTTCTCAGCCTCTCCCTTGTATCTCTTTTTCCATCTCCAGTTCAGTTAATCTTTCTCTATTTCTGCCATCTGTTTAGTTAGTCTGTCCTAGACTTTCTTTTGTAATAATGCTGCAAGTCTGCAACCAGAAAGATAACTGAGCGCTGGCTTTGACAGCCCAACACTAGTGTAAACTTGCCAGGTCTCAGAGTGGCTGATAAGACTTTCAGCTACGTTTTTCTTTCTTTAGAAAGAAAGAAAGAAAAAAAGTTCTTTCTCTCTTTCCCCATGAAATGGTGAGAGCACTGTGCAGAGCTTCGAGTAATCACAGTGGGCTTGGAAAGTTGGTTTCCCACATCTGGGAGAAAGCCGAGGCTGTTCTCTGAGCTTGATCTCTCTTTCCCTCCGTTCTTCATCTGGAGAAGCTATTTTGTCAAATTTTGGTGAGCTGACATTTCAAAGTTTGATTGCTACAATAAAATAACACTTTCTGACAAAAAGATTTGTCGAAAGACTCCTGATGTTTTATAGTAGAGTGCCCAAATAATGTTCTATGCACAATTCAATATTGTATAATTATTTTGAAAAGAAGCTGCCCTCTAATTTTTCTCTCTCATCAGTTGCACTGAAGGCAGCACTCCAGTCTTGGTGCTTAAGAATCAAGTCTTTTATCCCACAACTTTGAAGACAAAACAACTGTAGGAAAACTATTTGACAGCACAACATTTAAGAAACCTGAACTATATGACAAAACAAACACATAAATGAAAATTAGACTAACTTTTTTCTGTACTCTTGTATTTTTCTGCAGTATTACTTGCAGGGTCTCATATGCATTACTTAGCATGGAAAAAGAAAAAAAATATTGCAAACAACTGAGCTATAGATGGAGTTTGAGCCAGAGACAATAAAATGAGGTCTTATTGTAGCTGAACTGGCAAAGTAGCCTGTCCGCCTCCGACAGCTGAAAACGTACCCTCAAGTGTACTGGTGTAAAATGGAGCTGCCACTAAAAATATGGATCTCACCATTGATGCACTTAATCCTTCTCTTTCCCACCTTTGTGCCTTGCCTATATGGTCCTTTCCCATACAGACAAACAACAGGATAGCTTTAGCTGAATTTGATCCCTGATATTGTTCACTGGGGGGCCTCCCAAGCATATGGGACAGGAATAAAGGATGGAGCAGAACTGGGAAAGGAGTGAGAAACCTGGTAGTTTCTCCAGTCAAGGTCACCAGAAGCTGCAAATTTCCCTAGAAAAGTTGGGCTATGGGGAAACCTATTTTTTATGTCAATTATCCCTCTGTGTTTTCCATACAACAGAAAGGAAGCATATTGGGACCATCCTGAGAAAACCCATTTTCCTGAAACATAGCAGATGGCCATGAACTCTGTAAGAGGTGCTTGGCATCTCACAGGCCCAGGCTGTATTATATCAAAGGTAACCTGTCTGGCATACGCACAGCAGCGTGTGATGTGCAGCACAACACTGGATTTCACTCTCCCATCAGAGTTTGGAAGATTTGCATACCTATTATTTCTCCAGCTATTGTGAGTGGGAGTTACATGCTTAAACTCCTCGCTTGAGAAAAACAGACTATTTTATTGACTAAACAGCATTCTTCCTCTAAAAAAACACACACACAAGATGTCAATGCAGATGAACTGTTAAGTAATTTCCAATGGTTTGAAATATTTATATTCATACCATGCTTGTACACTTTTTTCATCAGAATACATTTTGCACTCATTAACAAAGATGCTATTCCATTTAAGTCAAATGGAGCTTCTCTGGTGTATCTTAGAACAGAACTGCAGCCAAGATATGTATCTTACTCAGTTCATTAGACTCTCCAATACTGTAGATTAAATAAGCAAGTATGTCACTAAATCTGTTCAGCATTAAAATGATACAAAATGTATTTTTCTTCTTCCAACCAAATAGTTTTCTTCAAATCTGAAACAGATGGAAACACAGTGAGTTATCTTAGATGAGCTCATCTGGACTTCTGAATGGAATGTCCGACATTTGGTCACACATCTTGAGATGTGAATTAGGGTCTGAACGGGGAAATTTTTATCATCTTATGTTTACTCTTGTGGATGGGCTCATTAGCTTCAGTGGACGACAAGTAAAACAAATGACACGCACACACAGAGCAAAAGCATGCGGGATAAGTTTCTGTATAAAATTTCTCAAGTGTAGTTCATATTCCCAAAGACAGTAGTCCCTCAAAAGTCCAACAAACATAGTAACAAATCATAGGAAACTCAGCATGAAAGTTCGTTAAAAATCTGGAGCAGAGCCTTATTCTGTGTCTTCCATTAAACCTGCTTTTTCTGTGTGTGCCTGGAAGATTAATATTTCTGGGGGCACACAGATTTACAAGTCTTTTATGGAACCAAACATAATGTTGCCATTTGACTAATTAAAAAATGCAGGAATGTAAATTATTCCTTTTTGTACTCATGGAAAAAATGTGAGGGGAGTTTTCAAATGTAGTGTGGCAGATAGTAAATTCCTTCATTTACAGGATTAAAAAAAACCCTCTTCCAATGAGAACGTGCTCACACATGGCAAAGCTACCAGGATCTACATAGGTTTCAGCTGTAGAATCATATTCTATTGTCAGGTACGCTGAATGCTGCAATGAAACCGCTCTTGTTTTGAAGAAGTACTTGTCCTTTATTAGCCAGATCTGGCTAATCTTGCCTTACTGAAGTTCAGGAGAGCTTTGTCATTGATTTCACTGATGCTAGAATTTTACCTTTAGTCAAGAGCCTGAATGTCAAATGTGTTGAGCTCCCAGGTTTTCAGTAATGTAAACGAGACCTGTAAGTACTTAGTACCTTCCCTAGGTACGCACATCTGATTTTTAGACTGGTGAGTGCTGCTTCAGGCTAATTTACCAGCATTGCTGATAAGATAAATTAGCATATCTGGAACTCCTCTCCATGAGAATTAAGCTGCTTCTAATTTTTAGACTGAACAGGTTTGGTTCTTTACACTGCATTGATGTGGGGCCAGCATACTTTAAATGTGCAACCCTCCTGACTCCCATGAGCAATTTAGAAGAGCCTATTCTGTGGCAATGAAGAACAGAAAATCTTTATATCCAAGAGAGATTTACCATTCATCTGCTTGAAAGTCCCTCCAAACTTTTTTTTTAAAAACATTTCTTTGCACAGTCCTAGAATCAGGACTCACTTCATTACCCACACATCACAAATTCAAACAGAAAGATTTCTAATCAGAATGAGCTGACTCTATTCCTCCTATGATTCCACTGCAGTTCAATAAGTATTTAGTATTTATTCCTTCCCTCTTTTGGAAGGAGGATGGTGAAAATAGTTGCATTTAAACAAACTTCAGGCTCACAAGACAGCTTTCTTTCCTGGAGAATTCAGAGGTTTTGTGGTTTGTCTTTTAATCAAAATCAGAGACCCAAAATCTGATTTATATTGGCTAAATTCCACTTTATTCTTGCCTAATGTTTCCTCCCAGCTGGCCCTGCACCTTTAGCCATGTGTAGCCAAGAGGAATCACCAGGCATGGAGGCTCAAATGGAATTTAAATGGTCTAAATCTGGGCCTTGGTGTCTTCATTTTGTGACTTTCTTTTTTCATATCCCTGAATTGCTTGACAGAGACTTAAGAGTTTGTGGACCAAGAGCTAGGTTATTATTTGAACAGCAGAAGATGAAACAGAATATTCTGAAACATAAATGAATTTGCACATGAACTCAAAGCTGAATTTATCCAGCAGAAATTTCTCTGTAGGATTTAATGGACACCAGAAAGAATGAAAAATAGCAAGATTAAAAAAAAAAAGGAAAAAGAATCATACTTACTGGAGCTGTGGACATTCTTAGGATAATTAGTTACATATGTTTTGGTTGTGCCCTAGGGTAAAATAAGTTCTGGGATGAGGTAATAAATAAATTAAATGTGGTTTTGGAAATAGTTATCCCTAACTACCCAAAATGTCCACTGCTAGAAAAAATTTGGATGCAGCCGACTTTGGAAATCTGAAAGGACCACAGAAACAATTTTTATAAGGGCAACAATACTGCAAATAAGACACCACAAAAACTGAAGTCAGCACATCTTGAATGCTGCTGATTGATGCACTGAGCTAATCTAATTGATACATTTTGGAAAGATTTGTTTGAATAAACTAGGTAATTTGGAAATGAGGTATATTATAATGCACCCCCACATAAAGTCATCAATTATTATAGCACCAACTGAAATACTAGCTGAATCTTTTGTTCACATGGCTAAATTCTATAAATACTGAATTGGTTTCCACCACTACCACCCTCTTTTTTTTTTTTTCCTTTCTCACTTTTTAGAGTGGAAAATATAAATACAATTTAGCTTCACTTATCATGTCATGTGTTCATCCGCTAATAGGTCCTGTTAATCAGCCTTGCTTGCAGCACAGCAAAGAGCTGTACTTTGCTCTACAGCAAACTTTTTAAACTGTTATAGGTCAGATCCAGATTAGATCCTGTCCTGCTGCTATGATGAAATATAAAATCTGTTTGACCCAGCCACTCTGAGAAGACAGATTTTAAGTCCTTCACTAATCACTAGGATTGTGTTTAGATCTAATTTCCATTTTCAGTGGAAAAGGCAGGGATCCCACCACTTTAATAGTATTAATACTTAATAGTATTCATACTGAGTCTACAGGATCATTTCTATAGGATCATTTTCTATCTATCTTATGCCTTAGGTGGCTATCAACAGAAGAACTTCTCAGATAGACAATGCCCAGGTCTCCAGTCCCCTGCCATTAATATAGTCACTTGCACTAGAAAAGAAGCTCTGAACATCTACCCTGTGAAGTTAGCAGAAATTTACTCCTCTTTCAGTATCTGTATATTTACAAGGCCACTAACAGAATCCAGCTGTAGTATTTTACTCCAGAGTGAGGTCCCCTCTCATCAAGGTAACTCACATGAAAGCCAGAACCTCTCTTCTCCGAGTCAACAGAGCTGTCTAAGACTTGAAGGAAGTACCCAAGCAACATAAGAAATTAGGTAGGTACTTAACTGAAATCTTGAAGGCAAGGAGTATTTCTACAGGCAAAAGGTATCATGGGGCTGCTCAAAACAGAAATTCGGGACTGTCAACATGACAACAGAAAAGATTAATATTGCTGTACAAGCAGAAGTAGACTGATCAGAGACAAAAGTCCTGTGTTCCACACAAAGAGTTTAATCAGTCTTTGCTTGGCTACTTACCTCATCTGAAAACTGTTTCGGCTGTGGTAAGACTTATTTCAAACTGACTAACTCTAAACCACAGCTTTTCCCCTCCTCTTGTCATGAAATCAAACACTATGGTTTTACCTTGCATTATTTACCAAGGTTAGTCAAACCTCATGAACACACACCCAAAAGAGGAGGAAGAGAAGATGGGATTTATGGATAGCTGATAAGAACATATTTCTGATGCTAATTATCAACAACTGATAGGAACACCCTCACAGATTACCCAGTGTTGAATCATATATTACCAACATGTTTTTCTAGAACCTCCTTAAGAATATAGGTTACAGCGGGGAGATATTGTTCACTTTTTTCTTATTACCAAAGCTTCCAATGCAAATCTGATAGTTTGCAAGTTCTAGTTTCGTTTCCCTTGTGCTAGTGTAGCAAACGCTTTATTAGTCAGCTCTCTGTCAGAGCCTGGAAGGATCAGGGACTCCCCCAGCACTGCCTCTGAGCAACAACACGGCATGAAAAAGTTGCTTTGGGACCAAAATTCTTTCCCCATCCTTGTCCAGTACATTGGACACCCATGCAGGTATGCTGATAACCCTTTAGGCACTGACCATTACTTGCTCATTTGGTATTTGTTCCACGTACTTCCTGACTACTTCTCTCACAAGGTCTCTTTGCTGATAGCCTCGCTTTTGAAGCCTCCCAAGCTCCTATTTACTTTTTCCTTTTTTTTCACTGGTCCCTTATTCCTGTATATTCAGGTATCCACAGTAAGAATTCTGCAAGCAAATAACTAATGAATCAAAAGGGAAGAAATTGTCCACTTAGTATCACTCATGCTGGACGCCTCACTGCTGAGTTCCTCAGCTTTTTTTCCTAAATGTGAAACTATTTGGAGTGGCTAATGGAGTTTAAAAATCTGTATGAATATTCACTTTGGGCATGAAAGCTAATGCAGGATGCTTGTGCAAGTACCTCAAACCCAATTTACGCAGACCATCACCTCACTGTGCAGAATATCAGCTGTGTTTATTAACACAGCCAGAACTTCTGAGAAACTGTTGTGTTCATTTTCCATTGGAAAGGCTCCCTCCAGAAGATTTTCTGATGCTTTTGTCCAGAATCAGGCGTACAGTATTACCCACACCCAAATCCACATCCCACTAAATACCTTCAAAATGACCTTTACCTGAAAGTAGTATTAAGCAAATTGATCAGATTCAAAGGAGAACGAGGACCAAACCTACTAAGAAAGGCTACACATCAGTGGGTGGACATGAAAGCAATCTGGGAAGTACTGCTGTTTGTTTGCCATGTTCTTATACTCTTCCCAGAGTGCCTGGAGTTGGTCACTCTTCCTAGTGGATTTTCCTCCAGAAGTTATGAGCCTTAGCCAGTCTCTAGGAAAGCTGAGCACCTTTTCCCCACAATCTCCTGGCGAAGTGTGTGAGCAAAAGAAAAAGAAACTGGGGAGGAAACAGTGATGGGGGGCAACAAATGAAAGAAAGGAATAAAGTTCATGGTCATAGGTTAGAAATGAAAAACCTTATTTGAGTATGGAAGGAGACACCAAATAGAACACCCTTCTAAGGGGTCCTGGCAGAAACCAAGGGTCTGGTGAATGCTGTGCAGCAGTGCTCTGCCCAGAGACGTGACAGATGAGAATTCTCTCATCATTCGAAAATAGGCTCCTGTCCCCGGGATCCCCATCAGGCATCCCCACCTGAGGCTGTGAGAGAGCAGCTGAAGCACAGCAGAGGAAACTGATGGGGAGGTCTCCTACAGCCTCATGGATCTTGGGTGGGGGCATATAAATAAAAAGGCAAGCCAAAAACTGAAAACAAAACCTGAACAAGAAGTTTTGGAAGAGCCGTAAGAGAGACTGCCATGTGAACTCAATACACTTGTGCCTTATGGTCTTCTTGTTGCCACAGAGAGGACAGGAGTCAAGGGACCCACATGAATTGCACAGTAGCCCATGTCCTTCTTATATGAGCACTTACATATAGTATCAAAGAAACACGCTAAATCTAAGAAGTTGTATGAGCAGCTGTATTTTCACAGTTGAATTTAGCAACACATCCTGTCCAAAGAATAAATATGAAATGAAAATAATCTTTTAATAGCAGTCACCATCTACCAGCACATTGCTGAAACATTCAACAATGTCACGGAAGTAGGAGATGTTGTGGGTAAGGTAATCTCAACTCTGCACATAAACGAGCAGTCACAAAGCACACATTAACCATAGCTGGTGACTAGAGTTTGGAGAAGCTGTTTTATTAAACTTCTTAATTAAGCAGTTTTCGATAGGATTGCACTTTACATTAGTAGGAGGGATACATAAAACAGGAAAAAAATAGAATAAGTAGCATTTGTTCACTTCTTGCCATAATGGTATGACAACAGTTGTAGATCTTGCTCCAAAACCCTGTAGTCTGAGCAGCAGCAATTTGTAGTAATGTGACTGGTAGTACTTAAACTAGGATTCGTGATTACTAGATATAGGGCTATGCATTTCATCATTCTTAATATGTTTAAAGTTCATAACTGCCTTGATTTTTTTTACAGTATCAAATATAGGGCTTTAGCACAACTCATATTTTTGGCAAACAGAGAGCTGCTGCTGTAGTTGCACCACCACACTGGCATTCAGGAGATGTAGGTTTAGCCACACGTTTCCTGTGTGACTTTGTATAAATTGCTTAATCTCTGTTTCTCAACTCCTTATCCACTAAATACAATTATTTCCTTGTGCCACAGGAATGTGTATTAAAACAAATGTATTAATGAGCAGGTACAATGGTGACACAAACAATATAAAATGGCACGTAGACAAATGTTAGTATGGATTGAAATTAATAGTGAAAGGTCTCTGTATTCATACCTGTAATTTATTCCTAACTTCAGCCTACAATTCTGCAGACCTATGTCAATACCTCACCAGGAATTTTTTTAATTTCCTGCTTAATTACAAATCATGTGAGGAAAGAATCCAACAAAACTTTTCTCCTGCAACAATTTTTACCAGTGGTAAAAATATTGTTGAAATTTTTTCCAATGTGAAATTCATATATGTTAGAAATGAAACTGTAGTTAATTTGATAGGTGGATTATAGCAATGCCTACTGTAGGCCTTTGATTAAAAAAAGTCTCTGGTTGGGTCTTGAATATATTGGAGCAACTATTTCCATGGAGTGTAAGAGAAATAGGGAGGCGAAGAGTGAGGGATGATGCAAGATTGCACAATTGCTCCACGTGGAGTGAATCTGCTCAAGCACTGAGGAACTGTTTGAGGAAGCTGGGAAAAGGAGAAGGGTGTGCGTGGTGAAACTGTGTCTCTGACAGCCATAACCACATGTTTAAAATAGCATTGAAAAAATAGACTCTAGACCATTTTTGTTGGTTTTCAGTGCAGTAAGCTTTCTATACAACTCCTTTAAAACAAGCATGCATACAGAAGGAAAAACAGGAGACATCAGTGATACCAGCGTCCTTAATTTTCACAATCCTCTCTGTTCTAGGTAACAAGGAGCTTCCAAAGCCAAGACTCTATGTAGATTATTGTCTAACTGATGAAGTATAATCTCTAGTGATGCACAGTGACAGAAAATGTTTATTATTGATTCTATAGAAAATGAAAGCACAGAAAATACTCATTCTCATTCATAGTAAAAAGAAATGTGTGGGTTTATGCATCATGAGTATAGATAGGTCACAGTCAAGAGTAACATAGGATTCTGGTAAAATGAGTTTCCACTTTCTACATGAAAAAAAGTATTTCGTTTAGGCAGGCTGAGAGATTTTTCAGTGCCAAAGAAGTAACAGAGAAAGCCACGCAACTAAAAGCAGTAACTTTGCAAAAAGTCTCTTTCTAACCAGTTATTTAAAGGGAGGGGAAGTAGACATGGAACTACCACAATCACAGCTGCTGTTTGAATTTGACAAAATGCTTTAGGTGACGGTAAAATGACAGAATGAAAACAAAGGAGATCCTCAAAGTGATCAGTCTCAAAACAGGTCAAAAAGCCCTTATGTCACTTCATGCTAGCCCCTCTTTACTCTTTCCCCAGGGCTACGGTCCCACTTCTAACAGAGACTGAGTCAGTTCTGAATAGCCATACAAGAGACCTCTTTTCTGCTTGCATAGCTTCTTCTTTCTTCTTCTCTTTTTCTTTTTTTTCCCCCCCATCTGGACAAGCATGAGAAAAGGCACCTGCTTATAGTCGCAGAGCTGTAGCAGCAGACTGTGCACTTACATTAGAAGAACATTGCCTAACCCTGCCCCCTGTTAGAATGGTCTTCTCAGTGTACTTGCTGAACTACGTTAGGACAAAGAGTACTTTTTGTTTTGATTTAAACTGAAGGGTGATACAAAGGCACGTATCATTATATGACACTGGGATTTGAGGTTTTTATTGCATGCAGTCAGCACAGTTGTTTGATCAATTACTAAGATAGATGGAGTCCTGAACAAACAGGTATAAGACAGCATATCAAACAACCAAAAAATATTTTCACAGAATCACAGAATGGTTGAGATTGGAAGGGACCCCTGGAGGGCATCTGGTCCCACCCCCCTGCCAAGCAGGGACACCCAGAGCAGGCTGCCCAGGAACATGTCCAGGTGGCTTTTGAAAATCTCCAAAGAGGGAGACTCCACAGCCTCTCTGGGCAACCTGTGCTCAGTCACCCACACAGCACAGAAGTGCTTCCTTCAGAGGGAACCTCCTGTGTTCCAGTTTGTGCCCATTGCCTCTTGTCCTGGCACTGGGCACCAGAGAAAAGTGCCTGTCTCTGCCCTCTTTGCACCCTCCCTTCAGGTACTTATGTACATCAACAAGATCTCCCCTGCGCCTTCTCTTCTCCAGGCTGAACAGCTGGAGCTCTCTCAGCCTTTCCACATATGAGAGAAGTTCCAGTCCCTTCATCATCTTCATGGCCCTTTGCTGGACTCTTGCCAGTAGAGGTTTTACAATAAATCTCCTCTTGTAATTGGCCAAGTTGATGAAGGGCTGTATTTATTTCTTACTTTCCAAGAAAGAAGCATTGGCCAATACCAGTCTTGTCTAAGAAACTGTCATAACTCTGTTCTTATAACATACGATACTCTCTCAGTCTCTTGCCTTCCAGCTTTGCACACTCTGGAATCTTTTGTAGAGGCAAAGTGTTATTTCAGGGCTGAGTGAACTTCACTGTGATCAAATAAGCTTTTCTGAACTTTCAAAGATTTTGGCAAATTAACTTGCCAAATTGACCTTATTTTCATATGAGGCACCAGCATTGCATGCAGCAGCAGCAGAGGTAGGTCCCAGATTTTCCTTCCTGGGTAGGAGCAGCTTGTTCTGTGTGCCTGCTGCAGCTACATTCAGATCCCCAAAGCAGTTCCTCATTTGTACACTGTTGGCTCTAAGCTATTAAGCACAGGTTTCTGTTAGAGATGTGAAAGACTATGATAAGCTCCTGGGAAAAAAAATGTAAAATCTCCTTCACTTGAGGTTTATAACGACTAGTTAAAAATGGCCTGTCAGGAATGTGTATGGATACCTGATCCTGCACCAGTGTTGGGCAGTTTCAGGTCCAAGTTTTTTCTACCCCACCATTTCTACAGTACCTACCTAAGAGCTTCCTTTCTGTACTGGGAATCAGTCTTCGGGCTGAAATTCTCCAGCCACAGCTTCCTTATTGCACAGCCATGCATAGGCCAGTTGAACCTGAACAGATAGCTTCCAGCACTAGTGCTTCTAGGTACTTCTGACTCGATCCCATGGGCAGCCTACATCAGGACGGTGTCACGCCCCCAGGCTCGCGCGGAGATCCCAGTCCACCAACACCACCTCGGTGATGCTGCCCAAGCCTCCACTCTCCTTCTCATACAGAGTAACCTTAAGGAGGCCATTTCACCCTTCTTTCACTTGTTTCACATTTGCCTTGATTTATTGATCACATGTCGAACTACAGGAAGGAATATTTTCAAACTACTTGGTAATTTTTTCATGTCACCTTGTAAGCATTGATGTGTTATTGCAGAAAACATTGTTCCTGTTGGGGAGCTCACAACTGCTTCTGGCCTGGTAATCAGACTGACCAGTACAAATATTGCAGGAGGGAGAGTCTACCAGCTGCTCTGGAATACTTTCGAAGATTGATTGCAAGTTGTTTTTTTTTCTGTTGTTTACATTGAGTTGACTTTAGATTAATTAGCGCTGTTGTTAATAACCAGTGGATGACTTTATGCTCAATGTTGCTGCCAGTTACTTCATTTAACTATGCTCTCAGTGAGTATTAAGAAAGATCTTACGGGAATCGTTACATTCCCTCACTGTGAAAGGATTTCTTCTTGTTTATCTTACAGACTCTCACTGCGAGTTCAGGCAGTCTGCTTTTCGAAAGTTCCTAGTCACTTTCTTGGCCTGACATTGCCAGTTCTGAACCATTGTCACCACCCTGTTATCAAAATGTGTACAAAGGCTGCCATTCAGACCTCCAGAACTCAGCCTTTTTTTTAAATAGGTGTAATACTACAGTTACTACTACAATACTATTGCAGTAGTCCCAGTGTGTATCATGATGGTCACATTTCTGACACGCAAATATCGGTTAATTAATACCGCAGCTTGAAGTGGTTACAGCATTTCCCTATGGCCCATTGGTTAGGACTCAAATCCCAGAGCAACGATTTCTGCATTCTCACACTCATGCCCATTCTGCTATCTTGGGCCTGTCTTCAAACATCTATGTCCTTCAGGTTCTTCATTTGTGAAACAGACAATGACACCTTTGCAGACCTTCTTTATGATGTTTGTGAAAAGCTTTGAGACACTGGGATGAAAGACAGTAGCAAAACCCAGAGTAAAGTTAGGAGCTTCATTTGTTTGATTGTCTCTTATCTAGAATCTACGAGATCAGAAGGTCCAACTCTAAGCAGCCTGGTGACAGGGAAAGAAAAAATCCCCAGACCGTAGGCATCATAAAAGATTAGAAGCTTGTCTAGAACAGGCTTGCCACCCAGTCTGCACAAGGCTTTTGATTAGCTGTCCCGGAGATCTGCTATACTTGTACTGCCTGCACCAGCACAAATGTACCTGGCCATAGTCAGTCTATTCCCCATCTCCAGACAGGTATGGTTTACTGTTAAATCTCACACTGTAATAATCTCATATCTCACAAATACTAGTCCCCTATCTACCTCTGTTCAGAAACTCATGTTCCCTGAGTCCTTGTTCTTTAGGAAAGGGAATCACAGGTTACTGCATCAGAAGGGACTCAGATTCTCAACAGAGCAAGCAAAACTGCGTTTTCCTCCCTGGGGATGAGAGGTCAGGCTATTTCTGCCGTTGGAAGGGAGGGCAAAGGGCAGAGGAAGGACAGAGAGTGAGGGGAGAGCCCTCGTTACTCACCCTGCTGTTGGAAGAGGCCCTAAGCTCAGCTGCTCCTGCCCTCCAGCCCATCCCAGCCAAAGAGCGCGGCAAGCCACGGTGCAGGACCTCCAACAGGCTGAGCAGGCTGCAGAGCCTTTTTGCTGCCTCTAGACATCTGCTGCTGTTGATAATGCCCTGCTTTGCCTATGCCAGCAGCTGGGCCCGACTAAAGCATACCTCTACAAACAGTTCTATCTGTCGTCAGTGCCCCCCCAGCTCTCGTTAGTGTGTGCCCCCGGGGCACTGACAGCCACTGCTATGGGAGTAGAGGAGTTGCTGTTGTCCTCGTAATCTAAACCTTTGTTTCTGACAGTACTTAATGCCAGCTTCATCTGAGAAAAGCTTTAGAAAATCTGTGCAAGCAATTAGGGGATGAACTGCCTCCAAGGAAACTTTCTCTGTAACCCTTATTAGTAGTTAGAGGTTGGCCACAGAGCAAGTAGCTTTACATTCTCAGACTTGCAGACACCATCATGATGGACACCACGACAGGAGCCAATTCAAACCAGATACGCGGCACTTTGTTCAGTAGCATGGGTGCCCTGGTTCAAATGAGGTACGAGCACTGCAACTCCGTGCTAGATTGACATGGCTTTATCTTTTCAAAGCACTGGTCTTAAAGAGATTTAAAAAGTTTTTTTTTTTTTTTTTTAATCTAAAGCCAAAATAACTTGATTTTGACAAGATTTCAAATTGCCCTGAAACCAAAAACAGTCTATGAGCATCTAAAAATGAAATCTGTTATGAAACGTCATTTATTTGGGGGAATTTTAAAAATATTGTTACTGACATCTCACGCAGTAGCATAGTAATGCTGTCTCACAGGACACGTAATGCCTTACAATACCTCCAGTATTCTATTAGCTGATTCTCATATTTTATTTTATATATGGACAGCTGTGTGTCAGTAAAGGTAGAAACTATTTTATGGATTGGAAGCTCTTCTGTTTGTACAGTGACACATTTTTTACAGAATATTTCAACAGAATTTCCATTCCATGGGAAGTTTCAGACTGTTTTCATTCTGAAGGAGAGCAATTTGTGAAGTGACAGTATTTTCCTTGACATTGAAATCCTGTGTTTTAACTCATTCCTGTCCTAAAGCAAGGAAGCGTGTGGCTGACTCCTTCCATCCCACTCCCGTCTCCATTGCCAATCCTGCCACTTCCTGCATTACTGCTGCCTTTCAGCTCAGGATTTATGTCTCCAAGGTTAGCAGGTGTGATTCTGTATACAGAGCTGGGAAGATTTCATGAAATAAGAACACAATTTTTGGAGGTGTCTGTCTTCAGATCAGAATCACACTCTAAAACCAAAGTCACAGCCCCAGATTAAATATATATTGTGCATGAGCAAGCCCTTCATTTTCCATGTCATGAGAGTTATTACCTGGCCTTGAATGGATTTGGATCCCAAGCTGTGCAACTATTTTGCAGAGCCTTTTATTTGCATGTACAGCTTCAGCTGTAATCATACATGCACCGTATGCAAAGTCCTGCTTGCAATTCACATAAATTATTAATTCACAGCTTAAGCTGCACATTTCCTCCATTAGTCACATTTCTTAGAGGCTTCTCATTACTGCAGCATATGGAAGTCCTCCTTCCCTATGGTGCTGTGCAGTGATTAATTATGGGAATCAAAAGGTATGTAAAAGACATAATTTAGGAGCAAACTCAACATAGAAATTTCCCTAGCACAAGCCTGAAGCAAGTAGAGTTACTGAATGTTTATGTTACTGCAAGCTTTTCACTGTTTGAAGACAATGTATTTTGAGCTTGTCCAATACCAAATGGACAACAGGAGTTTGTGAACTCTTTGTAGGGATTAATGACTAGCTGGGAGGAGCTGATGGCTCAAACGCTGTTGAGGGCCATTAATCGTGGACAGTCATTAATTCTCAGGCAACACCCAGTGTCAGAGTTGTTACTCTTATGAATTGTTGTTTAAAATCATGTATATGAATGTTTTTAGGGTTAGGCAGTTATAGTCAGCAAGTATGGGGCATTTCTAGAAAATTAATGTTTCACATGTTAAGCAGATAGATTGCTTGTGTCAGCTCTCACTGTGCCTCTCATTTGCTAATATAATTTATTCTGGTTGCTGGATTGTGGTTTGTGTTCCTATACACTCCCAACACAGGACATTTAAATTACACCTCCATTTTGATACATCTGAAATGACTTGGAAAACAAAAAAAAAAAAGAATTTTAGTTAAATCACTAATGGAGTGAAAATCTTCCCAGAATGTTGCAGGTTATGAGAGTATGCAAGAAAGGACAAAGGAAGGTAGAGCAAACTGCTGACAACAGCCATACCTGCAAGATACTTCTAAGTCATTTGCAAACGTGTAGACACATGCCTGTTGGACACGCTGCAAACTTCTCTAAGATGGGTACAGGACTGGTAAAAATGTGCGAGTTCAAAGAACTATGAGGAGCTCAGGAGAATGATGCTGACGTATGAACTACTTTTCCAATTAAAACCTTGCCAGTGATAACCCATGTCTATTTTTATGATTTGTATGAAATTAAGGTGTCGTTCCAGTTCCATTCTAAGCACAGGTCCATTTGCATCACATAGGCCATCATCAGAGAAGATGTTAATACAAATTCCTTGCTGGGGAAGCCAAGACCTAAAGGATTATGGAAAATGGAGCTTCCTTTTCCTATAGAGTTGTTTTCTCCAGGCTGAGTTGGAAACATGTTGGTAGTGAAACACAAAAATGCTTTCTATCCCATGTATGTTTTTCAGGTGTCTCAGCATGCCTATTTAGCACCTTTCAGAAATGCATTTTTAAAGATTATTTTAAGGAATGAAAAATCGATTGTTTTTTTGAATATGACTACTAAAGTCAGCAAGCAGACATATAAAACAGCACAAGAGCAGCTGCAGATGTAATCCGGGCAGCCAAAAGACTAGTGTGAGCATATTCTTGTAGACCTCAAACCCTGCCAGAGAACATCCATCCTCTCCTTTCCTCCCTTTCAACCCCCCTTTGCCATCTTGCAGATCTGTTTATTTTCCCTACAAATCCATAAATTCTAATGTTGGTTTTTTTTTTTTTCTGAAATAAGAAAATAAAAGCCAAGTTATTGGTGGCAGGACCTAGAAGTCCTATTGAGATCAGAGTTCTGTATGAACATACCAGTCTCCAGTATGAGCGTATTACTAATCTTGCTTCACATTGTGCTGTCTCTGAGGGCAAAACATTCTGGAAGTGTTAAATTGCTCTGCAGGGAGAACTTACAGCTTATGCACAAGGAAAACATAAGGGTCAGGGAAAGAAGAAAGGAAAGAGTTTAATTCTCAGATAAAACTGCGTACTTAATCCACCCTATAAATCATAGAGACATCCATGCAAATTCGAGAGCTGTATATTTCCATGTTAGGGAACTGCCTCATCTGCAGATGCAGCAGTGTATTTTATGCACACCTGTTTGACTGCACAACAGCTTAGATTCTTGATCTTGCAATGAACTCTTCATAAGCAGGTCCCTGTGCGTAGGTGCTTATTTTTTGATAATGTAGCCTCCAAGTCTCTCTTCAGAATAGTTTTAAGGTTTCCATGAACTTTGCTCAAAAATGTGCCAAAAGACTTCCAAGTAACAAACATGCTTTTGCAATTTACTGAAACTTTCCCCTTGTGTTCCAGAGAAGCAACCTCCCCATTACTCACCAGAGAGACACTTGAGCCAAGGAGGAAGGAAAGGGAATCAGCTAGTAAAAACAGGCAATTCCCTTCTTTAGTGTCTACACTTAGTCATTAAATAAAAAATAGAAGCTAAATCCAAATTTTTTTTTTTTTCCAAATGGGTCATTGCCTCAGCAGAGATTGAGTAGGTCAGGATTATTTGTATCTTGGTTTTGATCAGAACTTTTTGTAATCAGTTGCTTTTTCAAAATAATACTGCTGCGTTTCATACCATAGCAGGGGCTGTTGTGCCTTTGAGGTAGTCTGCATCCTTCCAAAGCAATGCAGCCTCCCTAGTATATCTTTTTACACTTCTTTAGATGACTAATGAACTATATTACCCAATAAGCAAAGAGTTTGGGGTATTTTTGCCAGATACTAATTTTACTTGGAAAAAAATTGAGTCAAGACCAGGGCACAAAGTTCAGATCTAAATCAAATTCACTTTCCTCTAAAGTTAGAGTGTGTTGCAGCCTGTGGTTTCCTACTGACTCTTTTTAAAAATGGTCTTTTACAAACTTTCAGTGTTGGGCTTGCTTGCATCCTAGATTTGTTTCGATTGAGAATTGTAAAATCAGGTTTTGCACACTGTCATGTGGAAGGACAAGCACAGGTGATCATAACGTCTCTTCTAGCCTTAAAAATACAGCAAACAAGCAGAAGTTGAATTTTCAAAGGAAAATGTCAGTTGAGACATGATTAAATGGTAATTTCTGTTCATTTCACCCTATAATATATTCAAGCCACAAGAGTGATATTCAAACCTTACTTTCTGCAAGACAGTACTGTACTTAGTAATGCACTGTGTAGTATGAGTTGTACACTTGTAACTCAGGAATCCCCCCTGCAAGTTTTTGAGAGAAGTCAATGGTAGGTAGCAAAGAGCAAGCACATAAATCCCCTTTCTTGAGTTATTCTCTGCAACCTTTCTCTACAAGACCACTGGAAAGATTTTGGGGGGATATCTCCCGTGTCCTTGCTACATCAAAGTGACCACAGCATGGAAATCCATAAAATAATCAATGTTACAAAGTCAGGGAAGCAATCTTTCCGTGCATCCTGGCCAGAGCAAATTCTGAAAGGTTTTCTGGTGCCAAAGCAGTTGAATTAAATTAAAAATTGGCTATATTTAGCCATCCCTCAAGTTTTCATTTTCTGAGTATCATTTGGCTGCAGATGAAGGTGCAGAACGACTCACAATCATGGGTCAAGCTATCATAAACCAGCTGAGGCCCAGGAATTACCTGGCTGTACACTTTTAATTTGGCCAAACACACAGTAGTATGACTTAGTTTAGCCATCTTTCCCTCCAGGCAAAGCTATGTCAAATTGCCTTACATTTTCTGTGCGCTAAAAGCATTCACACTGGATTTACCACATCTCAGCTGACAGATGGTAACTTATTACACATCAGTATGCTGATGAAGATTTTGAGCCCACAAGATTTCTGAGGCTTTGAAAAGAAATAAATTCTAAAGTATGCTGTACAACTTCCACCTACACTGATAGCTATACATTTGCAAATGCTTTGTAGGTATAAGGTGCCATATTTGCAAAGCCAAGCAGACGTGGCACTTCAGCCCTTCTCTCTCCTCCCTCCTGCTCTCACGAATTATCATCCTATTGAAGCAAGCAGGATATTTGGCACAGTTGTAAGTGTAGTTACATAACAAAGCCAAAAAAAGCAGCTCCCACAAATCCAAGCCACAGATTAAGTCAAGTTTTAGAGGATAATATGTACAGTAGTGACAAAGAGATTTATGCTGTAAGAAGGAATAACTATCTGACTCCATTGCTCACAATAATTATGTGTTTAAAATGCTCATACGTACATATTCCAAAACACAATGAAAGTCAAGTGTAATAGCCAGGATGGCATTTTCCATTCATGTTTTTTTCCCACACCTACAAGCCTACACTGGAGGTAAGCAAACTAGTTTGGACTGGGCATTCCTTCACTAATGTAAGAGCTGTCTCTGGCAGCAGTACTATCAGCATTCTGTGTTTACATACACAAGCCGGTGGAAGAAGGAAAAGGAAGAGAGGATGTAGTCTTAGGAACTAGTGTGTCTTGAACATCTTTTGGAAGAATCAAAAAAAGCACACCTACAGAGTCTTAAGAATCCTTTGCTGATCTACAATACTCTTTGACTCCTTTCTGAGGTACACATTTTAGGGGCAGATGCACAGCCACATCCATCTGCTTGTGGGTATTGAGTAACAAGTGTCTGGAGGATCTTGGTGGGTGAAACATTATTTTTCTCACATCATTTGGGAAATACTACCTTTTCCAGCAGTTTAAGATGAGTCATAAAAGAACTGGTTGATTGTCAGATAAGCTGCCTACATGGAGCTCATGAAGTATATATTCTCCAGTGGAACTTGACAATTGGCTAGAGGTTCTTCACTGTTTGTGTTTGCTTTGTAACTTTGTATTATCATTAATGAGGACAAGAATGAAAATGAAAAGCTATGTGCTTTGTTAATGGGAACTAGAACAAGAACAAGATGGTTTTGGCTAAACTTGAATAGAACAGTAGTTGAGGATACAGTAAGTGAAAAGAACAAGAACTTTCAGATGCTGTAAATTGCAATATTCTCAGGCATAACAAAGTGTCACACGTGTCTGGAGGTTCTGGCCCTGTTATGTGTATTTATCTTTTAGTTCCATTGGCTGATGTAGGAAAAAATGTGTAGCTACAAGTTCATGAAATATTTGATAAAACTGGAATTGATTATGAATGACAAGAAACAGAAGTGAGTTTCAGACATTCCAGAACTAGAGTCACAGCCCTCATAAAACATACACACACACACACACACAAACATATACATACACACAAAAAGCACACGCACACACACTGTCCTGCTTCACCCTAAAGCTAAGTCGTAGCATATGAAGCACAAGAACTAATTCATTATTACTGCACTAACAGTTGTCTTAGATATGTTGGCAGGTTGAGTGTTGAGTAAGGACTAGCCAGCCTTGTCCAGGACACAATTTCTTATATTTCTTGAGTCAACAAAGTCTTTCTCTGTGAGAACAAATCACAGAATGAACAAAAATAGAAAATAGAGGATGGCAGGACTGCATCTGTATAGCCACTTGACACCAGGCTATGTCTAATGACAGGAGACCAACAGAAAAATAATACCTGTATGATTTTCTCTGGAAGGGGTCAAACAGAGAAAGCACTGAACAAGGTACATACCCTAGAGATCTTATGCATAGGATTGAACACTTGGGAGTGGCTGATGGAGTGAAACCAACATACCACTTTTCTGGTTTGATCAGGACATTATCAAGACCAAGTTCCTCCTTTCACCACTGCTGTCTCGGTGCTTCAGAGCTTTCTCACCAAACAGGTCTACTTCTAAAAAGAACCTCCTCTCTGGAACGTTTGCTCACCTTATAAAAACAGAAATACTCATTCATTAATGCCTTAACCAGCAGCCCAACTACCTGATGTTAGCTGTCAACAACATGTGAATGCCAAACTGTCCATGCTGATAGGAAGTTCGTCATGGTTCAGAGATGGCTCAAGACCAATGAATCAGACAGACAGAAATTACTCTTTAAAAAGTATAGCACAATTACGACCAGAATAGTTAGTTCAGTACCTAAACAGCTCATCAAGCCATGGAGTTTAATGAAGATGGTAGACTGAGGCCCTGGAATCTGCAAAGAATCATCAATATATGGTACTGGTGAGATGAAGTGCATAAGAAGAAAGGCTCCACCTTTCAACAGATACCATAACCTGTTTTGTCACTTCTGGACATATATGTATATATATATACATATATGTATAGCAAAGCTCAAGAAAAGTGGGAAAAAAATTAGAGCCATAAATTACAAAACAGTTGTATGGCTTTCAGTATTGGTAACGGTGAAGAACAAGTTTGTCTGCCAAAGGTGGAAATAGCCAGTACTTCAGTTAGAGAGATTCACCTACCAAGCTCCTTGCAAAATAAGTAGTTTTTCCACTCCTCAGTAAGGAAACTCCATCCCCTGAAGATCTCTGCAATCGCCATCTCATTCCTGGGCAAAACTATTAAAAAAGCAGTAACCAGAAAGTGCCAACAGCATACAACTGCCAGTTTTCTGGAGGGCTCACAGTCAGGGTTCGCATCAGGACACAGAATAGAGACTGTCTTTATTGCCACTCAGCCTACCACTAACATGCAGAAAAGTCTGATACCCCCATATGCAGCCATGTGCATGGCTGTAATACGCCACAAAATGCTACATACAGAAAGAGGTGACCCCGCACTATGGCACCTGCAATGCCTGTTTGAAGCAGAGCTCAGAATGATATATAACTGCATCTTCTGTCCAGGCCTTCACCTGTGGGGTCAAATGTTATCCTTCATCTTCTTTAACAGCTACACAAGTTCACTGGTGGATACTCCAGGGTGGCAGAGGTATAGCTGATGACACTGCAAGAGACATTTAGTCTCAACAGCCATAGCTATTACTATTAATGAAAAGGCAGAACACTTACAGGAAGTCAATTCTTAGATAAAGCATGGTTCAAGCTGAACTTAGGCAAGACCGAGTCAGTGTTTGTCAGACTGGGGAAAAGGTTTGGACTGCCTGACAATATACCAGAAACCTTCAGAGCTGAGCAATCACAGCCATGTGGTACATCAGGGCAGTGGCTGATGCCCTGCTAGGTGTGGATGGCCAGAGAGCATCACTTCCCTCCTCTACTCTGCTGGAAAGCTTGTTCCTCACTTCTTAGTGGAGATCAACCCACACCTTGGTCAGATCCAACCTTAGGCAGCCTCACTTGGTGTAGCTAAACAACCTTTAGGTGGTAACAGACTTCCTCTGTCCTTTCTCATCGACTTAGACCACTGTATGAATATGCGCTTCCAAAAGCTTTGGAAGCTGGTTTAAAAATTTGCTCCTAATTTCTCAAGCATTCAGTGGGCTAAACTGTAGAAATGAAAACAAATTCTGATCAACAAGCCTCTGCAGCTGCTTTATCCTCTGGGACAACACAATCACCATACAGCAAAGCCTTCTACCAGATCATGGCCCTCGTCTCCAATAAACCCCAAATATCTTCCTGCCCTGCAAAGAACACTACCCTAAGCACGCTTTGTAAATGAATACGGGCAATGTACCAGAAACAACATGTAATATAATAGGCATTTAGTTAAGTTTTCAAGAAAGCATTTTCACAGCGTAGTGATGGACAGTGATACCAATCCCATAAATAGGTAATAATAATAAATAGGCAAGTTCAATACTGAGGAGGAAGGAAGAAAAACAGGAAGCTAGGCAGTCAAAATGACAGGAATCAGAATAGGAAGATAAAAAATGGAAAAAGTTGAGGGAAAAGGCAGGCTTTTTTTTTTTAACTCTTGTGGGAAGAAGATGGTTCAGAACAGAAAGGCAGAAACACAAGTTTATGAAGGTAGGTTATTCAGCTGAGTACCCTAAACACTGCTCAGTTTTGTGGTGGTTATCATGAAATTTAAAATTTCCTGGTATTGGATAGTACCCCATCCTTTTTAAGATGGACCGTTCTGAGAATAAAAATACAAGACAGATTGTGTATCTGGGCCAGACTGAATGGGACATTTTTGTGCCATTCTGGTAATAGAGAACAGCTGGAATGGACCTTGTATGTGTGTCCATATTTTTGACAGTGTGAAATCTAAACTGGCTTCTCCCCTTTCCCTTCTATTTTCTTTAAAACAGTCCCCCAGCAATTCTGGAGAGACACTCCTCTTGCATACTGTATACTAATCACCGTTTGTGTGCTCCTTGGAATTAAGCACTGACTTCATTGCGTGGAAAGTCTTTAAAAAATTGTGGAGGTGTGTGGGGGGAAGTCATTTCCAAGTGACATTCCAAGCCCCTCCTTCTCTCTGGCTCCAAGGAATAATTACTCAGCTGGAAAATGAAACAACGCTGCTATTTTAGTGTGGCTTAGGACCTTGGGCCTGGTTTCATGTTTCAGATTAATGCTTTCTGTGCCTTCTGGAAATTCAGAATAGCAGAAAAGCCACCCTTCAGATAAAGAGGCATCCTATCGTTGCAAGGCATTCTGAAGACATGTATAACTTGCTGCCCCTTTCCTATTTAGCTGTGTCCCATTGAGACAGACATAGCTATTTCCCCTCCCACTTGAATGAACTTCTAACCTGCATCTCTAAAGCCACATCTGTTCTTCCTGACCCTCTGTCCCAGGTCTCTGGTTGCTCTGTGATGAACACTCAGTATACTTTGTTGGAACATAACAATAAAGTAAAACAGATTAAACCAAACTGTTTAAAAATGAAGTACCAACATAAGCCACTTTGAGTCAACTGAAAAATCTGGTGTTACGGTATCTTATGATCCTAGTCCTAGTAGAACAAGGCAGACTAGAACTCCAGATCTTTAAAGAAGCTGAAATGCTTTCTGTAGCATATTCTTTAGTATTTCCATAAGCAAAGAATAAGTCCTTTAGTTATGATTCTGCCATTTCTTATATCCCAGTGTGGCGGTTGCTCCAAGAATATGGGCACACCAGGGCAGTGGTGAGATGCCATGCAAGGGGAACTTCGACATAACACATCAGTCCAAGGAACAAATCCAAGCAAAGTTAACAGAAACAAGACAGTCTGAGACCAGTTTGGAAACTGAGAGCTACTTCCAGATTATGAGATGAAAATAAAGAATAAAAGCTTCCAAAAGCAACACGATCCAGTAATAATCAACAGCTAAGGAAAAAATGACTATAACACTGGCTCAGTAACTTGCCTTTCCAATCAGGATGAAATGAACTATGAATTTTGTGAATATCTGTATCCTCAGGCCCACACCTTTAAAGGAGTATGGAAAGAAACAAATACTGTTTTTACAACAATCTGCTATCTGCTCCTTTATTTGTATATTCTAAAAATGGCTTAACATTTAATGTTATGGCTTATAATAAAAATGGCTTAGCGTAGGAATTCCCAGGTCTGCTCAGAGACAAGGTCCATTTAGACCAGAATAATTCCTTTTAAGTGTCCGGCAGGAAATGTTCCAGCAAAGGGCACAAGAAGCCTCATGAAAAAAATGCCAGATGTGGTATGCTCTGCAGCCTTACGATCCACCCCAGCTCTCCATACACTCTCTTCTCCATCACTTAATAAAAGATGCAGGTCCTTTTCAAATGTCTGTGTGCTCTTCAGTGTACCAACAATAACAATCCGTACTGCTATAAATTCTTTCGGCAAAAGCAAGACACTTTATTAATAAAGTATGAGAAGAATGAATTCCCAAAGCTAAGGGTAGGCCACTCACCTATAAATCCCACATACACCGTTGCCAGCAGTAACAGTTAATAGCAATTAGACTGTGCAGCATCAGATCCCACTGTCTGCCCTCCACTGAGAATATTACTGACCAGGTGATTCTTTCTGTTTGTGAAGTCTGGGAATGTTTTCAATAGTGCAAAAGCAGACACACATACACACCTTGGATCTGCCACATGTGTAGAACAAATACCCGCTTGACTCTGTAAAGTTCAGAGCTCTTAAATATTCTGGCAACATCTTACACTTATGTTTTACTGAGGTAAGCATACATTTTATAGGGAAAGTAAAAAAGTGAAATATCAGTACTCCAGCAAACTCCTTCACACTTCAAGAATTCTAATAATTTAAAATGATTCATTGATCTCAAACATGCTGCCTGGAGATGATCACAGAGAGTTGTGCAAAGTTTTGCATATTGACACATTGTTTCTCCTTGTGACAAGATACCCAACCATGGAAATTGCCATTCCCTAACACCTTAACAGTGCACAGAAATCAGTCTCCGAAAAAGCAAATGATCACTCTCTTTTCCTTATGAAGAGCCATGATAACTCATTCTGGCGCAGCAGAATAGGACTAGTGTTTACCATGCAAGTACATAAACACCTCCCGTTCTTTTTGATGACTCACATCCAAGTTACTCCTTCAAATCCCAATAGCAATTCAGCTCTATCTGAGTGGTCTCAGTCATAAAAGAAAGTAAAAAAGCTGTGCATCTTGGGTGGGTTTTGTTTTTTCCTCCCATGAGTGCCACAAGGATCTTGTTCTTTGAATGTCATCGGACATCGTTGCCACCAAAGCAGTGTCATCGCTTCCTCCTATGTGTTGCTGACTCTCCACACTGACAAAAATGAAACTTATTTCAATCACAGCTATCTTGCAGGAGCTTCAACAGGAACTTCTTCTGTCAACACTCAGCCTGGGTTTTAGCCTTCATTTAGTGAAAAAAAAAAAAAAAATCAGGAAATATTATTATACTCTACCTCCAGAAAACGGTAGGACTTTGAACTTTATTCTATTTCCTGAAGTCATCCAGGAGCTGCCATAAATTGCTGCATAAGGGAGCTGTTCCAAGAACTATGAAACAGATTTCTAGAGAATAATGCAATATAGTGGCAAAGTGACTGGCGCAGGGACATAAAATACAGGGATAGCTGAAGAAAGATGGCTGTTGTTCACTGCTGCTCTTTGTACTAACATTATGAGATCATTTCTCTAGCCCAAGCCACAACAGTTAATATGTTTCTTTTTCAACACAAATAAGTTCACTTAGGGAGAGAATATATATGTCTTCTATCAAGCGTAGAAATTTACTCCAGAAAAAAAATAACTTCCTTCCTTGAAGAATGATAGATTTCTTGGTATTTTCCAATCCCATGCTCTAGGCTAGCAAACATAAATCCTTAGAACAAACAAAACAAGAGATGTCAAATCACATAATTATTTAATAAAACATTTAAATGAAAGTTGGGAGTATTAGGGACAATTCCGTAAAAAACTTGGTCAGTTAACTATGGCTTTTGACTGAAGACTTTATTTCATATTTTCTGTTTTCCACATCATGCCAGCAAAATGATTTTTATTCAAGATCACTGAAATTGGAGACAATTTCTGCTGCAATATGTGAAAAAGAAGGAAATAAATTTTGATCTTCGGTTTCTGAATGATGGGGCAACATTTTAAACACTTCTTCCAGGGAAACTGCCCTGCATGCCCAAATTGTTTCTCTGGCATTTTTTCTGACATAGGTGAATGAAACAGTCTGAGGAATCCAAGCCTGAAGTTTTCTATCACCAACCAAACATTACAGCCAGTACAAGGTCTGGATCCTAAAAACTGAGCTTCATCCAAAACAAGTTTAAGGACTGAAAAAAAAAAAAAAATCTATTGAATCTTTTCACAGAAAGTTTTAAAACAAAATCCAACAAAAGATTTCAAATTGTTTTTTTTTTTTCCCCCTCTTCACCCCACTGTGGAATGTAACAAGTTTAGTAGAGTTTAGGGGATGTTCCTTCCTTTACTATTTTCATGGCTATTGTTTCATTTACTCAACAAACTAGCTTCCAATTGGGACACTTAGGTAGCAAAAAAGCATCATGAATGTGGTGTCTTTAATAGTTATGCAGTTACAGAGCAGGAAAAAAAGCTCTTCTTTGTATGTAGAGAAAGCTGGACATTATAAAGTTTTGTGGTACTCTCTCTTAAAGGAGGGGAAAAGTTAGAATATAAAAATAACTATTCCCCCCTTATTTTTAAATGAAAATTCATTCTACTTTAAGCCCCACGGTGGAACTGCAACAACAACATTCTGATACTTAGTTTTAAATGCTTTTCTATTTTTTCACCTGCTGTATTCACTGGTCTATCAAAGCTTGTATGCATGGGTTTTTATTGATAACCACAGCACTTGCAAGAACTTGGACATAGTGACAGAAGACATTTGAGGATCAGGACAGATTTGACCTTTTAGAAGTGAAGTAGTGGAAGCTGAGATAGTGTTATCTGACAGAGAAGATCCCACTCACATGTGGGACTGACAGATTTCCAGTGTGTTGGATTAATCTCCCCATTAATTTTCTAACAATTGCCTTGTCTGCTTTTCTCCCACATTTGTGTCTTTTCTTTCTTTTGTCACCTGTATCTCCTTCCCCTTTTTGCTCCCTTCTCTTTGTCTTTCTTTATTATCTCCTAAGCCTTTGGTCTCAGATGGGTACTCCTCGTTCTTTATTAGTGCCTTTCCTTCAGTGTAAGGAACTTTATTGGTGCCGGAATTAGTTAATGCATTTTAAACACCTACAGAAAAATAATAGAGTTTCTCTCTCTGTGCCGATTGTGAAGGGTCTCGGCACTACTGTTTTTTCATATCCATTTCAGTTCCTTGCTTCAGGAATTCTACCTAAAAATTTGTTAATCCCTTGCTTGTGTCTTCTTATTTCTCTCCAAAAAAGGAAACAACCTATTTCAAGAGACCAAAGATTCCTCACCGCCCAGGAGTCATGACAAATCCAGCCCTGGGGAGGAGTGGTGGCTCCACATTAGCCAAAGTATACACTGAAATGCTGTTCTGCTGCTTATGGTTTCCAAAGAAGTGTCATGTGGCAAAGATGTCACTTGGTACTTGATAGTTTAATCAAACCCTCAGGGTTAGCAGACATTAATTATCTTGTAGTCCAAAAACATTATTCCCTTCCCAAAGTGACATCATTTAAGTATGACAAATGCAAATCCTTTCACTTTTCTGACTGGAAAGCTAACACAAAATAATTCATCAACTGTATCGTCTTTTCTATAGCAGCATTGTTGCTTGGGTGGAAAACACTACACAAGTGAAGAATATTGCTATGAGCATGGCAAAAATCAGACTTCTGAAATAAACTGAAGCCTTTCCCATCATGCCATCTTTTCATTAATGGCTGTTAAGCAACAGGTAACCCTCAGTTCCTACTTATCTGTCGGAAACTGACCTTCACTTCGGGATTCTTTTACCCATTTACAGAAGTTTATCTCTCTGTGGAGTGAGTTATGTCACTCAGGGACTGACTTATCAGATACCGAGTGCTTGCACTTCTCCTTGATTTCACCTAGCAGCGTTACAGCCATCACCCAGACACAGGAACACAGGGTGACCACCACTGAGTCCTGCAGCGCATCTGGCCGCCATCACGGGCAATCTTGTCAAGAGCCACTTTCAGTGGTTCTGCCTTACATGCTCCTGAGAAACAGATTTTTCCATTTAAAAGTACTCTGATGATTTTTAAACTTACTCTGGTTTGCAGGGAGAATTTCATTCAAATGGGCATAAATACTTTTATTGTAGTCAAAAGACCGAGCTGATGCTTAGGTTTTGTGCTCACCTTTAACAAATGGCTTTGTTTACTGTCTGGCCAGATGATGATTTTGTCTGGCTACGCTCAAGAGACCTCAGCATTTGTAAAGCATCTCTAGCTATCCAGGAAAAAAGCCAGACTGTAGCAGTCACCCTCCTCTGGCAGAAGCATTAAAATCTAGTATTTGATTAAGTTTCAGGTTTATGAACTGGAGAAGGCACTCAGGGAAGATCTCCGCTTGGAACAGGACCTGCATGGAGCAAGCAGGTGCGTTCATCTGGATGTCTGTGGCCCGCATGTGCTACTGCTGGGGCAGCCCTGAGGGTCCTGCCAGCCCCCCCCCAGGGTTCCCCCACCCTGCCCATGGCCCAGGACCACCGGGGCCATCAGCCCCTGCCCCAGCAACACCACAACAGGGCTGGGCTCTGGCTCCCCACAGCCCTGCCCTGCCTGGCCATGGGCCCTGCTGAGCTGGGCCCACCCAGGGGCTGGCGCCCCAGCCTGGCCTCGGCCTGTCCCTGTCCCCAGGGAGGTTCCCCAACGGCCAGGGCTGGGGCTGTCCCCATTGCCCCTTGGCTTGCCCTGCTCCTGGCTGGGGCAGTGGGACAGGCCTGGCTGCCAGGCCTTGCCCTGCTGCGCCATGGGGAGCCCCCACATCCCAGCTCCAGGGACCTGCCAGCCCCCACTGCATCCCGTAAGTATTAAGCACTATCATCATCAAAAATACCCCAAGGGGGGGCTCTTGCCAGCAGTCTGTCAGACAACAAAAGCATCCTGGCACCATTTTAGCTGAGCAGAACAGCTCTTGGAGCTGCTCTAAAGCATCAACAGCTACCAGCATGGCTTTCATTTATTTATGTGAATGACCTTATGTGCAGCAATTACTATGCAAGTGGTACATTTCATTGCAGCCAGCTAAGGTTTTGCTTTTAGCTAGAAACTGGTTGGATGGCAAGAGAGATTTCAGAGTGGCTGGTTTGTTGGAAATGGCCATCCCAGATGCCATGGTCCACTGCACATGGACCAGCATGAGATCAGCAGGCATCATCCCACTGGAGATCCAACAGTAAAGCACTAATTTGGGAATAACACCTCTCAGTATGGCTGTCTCCTTGACATGTTGTGAGACTGTAGAGCACATTTAACTCCCAAGAGCGATGCAGAACTGTCAGATGTGCTCCTCTAGAAAATGGGGCCCTTTGCAAATGCACAGGCATTTAAGTCAGATGCAGGAGTGGGGTTAGACGGTGTTTACAGATGGCTGCTTATAGGTGGGCCAGAGAGAGACAGAAATTAGGGTTAGTTTAGGAATGCTGTTTTCTACAGTATCCCATCTCCACCCACAGTATTCACTCCCAATGAGTACTGCAGTTTTTGGCAGAGGTTTGGAGACCCTGCATGGCTCCTCAGTTGGATGTTTGGGAAAAAGAAATTAAGTGTGAGGCAGAGGAAGCAGGAGACAGAATAGAGAGAAAACCCTTAGTCACAAAGATAGCAAGGCGTGAATGAAAGCAGGGCAAAAAGGTTGGATTTTTGTCCGGACGTATGAGCAGAGGGATTTCCCCCTTTCACCTGGAAGTGAGAGCTCAGCCATGCGTGGACAGAAATTGGCACAGAGCTTTATATTCCCCAGATTCACCCCCTCATAGCAGCATGTTTCGTACCACAAACCTGTGCAGCTCTTCAGCACGTTGGCTTTTCTCTGCATGGGTGGCAGATAACATAATACTGCAGGTGCCGCTTACTTTCACAGCATTTCAGCCCCCACCTCTGCCTTTCTGGTACAGTCATGGAGAGAAGAAAGGGCAAATATCATGAATCAGAGCATTCCCCAGCAGTTCTGCTGTGCATGTCAGTTAGGAAGAGTCAGGACAGGATTTCCTCTCCAGCACTGTGCCATTTTCTCCTCATCTATATCTGAAGGTCTATCTCAAGTTGCAATACAATGATCTCACAACCTGCAAGTTTACCTTCACTTGTGCGTTGTTGTTCAGTATCTCCAACACGATCTTTTTCACTTTACCTGCATACATGTCTTACTGAGGTCATACATCATTTATCTCTACTGGACTTCTAACTCAAGCTTGCACTATACATGGCATAAACAGGCTTCTTCCATGTGCTACTTAATTGCACACTAATAGTCCTCCAGGAAGCCACTACATTGACTCATGCAGGGTTTATTTACAAGGTATGTTGCAGGCAGATGTTTCGGCACTGCAGGCTGACTGGAAGCTGTGTAGCCATGTTAGAGAAGTGTTAAGCCACAGCTGCAGGTTTATTAGTTGGGCTCTGCACCCTGCTAACTACAGTCACAGCTCACAGCACAAGCAGAGGGAGCTCATATCTGCTGGTGAGCGACCACATAGCTATACATGTAGGTATAAGGAAGTGAATAATAATAAGAAAACCCACATACAAAAATTTGCTGGAATGAAGATGTCTGACACATTTTAGTTTGTTAAAGAGTATAAAGTTCAAAGATGGCAAGTTTAACTTTATGAAATCCAGCAATGAGGAAGTAAAGATGTATCAACATAATAAGGTTGGTAATCATAGCTAGATCAAAGGTCCTGTTTAAAATGAACAGAATAAGGTAATAAAGACTATCTGTGGAAAGTGAAACATCACAAAGAAGCAATCAAATGAGTTATCAAAATAAGTGATTTGGGGATGACAGCTGCACTGGGTGGAGGGGGGTGTTGACAGTAGAACTTCTAGGTCAAAACAGGCTGAAGTTTATCCTCTGCTTTATGAGACTCAGTCATATCATGCGCAACAAGCCTCAGATATGGAGAAAAATCCAGTGTCAAAGGATACCAGGGCAAGGTATCCTCTGAGACCTCAGAGACTTCCTGACTACTGACAAGCTCAGAAGTCCTCAGAGCATCACTGGCGATTCACCTTCCCCACCTCTCTTCCCCTCTCATGTTTCCCAGCATTTGGTACTGTCATTACTGATTAGGATATGTTTACTGTTCAAGTGACCTAAGTTACTCCTCCGTGGCTGGTAGCCACCTTCTCCCCACCCTCAACTAAGATGCAATACTTTACAACAGATAAAAAGTGTGCACGTGTCATCTGGACTGTGAGATTTACTTAAACCCCTCCAACCCACACCACCCCTAAGAGGTGTTTCAAGGTGAGCTATTTCACTTTGCCCTAAAGTAGAGCAGGAGCATGCAATTAGATACAGAGTTATCTTATTCTGTCTTCGGGAAAAGAAGAACAGAGGGACAGGATAACAGAAGACTAATGTGTGCACCATCTTATCTGAACTTGGCATTGATGTAAAATTTAACTAGTGCTAAACTTTTCCAGGTGGTAAACTTTTCCCATCATCTGGGAATAGAGTGAGTCTGCCTTCCTTCCATGTTCTCCCTCTGCCTTGTAACTTCAGGGTTGATGCTTTTCAATCTTAAAGGCCTTTTCTCCTAATTTTCTTCCCCAGAGTCTCCTTCGCCTTGCAGACTCACCTGTAATGCACATCAGGAAGTGGTGGTAAGCCCACGAGTCTCAATACCTGAATTACTTGCCAGGAATCAGTGAGTATCTGCCTACACACAACTACACATCTGCAGGAAGGAAGGGGTAAAACCATCTTAGGCTGAAATCACCACCTGCCCAGTCGTAGCTCACACTGTGGTATAAGTAAAAAAGTAAAATGTACATATAACATGCCAAAAAAACTCTTACTACTTAGCTGTACATGGCAACTAAGGGAGCCCATCAGCTTAAAAAATCAGCTTAATGTAGGAAGCCTGTTATGTGAACAGGGAGCTAGAACATAGTGTACTGTCTTTACATTTTCCTATATACTCGAAGTATATGCATCTAGAACGGTCCCATATTTTTAGTGTATAAAATCTAATTTTATGTTTGCTAGTCACCAGAAGCCATATTAAGTCAGTGTCCTGGATCAACAACATAGCTTGATAATCAAATTATGTATTTAATACTACATATTTATATATTTTATACTATATATATATTTATAATCATAGAATATGAGTGCTGACATGTCCTGATCCAGCCTCCTCTCTCAGCCCCCAGTGAAGTCCATAGTCTCATTCAGTTTTGGATTGCATGTGTCTTTACTTGTAGTAAAACAGTGCACACAGAGAGAGGGCAGGAGAGCTGCAGCCTACACACTGGAGTGTGTTACGAGAGTGAAAGCTGAGGACTTTGCAGGCACAATGTCGAAATGCCCTGAAGGTGTTATAAAGTGATACCATGTTAAGTAAGGTCACTAAATGGATTTCATCCATTTTGACAGTCTCAGGTCTCCACAGCTAGAGGGAGGGAAGCAAAGGATCATATGCTTGGAATGGATCTCTAGGCACCTTCCAATCTATTTGCCCACCTTATTATTTCTTCTAGTATTTAAGACAGGCTTGGAAATTTATGTTATTTCTCCCTTCTTTACTGTATTTCAAGATTTACATCCCTCCTCAATTTGGTAATTTGTCATAGGTATGTCTGGGGGTTCCTGTCCTCTTAAAAGCAAAATAAAAGAACAAATCACATATCCTAAGCAGTGTTCAGTCTCTCCTGGGGTCAGCACAGTCTCACAGAGCAAGCTATTGCAGAGGGAGGACTACATGATGTGCCGACTCCATCTGTCCCCGAAGTGTGCAGCACTGGGCCAGCAGCGTGCTGTGCTGCAGCTCTGTTCCACGGAGACACTTTCCACATTTATTGTTCTTGATTAGAAAAACATTCCAATTTTTAGAATTGACATTTAAGACTGAATGCAGTTCCAGTTTGGTTTTATCAGGGCAAACTTTAAAATAGATTGTCTATTTGCCTTTGTTAGTATATTTCTTTTACGAGTGTGAGTGGGAAGAGCATTAAGGAAAGCCATAAATCAGATGCATACTTCTGGTGAGTGCAGGAAATCCTTTAACCTTTATGTTTCATATAAATAGGAATAAATGTGGATTTATTCATATTGTCTACATTTTCCAAAACATCACCAGAGGAGGCATTTCCAGAAGCAAAATGATCAGAAGAAGAAAAAAAGGAAAAAAAAAAAAAAAACAGCAAAAAAACTCCCCCAAAACACAGTAGTGAAGAGACAAAAAAGCCCTTCATTTATTTGTTACAGGGATGGCGGGGGAGGATAAATTAAATAAAAACCACACACCACACCACGGTACTGAGACTTGAGACAATTCTCTTAACGCCAATAGCGTGCAAGTATGTCCACTGGAAAATAATCTGCCCTTAGTGACTGACTCCCAGCAGAAAACTTGGCGACTTGCCAAAATGTAAATATCCCTTCATGTATGCAGGAAATCATTTTCAGCAACCCCAGAGCTGGTCTAGCAGGCTGGGAGATTCTGAGCAGTGCACCGTGCATATATTCTTATTGGAATGGGTTAAAAGGCGCTCACAGCAGCACGTTATGGATGACACCAGTGAGAATTTAAGCATGCAGCGCAATGGTAAAGCAATTAATAAGGGCAGTTGCTAACAGTTGCACAACGGAGGAGTGTTTTAAAATTCCTGTGCTCTTTAACAATGATGTGGAGAGACGCTGTGAAGGGGGGGAAAAAAAAGCCTGGCATGGAAGGGACATTCCTTCAGTTCCTCTCAAAAGTTTGAAAAACCTCTGGATAGGAAAATACTATCGAGCAGCCAATTCTTTCCACATTTGGCTAAGCCCAATGCCCAAAATACACAGAACACTACTTCACTTTGAAAGGATTGCAATACTCCTATCTGAGTCATCTGAAAGCAAATAAAATGAGACCTAAACAAATAAACCTAATTGTGCATGGAAACAAATCCAGCTTTCCAGCTTGGCCATGGCTTTGTTTTTGTTAGTTTAAAGCCTGCATATGCAGTTTTAGTGGCATCAGGAGTTATACAAATATTGACAACAAATTGCCAAATGTTGTTTTTTTCCCCTCAGTGCACAGTGTGAAGAAGCTGGGGGAATGCTTCTAGGAACCTTCCCTGGTGCACTGAACCAAATCGTAGCTTGATGGGATCCGCTCCAGCCTCTTCTCTGAAGGGTAGACACTAATGAGACTGAGCTTGTTGATTGTTATCCTCAAAGACTTTTATTTTTCACTCGTGAACCCTGTGGAACACAAACCCAGGCTTTCGAAACGTAGCTCAAATGTTTGCACCATAGCCAGGGCATTGTCACATGCTCTGTCCCTCCACCCCGTGATTTGTTGCTAGTTTGTGTCATCCTTAACCTGCTGCTGGTGGTTCGGCCAGGAGAGAAACAAATAATGATGACAAGTGAGAAAACCAAGCTGCTCTCTGACATTCTGACATCCTTCCTCTAAAATGCTATTGCCGCTTGCTGGCTCTGGAGAACGGGCAGTCACCGTGAGGCAGACATCACACTCACGAAGTCCTGGTGTCATCTGTTGGAGGGTAGTAGGTTTTGATCAAGTTGGACTGAATCCTTCGCAGCTCCCAAGGAGAAATTAGAATGTGTTAAATCTTGATCTGTTGTAAGCCAAAGTTAGCAAAAATATATTTACATTTGACTTTTAAATAAAGCCCAGACTTTCCTCTCACACAGAGCCAGTGAAACAACACATTTTCTTCTTTGCCTCACGTTCACAACTCACCTACAACTTTTATTACTCTAGCTGGCTGGATAACAAAATTTCCATTTTGCAAAAGCATAAACTTTCAATCCCAGGTTAAAAAAAAGAAAAGAAAAGAAAAGAAAAGAAAAGAAAAGAAAAGAAAAGAAAAGAAAAGAAAAGAAAAGAAAAGAAAAGAAAAGAAAAGAAAAGAAAAGAAAAGAAAAGAAAAGAAAAAAGAAAGAAAGAAAAAATGGAAGAATATACAAATTAAAGGAAGACCCTGAGAGTGACACAAAGAAACCCCAGAAAACAGACTCACACACGCTCCTGAGCACTCAAAAGCCCAACAGTTAAGACACTTAGATCTTGACCTTGTACTTTTCTAATATTACCCTACCTACCAGGTTTTTAAATACCCTGGCATGAAAGTCTCTCTCTCTTTTTTTATCAGAAGTTACATGCTATGCATAAGAAACTCCCAGAGTTTCATCACAAGTACTGAATTTCCATGAAAGGTTTTAGGTTTTAGTTATAACATCTTCCAGCAAAGAAAGTTCTTGACTAACTATACATATCTTATCTTTCACTATTATAACATCCACTCTTCAGGCATTATGGCATTATATACTCAGTACATTCAGTAAGACATTAATGCAGAAGCATCCACATAGGCCTTCTGTATTGCATTTCTTACCGTGGTGCGAGTGCCCCTAAGCACTTGCACAGTAAAGGGTGAATCATTAAATCAGTGGAAGGCATAGTGGAAAGGCATGAGAACTTGTGGGTTTGTGAGAAAGTGAAGGAAAAAAGATCCTCTCTATTTCACCAACTCTGGACCTTCATAAAAAAAAAAAAAAATACCAACACAATGCTTGGGACTGTTCACGCTGTGAGCAAACACTGAAATATGACAAGGCATCAAGGCATGTTGCGTTACATGATATTCAGACAGCTGCTGTGATGGCAGTTTCAATCCACCAACTGGTGCAATGAAACAAATCTGAAATGTAAAAGCTAGATTTCCACCAAAATATTTCATTAATATTACATGCATGTAAGTCAAGGAACTCAGACTACTAATCCCCACAGCTACCCCAAGTCAGCCCTGGAGGACAAAGCAACAACGCAGCTGCACAGATAGGGTCTCAGAAGGTATTCTAGGTTTCAGTTTGCTGACTGAAGCGTGCAAAATTTCTCTAACAATGTTTTGTTAGTGTATTTTCTTTGAAAATTTTGAAGGGGGAAAATACCCGTTGCTTTTCTGTGGAATGCAAGTATGAAATGACTGCACACCAACATATGAAGATACCCAGATATAGCCAAATTTGTATGAACACCTACTAGTGGAAAGTCCCACCCTGTGCAATAGACCTCAGCAACATGCTTTAGGTCAGAGGAGGAGATGAGAGCTGAATCTTCTTCCGTCCTAGATTGCAAACTGGGGACCAACCAACTTCCATAGCATTTGCCACCCTTGATACCTGACAGCAGAGGGGATGGGTTGCTGTAAGCCCTCTCAAGAGGTGCAGACCCTTTGCACACAGCAACAGAGCCTTGCTCGCCCCCTCTCAGCTGAAATACCCTGCAGGTCCCACACTTGGGGGAGGGACAATGACAATCAATGAAAATCACCACCAACATGGGAGAATGACATATTTCCTAGCAAAATAAGTGAAAAAGCAGGAGGTTGGGTTTTGTCTGATTTAGCAAAGCACCTTCTCTTCATGGAGAGATCCATTAAAGCCTCTTTCAAATTTAAATTCAGATTAAAGCAACAGGGATGAAGAGAAGTAGAAAGAAAAACAGCATCTGAAGCCATCCATATATAGCCAAAATATATGTCTGGATAATAGATTACTGGACAAAGGGCACCTCACCAGCCTGCTCTTTCCCCACCTCTTCTCCATCTCTCTCTTTTTCACACACTCATGCACTCTTCCTTGGGCTGGGTGGCTTCATGGGTACTGAAGCAAGCCAACTAAGATCTAATAAAAACTATAAATATCACACATAGGAAGGAGACTGCCCTCCTAATGTTAACAGCTGGTGCTGCCAACCCGAAATGCAAAGGGGCAGCATTGTACTTCCCTCCCACCGGCTCCTTCACCCCACGGTCCCCAGCACAGAGCCCAGCTTTCAGATGGGAAGATGCCAGCCTCCCACCGCAGCACATAAACTGCCCCCAAGCCTTACAAGGCAAACTGCCATTTTCCACCCTTGCTGCCGTCGTGGGTGGTCACTCTGGTGTCTGCTCTCATTTGTGCGGTACTGGACGTGTACAGAATTTTGCATGTGGCATGCAGAGGAAGGTGTCCTGTGCAGAGAGGTCCGTGCTAGCAAAACGTGACAAAGCCGCGTTTAGAAGTAATGTTACCATACAGAGCCCCTGGTCTGTATTCGATTTGGAACTTCTGAATTATTATAAGGATAAATGAGAAAACCATATTGCCCAGTTCGTGAAAATGCAGGAAGAGTGCCTACTGGCAAGTCCGTGTGCTTTATCTAGGGGTTTCTACCTGCATGCTTCTGCTTGGGATTTGCCACACATTTAACTGGTTCTTACGATCTTCATTGTTCTATTTAAACAGCTCTTACTTTCTCTTCTTAACTTTCTAGGCCACCTTGTTGTCTAATATCTGATCTTCTTGCGCTAATTATTTGACTGCTATTTCTGAGACACTTTGTCAAGTTATTTACCTTGCCTAAGTGACATAAGTCATCCCCCCCTTCCCCATCCGCCCCCTGTCTGTCTGGTTTCCCCCCTCTAGTCTGGCTGAAGTGACAAACTCTCTCACTCAGCCAAACATTTGTTTTTACAAGGTATTTTTATACCATCACCTCTTCCCTGCATCTCCCCCGCCCACCCACCACAAACATATGCTGTGGTGGGAGGACATTCTGGTTTCACATCATTTGCGATGTTGAGGTGAAAAATTTCCCCTCCTCCAAGCCATTTTTTTTTCAAGACCTGGTTTGTAAAATGCAAATGGCCCAGGGCTAGTTTCTCTGTATCTTTTTTTTACCTTGTGCATGGAGATGTCCTCCTTTGCTTAGAAGGAATCAGAGGAAGAGAAAGCAAAAACAATTTGATATATTATGTTATTTAAAACCTGCTTACTCTATAAAAAGATTCAAAAACACACAGAAAGAATTTTTGCCTAGATTGATAGATTCCTTTTATTCATCCTGAGGACGATGGGGATGATGGAGATTTCCAAGAAAGTAGTTAAGTGTAACCACCCTACTGACTTCATTAGTCTATCATGGTCTGTTTTTCCCTATATTAAAATGCACATGCAGTCACATCCACGCAGTAAAAACAACCTCAAGTTCTCTAAGCATCAGGCTTGGAACCATGAAAAACATGACTGTGGCTTTCATCATACCAAATTAGGGGTACGTGTACTCAGCAGTGAATCTGGTGTGGTGCAGAAATGCCTAAGCCAGCTTTAAATTAGGCAGGAACAATCTAGTTAAAACAGCACAGAGCCCAGTTTGGGCTCAGCCACTCTAAATATTTACCCTTCTCTGAGCTTGAGTTTGCAGTGGCATGCATACTACCACAAATAGAGAACTTCCAGTGCCTACACTCACCACCGTAAAGCTAGGTCTGATGTGCTATACAGCCTGGTAATTCTACTATATATATATATGGAATGGACCAAATTAAGACTGTTTATGGTAAGATTGAGTTTACATGGCAGGATGGCTTAAAAACAATTTCATACAGAGATGGTATCCATTCAGCATGTACCATTAGACTTCTTGAAGTAGGATAAAGTCTATTCCCTATCCCAGGACCAAATCAAATATTGTTCCAAGATGGCAGCTGCATTTTAATTCTCGTTTTATGCAGAACTTAGAGTGCAACACAAGACAACCAAAGAAAGTAAACACCAATAATGCATCTTTTTTAATGTAATCTTGTGATTTTGTCTCATATACAAAGGGAAAAAAAAAAGATAAATTTGAAAAACAAAACAGGGTGTGTCAATTCACTGCCAGCAGCTGAGCAACAAAACAGGAAAGTACTAAACAGTGAAATTTATTTATACTTTGTGGCAACAGGCTCCAGAGAACAAATTATTAGCAGAAGGAGCCAGTCACAGCACATGCAAGGCTTCACTCAAATCAAACAGATACGTCTGTCACTGTGGGCAGCCAGAGAGCAGAGAATACAGAAGAGAGAGGAAAAATACTCTCCACAGACTGAAAGCATTTTGTAGTTAAGGGACTCAGAGCTGAAAGTGGGTAGGTCCTTTTGTTTCACTTTGGTTCTAGCAAGGTCAGTTGGGCCACAGAAAACCATCACTAGTGAGCTGAGCAAAGAAGGAGAAGGGAACAATGCAAGTTTCTCCATAAAAAAGTAGGCAAGTTGGAAGGACATGAGCTGTTTGTCCATCCCATGGATTTTTCAGACTGCACCTTTTGCATGTTGTGGAAAAGATTTGCTAGAAGACCACCGGACCATTGTAGAGGAACCATCTGCCAGAAATATCTGGCAATACATTGGAGGGGAAGAGCTGTCCCCCAGTCATCCCAGAGCTATTAGTCTCCAGGGCTCTGCTGGAAATAGTTCAGGGAAGTGCAGTCCCGCTGGCTTCTAACTCATTGCCACCCACTGGCACATACCCAGACCCAGGTGATATTTATTTGGTAGCACATTCTTCACTAGAAAAACAATCTGAAATCCCTGCATTAACACTCCGCTGTTGGCTAAAGATACAGTCCTGTTCTGTATGCCACTGAAGACTCACAAGTGACCTCTGGATCTCAGAATAAGCATCCAAAGAAGTTATCTGTTGGTCCACAAGGAAAATACACGATTAAGCCTAAAACTGCAAGCATATGAAGACACTACTTCTCTCCCTTTTGGATCACTGGACATTTCTCTGCATTAGACATTATCTGAACATTCAGTCAGAACATAGATATGGCACAACCTAGCATGAACCTGTTTTTAATTGCAATAATCTACTCAGTATTTCACTCTTTCTGACCCTCCACCACCCACCACCCCCCAGAAGAAGCAGTAGAAAAGATAGATGCATCTTTGTGACTTGTCTTCTGCCTTCACTCCAGGTCTTAGAATATTTGTCCTCTTAAGAATGGGACAACTTCATCTCTGTGCTGAAGTGACAGCAGCTCATATGCTCCCACCTGAGCTGCTCAGGTCCCATTAACAACGTAGCTGCATCAGCGTGAGCTCAGCACCAGCTGCAGACACCACCTACACAGCTGAGGAAATAGTCAAGTAGCCATAGCAGTACCAAAATCGGTGTGGGCTATATGGATGGCAGTATCTAAAGCAGGTAGTAAAAATCTGGCTCAGATAGGTCTGCAAACACTGGTGTTAGCTTACTTTTGTTAACACTCAAAATGTTCCGAGATTTTGGATGAAAGATGCTGCATCAGCACAAAAGCATTCCTGCAGCAGTAAACACACTTGGCTGGACCGCTGCCTTGTCTTGATTTGCCTCAAGTAAATACGGTCATTTATTGCATGCTTCACCTTCTCATGGAACATCTGCTGTCTGTGAGGAGCCAAATAGCAGACAGACTCTCAATCCTCCTGAGATACCTCTGGCTAACAGCATGCATAGCTTTCCTCAGAGGCCAGCATGTCACTGAACAGTTGGCTTACTATAAACCATCGCATGCTGTAGGTGTTCCCAGCTGCCTCATGCCGCATTTGTGTCACAACCCGAGTTCCTGAGGAGCTCATGCAGTCTGAGACATGCTTTTATACCTACCATGGGAGCAGTGCGTTTCTTATAAAACAGTTCTTTCCATCAACAAAGCAGAAAATGAAGAGCAGAAGTACTGGCTCTTGAGGGAAGATGAAGAGTGGAATGTGAAAGCGGGGGGTTCAGTGATAGTAACGCTGTTCAGCTTACTAGGAGGACAGCATTTCTCCAGGAACAGGGAAGGACTTGAAGAAAATAATTAGAAGACTGTGAGGACAGTGGTGAAATCAGAGGACAGCAGATGGTCAAGATGAGCACAATGAACAAAATGCAAATGCTAGCTGAAAACACACAAAGCAATTTTATCCAAAACTTAGCGATCCAATGAAAACATTCAAAGGCAGAGGTAGATATGGCAGAAGTCAGAGGAAATTTTCCTGCACGACCACCAGTAGACTGAGTGAAAAGTAAAGAAAGGAGGACTGTGGCAGGCTGTAGGAATTTGGCTGTGAGCATCCTGGTCTGAGACAGGCTGCTCACCATGAAGGAGGCAGTGCTAGAGATGAAGTCTGAGGGCATCATGAGGCTGAGAAAGAAGGAGACGCTGGAACACCCTTTAAGCCATATGAGGAAAAGGTAATACAAATTGTTCTTCAAAAACATAGATTAGGTTAGGGTAATGCCCAGATTCTGTACAATGTACTGTAGGAGAAAGTGAGCCAGAATCTTACCAGTTTAGACCTCTGTAGAGTCTGGTTATATTCCTGTCTGCAAAGGAGCTGCTCTCAGTTTTTATCAGCTTCAGCCTTGTCCCCCTCCATACCCAGTATTACCCATCTCAATAGCAGCTTCAAGCAAGAACACAAAGTCATGCTGATCCAGCCAGGAATTCCTCAGTGCTCTCTCCCACCCAGAGAAAAGTTTTAGATATCACAAACGGATAATGACAGATGGTGGCATATAGACCCCTGTGCTAAACTAGTCAGTCAAAGCCCAGCAGCTGAAGTTTTCCCTATATATCCAAGAAGGTATGTTTACATCTATTACCCCTGTTTCAGTGTTTGAAAGTTTGAGGAGAAAGATTTGTTTGCTTGTTTCTATTTTTCTTTCTTTCTTTCTTTCTTTCTTTCTTTCTTTCTTTCTTTCTTTCTTTCTTTCTTTCTTTCTTTCTTTCTTTCTTTCTTTCTTTCTTTCTTTCTTTTAAATCATTAGCCAAGCTGTTCTGTTTTATATTAAGATGTTGTATTTGCCTGGCTTATCCAGTTTAATATAGATACAGGTTTCTCTGCCCCTCCACCCAAATATCTCAGGAAGTTTGCCCTACTCTAAGATAAAACAAAATAAATACAGTATTACCGTTTTTTTTTTTCAAGGCTGAACAGTGGGAGCTGCTTCCACAAGGGCAAGATATGCCCAACTAGTTGAACAATGATATCTTGTCTATGAGACAAGCAGAAGCTCCCCATCGTCACTGGGCTCTGCACCTGGGGAGCCTCCTACCCCACACAAGACCAGTTTCACTGGAGTTGTTTGCATCAGTGCAAGGCAGCAAATGGTTCTTGCACCTGCACCACATTGACTGCAAGAACACAACCAGCTCCAGAACTCATACTACCAAGCTGAGCGTGAAGGACTGGACACAGAGCAGAGCGCACTTAGGGAGATAATGTGTAGAAGAACATGCAGAACCTAGAGAGAAACTGAGGACTCTACATTTCCACATGTTTAAGACAAAGCTTTTACTCTTTATAACAGGCAGTATTTGGGGACTGACTTATTTTGAGGGTCAGCCTCTCTTGGGATAAGTACTTCATCACATGAAGTATGAGCAGGATCCAGAAGCACGGGCAGAAAGGTTGTCTGTGACCAACAACTGTGGTCATCTGTGTAGGCTGTACAAATCTGTTTCACTGATAAATTTATAAAAGTGACAACAGCTTTTGGGGGAGACAATTGGAGAAGGTGACCTAAGTAGGCAGGTAAGGTGATCTTGTTATTGATACAGTCTATGGGCACATGGAAGTCTACCAGGGACTAAAACTTGGACCCTTTGCATCCCCATGAGCATTGTAAACATCTAACTATTGGCTAGTCTGGGGGAGGGAACACTCATTCCCATATCTTCTCACAACAAAACCTTCAAAAGATTTGTTTCCATCCCTGTGTAAAAAGGAACATCATTTTAAATCTCAGAATTTCAAGGAATAGAACAATTGTTTACGACACATGTTTGTAAAGAAAATAATCCAGTTGCGTCAAAGTACGTAATTTACCCTTACAGTACAAAGGTGAAGAGAGTTCGAACTAGACTTTTGAACTAAGAGCCAACGAGGGCTACATTTTAACTTTGCATTCAGAAAAATCTTGATCATAACCATAAGGAGGCTCACTTGCCCCATCTACTGGTCAATGGGAAGAGTAGATTTATGCTGCAATTAAACGCATCACTTCCAAGGCCCCGATTAAGTCTAATTCTCAAGTTCTCATTTCTAATTTTAAAGAGATGTTTAAATGCCATTAACAGTAGGATTGCAGAAAACACCTAAGTGCTTTAGCGACCTGGAGCCTCAAGCTGATTGTTTATCATGGCAGTAATAGGGTAATGACTTCTTTATGACCAAAGAGAAAAATGCATTATTTTCAAAGAAAATAAGAAGACAGCCTGCTCAGTAATGCTGACTTGTTTACCATGAGAAATTAAATAATTATGTCTTATTTTGTTCTTAACTGGTCTAAGATCATATAATACTGTAAAATAGTTGCCTGCAGAACCCTTGTCACACAGCAGCCATATGCATTGCAGGTCTCTAAGGACACCACAAGTTTAACACAGCTTTTTAGGGAATTTTTAAAAAGTATTTACTAAATAGCAAGTAAGATTCCCTAGAGGTCTGCAGACTTTATATTTTCCATTGTTGCATTCAGTGCATCCATCCCACTGAAGCAGGTTTGTTCCTTTAGGGGACAGGATGGATTCTGAAGTGAAAATGTGAAGTTTGGGTTGACTTGAAGAAGCTTGTTATCCTTCCCCAGGTAGGAAGACCTGTCAGATGACTCACTTTGAGCACATGCCTCACTCTCATCCATGTTCTTTCAGGCCAGCACCTGCACTCATATTTTAACATCCCTCTGCTCCGTGACCCTCCATGCTGGTTACAGATCCAATCAGACGTGCCTAGAGAGAAGCTGCAGCCAACAGAAAGGCTACCAAAAAGCCTGGCAGCAAGCTGCCCACCAGGTAACCCAATATACCTGCAAGCCAATTCACCACGAGATCCTACACCCAGGCATGCTTTCTCAACATGACACCAACAAACCTATGACAGTTTGCTTAGGTTAGATAGTCAGCATGCAAGTAATTACACTTCCCACATTGCACACATCTCTCCTGCCCAAAGGACTGCTATGTCTAAGCAGAGACAGGACTAAACTATCAGCATGTCTATCTAGGCCCAGGCATGAATGTTCACAGAGGAGTTATTGTCACATCCACAACAGAGAATGATGAACAATCATTCTCGACAAGCAGAGCCCAGTATTGTCTTCAGGAAACACAGGTGGCAAAGCACAAGTGTGACCATCTATCTTAAGGAGCTATGACTCTAGTTACCCAGTAAACTCAATGAGAATAAACTGGCCACAGCAGGAGAGCAAGAGCAAAGGAGAAGGAGGAACACCCCTGCTGAGGATTATTCACTCAGGTGATAAACCCGAGGAGTAATTTTGATTACTTCCAAATATAGCAGGCAGGGAAAGAATTTATGGGCTGTAAATCTAGATCTCCTGGTATACCAAGTGTTGTGTTGTGCATACGAGGTCATCAAGCACATGCACTACTCTGAAGATCATCATGAAAGATTTGCTTAGCTGCCTCCCGGGAGTATATTTTGGTCTGATTTATTTGTTTTAAGATATGGTCAAATGTCTCTGAAATCTTTAGAGTCCAAGACTGTCATGGGAAAAACAATGGACAATAAATAGTGTCTTGGAGCAAATGTTTGCACAGCCTCACAACTGCAGTGTAAGCTTGAATCTAGCATTTCTAGATGATATCCCTAGAGAGGTCACAAAAAGAGACAAGAGATTTCTCAGATGAAGCATATAATAGCTAGCACCTCGGATACCAAGTAACTGGAGTAGAACTGTCTGAGTCCAGAAGTGTCTACAAGGAAAGTCCATTGAAGAGAGGCTCTGAGAGCTATCTTCCAGGTATACAGTGAAAGATTTGAACTACAGGCAGTGCCCAGGACCACTTGTGGTATAAGCTGCCATCCTCAAGGACAGGCACATTGTTAGTCTTGTATCTAAGCATACCTGGCTTCTTCAGTAATACCTCAGCTAGGTGGAACCAGTAGCACAACTTTCCCCACAGTGAGATCAGAAATAACTTCCAGTATTTCAATTCTTCAGTCTATAAATACTGAGTGACAGAAGAGGGGCCAGAACAAGCCAACAGTGCCTGGGCTTGTGTCAGTGGTAAATCCGTTCACGCAGATAAACGCACCTCCCGACAGCTCAAGCTTCCTCACTCCTGTAAGGATGTGCTGTGCTGTGCTGTGTTTCCCAAGCAGCCACCCCCAGAGCAAAAACTTCAGTGCTGCTGTGCTGGGGGGATCTACTGGGAGCAGCTGATCAGGTGGAAGCCACTCGAAAGGAGCCGTAGCATATAGTCGTGAAAGATGCTACAGTGCTGAAGAAAGATGCTAAAAGGACACCAGCCCAGTTTTACTAGCCATGGATTAGTATCACTGCTGAAAGCAGCTTTCATAGATGAGTGTCAAAGTTCCTTAACTCTCTAGTCCCTCATGACAGACTCCCTTGTTGGGCCAAGTTCTGGGTTATTAGGCTGGGAAAACCTATTCTTTTTCCTATGCAAGGTCAGATTTAGATGTCTGATTTACATCACGGGCCCAGATCTTATTATGTTAATCTGAGCTGATAAATAATCCAGAAAGTGGCAAAAGCAAATGTTTGGAGAGAGCTTTGAATATAGAATACACTTTAACTGAAAGCCATGACCAGAGTGCAGATAAACCATTCAGTCTTCCTTCTTCTATCGCCATCGGTATAAGTGAGATAATTCTCTTCATCTATTTTAACTCCCTGCCAATCTCTGCCTTGTTTTCCTTGTTTAGAAACAATCTGCAATTACTATTTGCATGGCACTCGACACACTGAGGACCCATTTTCTTGTAAAACAAGATGAATCAAACATCCTTGTTCCTAGTTGTGAATAAGTCAGTAACTGATTATGTTAGTTATACACAGTACTTTTGAATGGAAAAATCTAGCCCCATTCTTCTCTGAAAGATTTAATGTTCTTGGTTATATAAGAGAATTGAACACAGTTTTGCTTCCCCTTTACCTTTCTCCTGAGAACAAAATCTGCATTCTTCAGCTGTGATCACATAGGCTACTGTTGTTGTTTTTTAAATAATAATGCACAAGAATAATATAAATACAAGGATACCTAGAGACTGAACCATGTATTTTATATCAAAAAGCAATTTGTTTTCACTGGGAAATAAGCAGCAAAGAAAACACTAAACAGAAGTTTCATTCTACATTCAGACACTTAAGACTGGACAATTATCCAATTGATTAGTCTCTGTTTGGGGGGTTCTTCTGGGGTGCAGGGGTGACTATATATTTAGTCACAGATATTCTAAATTTCACAACAGAAGAAATAGGAAAAGCAACTAGCCTAGCACTTCTTGCTACCACCACAAGCATTAAGAATATTCTTAAACATACCACTCACCAGGAAATAAACATCTGAAGGAGCTGGATATCACTGCTCTGCCACCACTCAGCTTTGACACTGCCACTTTCCGTCTCCTTCCAGAAGTCCAGCAGCACCTTTCCAAGCACCCGCTGCGTCAGGGCACGCCGTAATGTCCCACGGGAGCAGCCAGCTCACTCTGACATAAACCTAGGCTCAGGTGCTGGAATCAGCCCAGGGGCTGAGTCCCAGCTGGCAAATCTAAAATGACTTCCAGCCCAAGGGAAACGAGAGACGAGTGTTTGGAAAGAGCTTGCACAGAGGACTTCCAAATGTTAGTATCTCTCCTTTAGAGAAATAGGAATGTTGCCTAGACTGAAGATCAATAGATGGTTTGGACTGTATGAGGTATGTCAGAGGGATGGCTATGTTCTTGTCCTGGACAGGGCTGAGCAGTCCTGGATCTTTTGCTGGTGTTTGCTGGAATTTGCACAAATGTGACTGTGGCTCGTGCTTTGCTGTGTGGAGAGAGGTGTGATTATCATGCATGCCCCACTGCATGGCTGCCTTCCAGCTGCCAAAGCCCTCCTACCAAATATACTTCGAAAGGGAGCATGGCTGTCCAGCCCACCCAGAAGTAGCTCCTCACCTCTCCTGGCAGTGCAAACACCTCTTCAAAAGCCCATTCCATCCACACTGTCACTGGGCAGTAACTGCTGGTTATATTGCTTTCCCACTATCCTTGGTGGGAAAGCTCTCTAGCTTTTCTTCGCATGGTGAACACATAAATACATGTGTTCATCACACCAGCCCCTATTCAGGTAAAGACTGAGACTTCACCATGACCCTCTGCTTCCTTAAATATATGGCAGGCTGCATGGAGCCTCCTGGCAAGATAGATTAATCCAGTCAATGACCAGTGTTGGTGCCCTCAACAGAAGCTTAATCTGGCATTCATGGATTATGCCACCTAATATACAGCAAAGACATATCAATGAACTCTTTAAGCACTGTAAGGATATTTTCTTTCCAGGGCAGGGGTGCTAAGCCTGGAGACAATCAACACCATAGTCCCTGGTACAATCTAATAAACTCTGCTCAAAACTCACAATGATATGTCCGCATAGATTTCAGACAAGCAGGTACTGATTCTGCAGTGGTCCCAGAGAGTGATGATGTTTTGTACTGACTTATCCAAGATTGAGCAAGTAGCTACAGGACAGCACTAAATCCTGAGACAAACATCCATCATAACTTGATCTGACTCTGAAGTTAGCCCTGCTTTGGGCAGGGGATTGTCCTTCATCACCTCCACTAGTTCCTTCCAGCATTTCGTCTGTGTTTAGTCTGTGTTGGTCATAGCCAACACGGGTTCATGAGGGGAAAGTCCCGTTTAACTAACTTAATTTCTTTTTATGACAAGGTTCCCATCTAGTTGACCAAGGGAAGCCAGTAGATATAATCTTTTTGAATTTCAGCAAAACTTTCAGTACTGTTTCTCACAGTATCCTTCTGGACAAATGCCCAGCATACAGCTAGAGATGTACACAATACAATGGGTGAACAATTGGCTGATGGTAAATGGCATTATATCAGGCTGGTGACCAATCACTAGTGGGTTTCCCTGGGCTCCATTCTGGGGCCAGTTCTTTTCAATGTTTTTATAAATGATCTGGATGCAGGACTCAAATGCACACTAAGTTTGCAGAAGATAATAAATTAGGAGGACCTGTTGACTCCCTTGAGGGTAGAGAGGGCTTGCAGGGGCTGGACAATCACCAATCATATGAAGTTCAACAAAAGCAAGTGCCAGAGTCTGCACCTGGGACGGGGCAACCCATCCATGGTATGTACAGACTGGGGGAGAAGAGGCTGGAGGGCAGCCCCATGGAAAGGGATCGGGGCGGTTTGGTTGATGGCAAGTTGAATATGAGCCAGCAGTGTGCCCTGGCAGCCAAAAGGGCTAACCGTATCCCGGGGTTTATCAGGCATGGCACTGCTAGCTGGTCGAGGGAAGTGATTGTCCCTCTCTACTCTGCACTGGTGCAGCCTCACCTCAAGTACTGTGTGCAGTTTTGGGCACCACAACATAAGAAGGACGTAAAACTATCAGAGAGTGTCCAAAGAGGGGCTACAAAGATGGTGAAGGGTCTAGAGGGGAAGACGTATGAGGAGTGGCTGAGGTCACTTGGTTTGTTCAGCCCAGAGAAGAGGAGACTGAGGGGAGGCCTCATGGCGGCCTGCAGCTTCCTCACGAGGGGAGCGGAGGGGCAGGCGCTGATCTCTGCTCTCTGGTGACAGCGACAGGACCCGAGGGAACAGCATGGAGCTGTGACAGGGGAGGTTCAGGCTGGGTGTTAGGAAAAGGTTCTTCACCGAGAGGGTGGTCGGGCACTGGAACAGGCTCCCCAGGGAAGGGGTCATGGCACCGTGCCTGCTGGAGTTCAAGAAGCATTTGGACAACGCTCTCAGACATATCATTTGATTTTTGGGTGTTCCTGTGTGGAGCCAGGAGTTGGACTCAATGATCTTTGTGGGTCCCTTCCAAATTGGGATATTCTATGATTCTTTGATTTTGTGATATCACTGTTTTTGAGACAACACATTTATGAAGGAACAATTAAAATGATGTGTGAATGGAAAGACTGCTTCTACCTCAGATCTGGGACAGGGAGGTTCAACTGGAGTTAACATCATCCTGGCAAAGATTCTTGATGATCCTTGTGATCAATGACATGCAAACACAGTGGAAAGACACTGAACAGCATTCAGAGCAGACTTGTGGCATTGCTTTTTCATTTTGCTTGGTGAAAGGGTGTTCCTGCCAAAGGAATACCTTGTGTCCTTTCCTATACATAATTCCTCTGCAAAAACTCCCTCCCAGCATATCTGTGGAACAACTAGATATATTTGCTGGTATCCAGCCTCTTCAGATTTAATTGGCTGTGCCTCCTCCTTCATTACTTTATACGGAGTGTGTTGTTTTCAATGGTATATCCATTAGAATTATGAGGAAGACTTTCAACATAAGAGCTAGCATTTAACTTAGAAATACTCATAAGTTTAAGCTGACCATAAAGCATCTATACTTAGAATATGCAAGTAGTTTTAAGGGATCTCCCCTGCCATGTTTCTGAGTTAGAAATTTAATGATAACAGGATAGTCAGCACATTAACTAACACATTAGACTGAAGGGTACAACTTCTATTTCCATTCAGGTAGTATCAGCAAAGGGGAGAAATATTAGCATACTGCTTGTATGTATGGTAAGGTAACATTTCACAAGATGTTTCATACACAAAGAAGGCTATGTACCCAGAACATTTTATTGAAAATGTCAGAAGATATTTTCAGATAGTTGGGATCTGAAAATCCAGCTCAGGATCTATTCCAGGACAGATAGACCATGAGTAAAGAAGGGTCCCTATGGTATAAGTATACAGTCGTTTCCGTTGATTTATCTCAAAACCTGCAGAGGAGACAAAATTGCCTAATCCTGAAATATTTAAGTGATAAGGAGCTTCATAGCTGCTGTAGATATATGCCACAAGAACCAGTTTCCTAAGCAAGCTAATCCTAAATGCTTCTTCAGAATGAGACTGTTTATGCCTAGGCATTTCTGCCCTGCTAGTAGAACACACAGCATGGCCACTCTAGAATTGGAGTTATCTGCCTGTAAACTTAGACAGGAAAATGATCTAGAAGATTACAAATCTCCCGTAGATTTAAGACTGTGATTAGAGCCTGGAACTTGAACCTGGTCTTGAAGACTTACGTTTGTCTCAACAGAGTAGTACGCAAACTTATTTTATCTTGGAAGGCAGAAAATAAAAGGAATGAAATACCTGCTGCTCTTCTAAGACTTAGAGATGATCAGAACTTTAGATAGAACACATCACCATAAGAAGACTCCTGGAGAAGAGTGGGATGAAGTGACTGGCTGTAAATAGAGCATAAAATTGGATGGAGTGAGGCATCTTCAGAATTTCTAGGATCCAACAAAGCATAAGCATCATATTCCAGGCAGGTCCCAAAGGATGGTTCACAAATGAATCACGAAGTGTCATATCAGTGTCTTTCCACTAAAACCATTGGCACAATTGAAATATTACATTTTTACCTTAATCTGTACCTCTTCTGTGAATCCAAAGGATTGAAACCAAGAGAAACTTCCTATTTTCTCAAGGCAGTCATTATCTGGATGTCATGCCTGCCTTGTCAAGAGCTATACTGTGTGATATGCACCCAATGACCTGTGGAAGACAGAACCAGATGTAAATTCTTTTTGCATTTTGTAAATTCTTATTTGCCCTGAATAATTTTGCTAATGAATGCAGAGATGACAATTAAACAATCACACTTTGTCAATAAGGCTGCCCTTCTTCTTCTGTAAGCTTGATGAGTGATAGTTTTTATGACTAAATAAAACTAGCCTTGTGTTCTTGAACACTTACAGCAACTTTCTATTAGTCAGGCCTAGTGCTTATGAACTAATAATCGATGACATAGAGACAGGATGAATATAAAATTCGGAGCTTTTGAAAATAACCAATAGCAGCAAATGTCTCTCCTTAGGCTGGAAAGGCAGGTCACTCTCAGTGTTTAGCTAGTTGTGACAGTGCCAGTTGTTCATTTTATACACATTATGGTGCATCCAGACAGAGTATGATGACGTCCGGATACTTCTGTGACTTCTTTTGGAAAACTTCTACCTACCTGTTATTATTTCCAGAAAAAAACATATAAAGATCATGGCAAACTCTGAAGTAATAAAAAATGGGGATACAAATAAAAATTCCAATAGTAGAGCATGTCAGAATATTAATCTTGCTACTTAATCAGGTAACCAGTTCGTTAACATCACAGAAATTCAGAGGATACTTTCTGTCTGGACTTTAGCAAAGCATTTAAATGATGTCATGTGAGAAGCAGTAGTTATAAGACTCATAAGAAGTAGTTATAAGACTCATAAGCCAGGTTTGGAACTAACTAAAGTGGAAATGACAAAAGGGAAGTCATTGGCCTGGAGGGATTTTAATAGTGGCATTCCTCAAAGAACTATCCTGGGACAAATTTAGTTGTTTGGCACAAAGAAAGTAGCAGTATACTAATGAAATGTTCTGATTAAGTGACTTGGGAGGCAATGTCAGTACAAAAGACTTGAAATAGCTGGAATGGTAGCTATGGGACAAAAATTAACTGTATTATGTGCAATGGGGAATAATAACAAGAGTTTTTTCTATGAAAAGCTTGTCAGCTGAAAACAACTAGGAGGAAGTCTGTGACAGATTAGTAGGACTGCCAGACTTAATGTATGGGAATGCCTCTCCAGCTCCTTAGGGGCTCCTTCAGCTAGTGGTACCGCTGGCATTATTGCTTTGATCCAGAGGCACAAAGAAGTAGGCAGGCAGTAGGTAGCAGAGGCCACAAACTCATATAACCTGTATTAAAAACACACAGAAACTGCAGAGGAAAGTAACAAGAGCTAAGTTCTTAATGTGGGACATGGGATTTTGGACTAAACCATGAGAAATTCTTTGTTAGATGGAACATCTAGCAAGCCTGTGCTAGCCACTCACAGGATGACTATGAGTGGGACCAAGGAAATGGAGAGCTTATTTCAGAGGAAGCTACAAGCAGATAATGAAGATTCTGTTACTAAGATTACCTGCTTTCCAGGCTTCAGAAGACTCCTAATGGTGCTGCTCAGTCAGTAATGGCACAAGTTAGAGTTCTTGCATGAACCTTCCTCTTATCTGTAGATGGGGAGGAGATCTGGATCTAGAGCTGGCCTGCTACAATCACTGGCACCCCAAAGGTCACAGATAATCAACCAAGGAGCTGGTTGATTATCCACAGTGGTTTCTCTTCTTCCAGGGTGAAAGAATAAATACATTTCTAAACTGTGTTTGAGCCACCCAGTTCTGGGAGTGAATGGGTGGCTGAGAAGAAGGACTCCTCCTACAGGAATTTCTGCTGAAGCAATGGGAGTATCTTCCTCCTCTACCCTGATTGGTATGGCTGATATTCACCGTACTGAATTACAGGAAAAAGTTGACAGTGAAGGAGGCACCTTTCCCTGTCACCTGGGGCCTGAAAGGTATTTTTCAACAAGAGGTCCCTTCCAACATGAATTATTCTGATTTCTGACTTCTCAAGGTAGGCTGGAGTCAAGATAGTTATATGAAATCTCCTTAGATGCTCTCTTCTCCTGATAAGCTCACTGTCTTGACTAGGAACTTTCCTTAGAAATGTTTACCTCTGATCTGCTGGGGAGTAAACAGAGGAGGGAAAGGGGTATCCCAATTTGTTGTGAAGGCTGGTTTCCCATGGATTTATGTCCTATGTCCCTCATGCTCCTGTAAATTCAGCTGACCAGTATGCCCTATCTCCTCTTCATACCCACCACCCTACCTCCAAGGTGTTCCTCCAGGGCTACAGAGCATTATTTTCCTGCAGTATCTCCAGTTCTTCCTCACCTCCTTTAATTGCCACTCAGCTTCCCCTGCTCAGTACTTGCAGCTCTCTGAAAGACTTTTAGCTACTTTTTTTATCATGCAAAGGTTAGAAGGTAGGTCCCATTGTTACAGAAGACAAGGGAAGTGGCAAGTCAAACCATTTGAAAATTGCTTAGAGCAGACACCTAGGTCAGTAGCAAAACCTGACCAGTTTCATGCTATTTGTGTGACTGTAGTAACATTCATATTGGGTTGCACTTCAACTTACATGTACAAGTTTATACTCAGATTTAGAGATCTTGTAACAAACTGTCATTATTGTGAAAAACAGGTGAGTTTCCTGTTTGGTTCCAAAAATATATAATTTCCATACCTAGAGCATATTTTAGCAGTATATAGTCCTGGGAAATTTCAGAGATTGTTTCCTTTTGAAAAACATTCTTCAAAACATTTAAATTCTTGGGACCAAAATATCTGGTTCCCACACAAATCCAGTCTTATTTTTCATAATCATAAAGAAAACTTACCAGACAAAAACCAAAAAGGTTTTCCAGAATATCAAAATAAAACAACCCCTGTATTTATCTTCACCATGCCTTGCAAGGAAGGGGAGTACTATTATTCTTATTTTACAGGCACAAGTGAATTTCACAGGCTGAATTACTTACCTGCTGCCAGAAAAAAAATAAATGTGATGGAACAGGGAACTGATCAAAACAATGCTAATTTCCAAGACAGTGTCTTAAACACTGCACCATTTTTCTTGCAAAGCTAGTATGTGAAAAAGAAAGCTTTAATATGCTTTACCCTGCACTTTGTTTTTTGCCCTTCAGTCATGCATTGTCCACATAAAAACTGTATCTTTTGCAGCATTTTCTCAGAAGCTGGAAAATAATTTCCTTCCACTAGCAAACATACTATCTGGGCTGTGTGGCACCACAGAAAAAGTCAATGCAGCTTTTCATTTACTGCTGTGTCTGCATGTTAACATGAAGAAGGTCAGTAGGAGTGTACACAGTTCTGAGAAAATGAGTAGTTAATTATTGCTAGACTGCAAGAAGGGAACATACATGATTTATTTTGGTGTAGAAAACTGCAAATTGTAAGAACTGCTTCTTTTTGTGGACAGTTTTTTTTCTTTTTTTTTGTTTTTGTGGGGGAGAGCACATGCACAGTAAAATTTGCAGATCAGTTGGCGCTATTCAATGTATTTGAGTATAAAAGAAGAAAAAATCCCTTCTCACCTTACCAGTGAGAACTATCTCAATAAATCAAGTGCAGTCTTCAACAAATATTTAAAAATCCCATTTTTCTTTCTTGCCAGTATCCTTTGCCATATTTACTCCTCCTGCAGTGTTTGTGTTTGAGGGTTTCATTGCATCATCAACAGTCTACAATGGTTCAGAACCATGTTGCATTTAGACCAAAATGCCAAGCTCACTCTTCATAGCACAAGTTTTAATAATTTCAAAACTTATCAGTTTACAGCAGCAGGCCCAAACTTAGTACAACCAGTCGCTTCTGTTAGGATGTCAAAGCAGTGTTTCAAACTTTTATCCAAGTCCACCAAAGGCTGAAGTTATATTTGTTGTTCATATTCCAGCTAGAATAAATAAGTATTCATATTACAGAATAAATAACTGTTTTAAAAACATTCTTAGAAGACATTTTTATCAAATGTTTTGTCCCAAACCTTCCATCTCAACAATCAGAACAGGTGGACTAAAACCATAAAATTGATTCCTCTCTGAAAGGCAGATTAGACACACTGAGATTTCCCAAGTGCTAATAATTACATAAAATAATGAATTATTATAAACATCTTAACAGCTTTGTGTGCTTGTGCTGAAAAACAGTAGTTGCTGCAGGCTACAAAAGTAGCAAAACCTCTTAACTTCATGGCAAGATAAGGAAACAGTTCTGGGGAGCACAACTTGCTCTCTATCCAACTTCACCTGCAACTGAGCAGTTAGGAGATGGAAAGGCTTATGTCCGGTGCCCAGGAGCAGAGCGAAGCATTGTCACTATGCCCAGAAAGCCAACTGCAGGATCAGGATTTCCCACGTGAGTCTTGGGCAAGTCTCCAGGCAACTGGCAAATGCCAGAGCAATAATATAAAATTTCAGTGTAAACTGAGAGTTATTGCAGTATGTTCCTTGTTGACTTAACAGTTTTATTTTGTATTGGTTTGCAAGAAGAGTAATTAGCTTTATCCAGATAAAACACAAAAAATTTTGAAAAAGACATTCACACATAACACTTTAAAGACATGGCAAATCACCCATTTTATCAGGTTGAATACAGCAAATAAGAAGTGATGACCATTAAAACAAATGTACAACATTTTTGGAGTTTCGATGCACTTCAGTAGTATGCAACAAATATGCAGTGCTGCACATTTTATACAGAAAGAAAAAAATTACAAAACCTATCGAGCTTATTTGCATGTGCTGTCATCTCATTTTTGCTCTGGAATGAACTAGAGATCATGACCAACAAACATGTTAGATTTTATAAATTCTAAATAATCAAGTTCATGTACGCAAGTGTTTTGCAACATTTCAGTAAAATGAAGGCAAAAGGCTCAGAACCTGGTAGCACAGCCACTGTTCTGAAACCATCTAATATTTGCCTATGAAAGATCCAGACTCAGCAAACTGCTCAAGTGCACAAAGCAAAAGAGTAGCAGAGATTGTCTTATCTCTCAACTCCAAACCAAATAATTTAATATCCTCTATCACATCATTTATCCCGAAGGAGCAGTTTAATAACTGTTTCGCATTACCATGACGTATGCTTTTTCAGAGCATTTGTGTCACCAAGCAGCATTATTGAACAATTTCCAGTTTCTCCTAAAACTTGTTTTGCAACTAGTCAATTATAGATGAAATATCTGTATTTAAGCAATGCTTTATTTCCACTGGAAAGATATTTTTAAACAACTTTGCTGGAACTGTCTGATGCATCACAAAATGTTTTGCTCAAGAAAACAAAAAGCCAAGCTTCCTCATTTCCACACCGTCATTGAAGAAATATTTAAGTGATAAAAACCTCTCCTCTTCGTTCTTCAGTTTCATTCTTCTTTTCCTATCAAAGACTGAATTAGCTTTGTGACAGTGTTGTGGTATGCCTTGTAGTGGAACTTCTGTCAACATCCCTGAAGTGAATGTGTACACTCAGTCTGGCTTCGGCCATCATCCATCATGTGAAAGCACCTGAGAACCCACAGGAATCAAATGTGCTCACATTTTCCCAGCAAGCAAACTGAAAAAACTGTAAAGCTTACTGGGATAATAGGTGATTCTTTAAAAAAAAGAAATTCAGAAGAGGAATTATGTGTCTGAGTGGGAGGGGAATGACAATGAAAGGTAGAAAAGGAACAGCAAGTAACAGAATGGTGTTTTGGAAAAGAACACTGTAAAAGTCGAGTCTTTTATCTGTCATTAATAAAGCCTCGTGATGTCTGAAAAAACAGCAAATTAACGCCTCAACTTTATAAATAACACTCACTGCACATACATTCTACATAATGTACATGTTTTTGCAATGATCAAAATGTTTGTCACACAATGAAACACTAAGAATAAACCAAGGAAAGAAGATAGCATATTCAAGTTAAACGTATGTGCTACACCTATACTCAACAACAATACTGGATACAGACCATAACTGCAGGTTATAGACTGCTTCTTTCTTCTGAAATCTGAAAACATCATTTACTCAGAACCTATTGTTAAGAGAAACATCCAGTTAGGGTAAAGATTTTCAGTAGGTATAGTCCTTTTACGAGGCTGTTCTAATGATCATACTTCATAATGATCATGCTCACCATAAAGGTACTTTATAAAGCTCTGCCCAGCAGCCAAGTGGTTGGCACCTTTGTGAAAACATACTTAAGGTAAAACAGCAGATGAGCACAGTGAGGGAAAAAAAGTGAGAAACAGCAGTACGAAAACCAAGGTCAGAAAAGAACAAGGGCAAGGAGGTACTTCAGGCACTGGAGCAGTCTGTGGAGAGGACCATGCCAGAGTAGATATCTACACTGCAGCCCATGGAGGACCCCACACCAGAGCAGGTGGATTATTTTCCGAAGGAACTGCAGCTCATGAAGAACCCACGCTGGAGCAGGTTCTCCTGAGAGGAGCTGCAGCCTGTGGAGAGACCATGTTGGAGCAGGGAAGAAGTGTGAGGAGGAAGGAGCAGCAGAGGAACTGTTATGAACTCACTGTAACCCCACTCCCCACGTGCTGCTTGGGGGGCTGGGGTAGTTGGGTCACCAGTGAAGAAGTGAAGTTGAGGCTGGAAAAGGAGGGGAGGGGGGAACATTGAAGATGTTTTAATTTTGTTGTTTGTTTCTCACTACCTAAATCTATTTTAATGGCAATAAATTACATGAATTTTCCTTAAGTCGAGTCTGTTTTGTCCACAGCAGTAGCCAGGATACAATCTTCCTGTTTTTATCTAGACCCATGAGCTTCTTCATCCTATTTTCTCCCCCGTCCTGTTCAGGAGGAGAAATGATAGAGTGGCTGGGTGGGCAGCTGGCAGCCAGCCAAGGTTAACCCACCACATCTACTTGCAAAATAAATGATGAATAAAAAAATACACATTGGTTTGAAAGGAAAAAGTTTTAATGTACAAATTCTCACTCACCATGTTGTATTTTGCATAACAGAGCCCAAATCTGCACTGGTCTCTCTCAGTATAAACTTCTATCATGTTTTCTTAATAAAACCACAAAAAGCAGTTCTCAAACTAGGGAGGAAACTGCAGTGGTCTGCATGATTTAGTCTATTCATATTTTTTTCTAGAAGTGTTTACAAATTAACCACAATAATAATTCTTCTTCCCTTTTCTCAAGGAAATAAATATTTCACTTCTAAACTCAAGAATCATTCAGCTCTCTAACAGTCTGTGCATTACGCCCCAGCACCTTCTGTCAAAACTAGCATGTTTTTTCCTCTTGGCACTCCAACTAGTAGCGTTTGTTGCTCCTCATGCGCCCACACAGCATATTCAGAATTCTTCTCCAGTGACACCCAAAGGCACGCTTCAGTGTAAGAAGAAACAGCTGAAGATGTCCATCTTCAGTTCTGCCTTGCAATGCACCCAGCCAGCAACATTACTTTCTTCCAAATGGATCAGACCACACTTTTAACCCTACAAATCAAATATGAAAATACCAGCAGTTCATAACTAGAGTGTTGGAAAAAAAACAACTGGTCTGCCATTCCAGCCTTGTGCACAAAAATTGAAAGAATCTAACATTTTCTGCATGGAGTTCACAACTCTGCTTAAGCTTGCAAAAATATTTAGAAAGTCAACATCATCTTGATCTTAAGCTTCAGATAATGGAGAATCTATCACACTCATATGTAACGTGTTCCAATATTGTTGGAAAAAACATCTAGGATTGCACCTTATTTTACATTTGAATTTGTCTGGATTTCATTTTCAACTAGTGGATCTCATAAATTCTCACTGGCAGTTAAATTTAGATTAAAAGGTTATACTGAGGATGATTGGTCATCAAGTACCTGCATCTTGGATAAATTAGACAGTCCACTCTTCCTTACTGTTTAATAAAAAGCAGATTTACCAGACTTCTATTTCATAACAAGTTTCCTGCTCCTCCTCAACATTTCACCACTTTCTTGGAAAGCAAGTCCTGCACTGACGAATTAACTGATATGTGTAGTTAGGACATGGCATTAATCCTATTGGATTTTCCCCTGCTGCTGCTGTCAGGCTTTTCTAAAAATAGGAATAAGTTACCCTTTAACATATTCAAATATGAACTGTTTCATCAAGGCAAGCATTCTCGTATCTTTAAACAAGAAATACCAACCTTGCACAATGAATAGCCAGCCCTGTTACCTATGAGACCATAAACTACCAAGGATGGTCTGCCATACTACAATTTTATTCCCCCATGCTTTTCTATCAACAAGTACAAAAGCATGGGGGAATAGCAAGTATCAAAAAGGCAACGGCAGGTATCAAAAAGCTATTAGCATTGCATTCAAAATTTTCCTTTGTGTTGTGGATTTCTGCCTTAACCCTCCCACGAGGCTGGAAGGTACTGAAATTCCTCATAAATTGTGATTAAGCTGAGTTGTAAAGCAGTATTCAACAAAACAACGGTTCAACGGTGTATTTTCTACAGCTAGAGCTCAGACCACTCATAGTTCCTTTACTCCAAGCTAATTCAGAAGTTATTTTCTGGTGTGGAAACTATTTAAGAAAGAGTGAAGATAACTGAATCACTACAACTCATTTGGCCAGTTAGGTCAATTTAAAACAGTTTTATTAAATCCATAATTTGTAAGTGAAAAATTAGCCTGAGAAAACATTTTGATTATAAGTTTATTATACATGTATTCTGTGAATGTACTCTTCACTGTATTATTTAAATCCATAGAAATAGTCAAGTCTTACTTCGAGAAGACCTTTAAAACAATCAATGCAAACACATGAATTGAGTATACCTGGAGGCTGAATATCCTCTTGAACAATACCAGCTCGGTTTATTGACTGTTCTTTCTCTGGAAAACAAAACAGAAATAACACTACTTATAGAAAGAAAATACCAGACACCTTGACTGCACCTAATAAAATAATATTGAAAATTATACTCATTCTGGATTGTATACAGTAAAATTCTGGTGAGTATCCATGCACGCAACACGAATGTAGCATTCACACTTAGCAGAGAAACTAACAGCTTGTCTGTTTGAAGAGATTACAAACAAACTGTAAGATAATCATCTTAAGGTAATGACTACTTTTTAAAAACAATGCTGAAATACCTATTGTGATCCCATAACTTAAGGAATAACCAGTACTTTTAGGAGCTACCCGATATGCTCAACATAAAACTCCTCAAAAGATTTATTCCTTCCAGAATTGGTGATCCCCACCTTCAGATCCTGAAAAATTTTTTGTTTTATTACAAGCAGATTTCATGACAGCATCTATAAAACTACTGCTTGAAAACTTTGTGAAACTGAATATTAAGGGAATATTTTCCATACAATGGGCCTGTCTCAGGGTTTGTCTTTTTGTTTGTTTGTTTTTTAAATCCAACCACTTCCAGAAAGAGAAATGGGCAAAACTATATCATTTCCCCTTTTAAACGCTACCCCTCCCTTTTTTTTTTCCCCCTTTCCAGTCAAGTGCTTTACCACTGTAGTGCTTTGAAGCAGAAAGTCAAAGCTGGTCTGGATTAGCCTTTTGCCCATCCCACAGAAGTTTTTAAGCCTTTAAAAAATTGTAGGGTGCACTGTCTCAGGGGAAACTCTGAACTAAGCCCACTTTAAAACTAATATTTTTCCACCTCCTATCACACTGAGAACAAATAAGCTCTGCATGTTATTAGGCTGCCTAGGTACAAGCCTAAGGCTACTGGAGACTAGCAGGAACATCACTGATTCTAGCTGCAAGGGGACAGGCACCAGAGGCAGATCCAGGTCTGTCCACTGAGAATAAGAATTGCTGTTCCACACTCTTTAGCATACAAAATCTCAAGGAACTGTTTATTTTCAAAGAAAAGTGTAGAAAACTCAGAAGAAAAAAAAAAAAAAAAAACAGAACAAATAAGGGCAAGAGATGGGAAGACTTATTCCTGGACATGGAGATGGACAGCCAAAGAGCATGAGATGGAGACTAAGATGAGAAGAGAAGCAAAGACCAAGATGGGAATCAATCTGAGAGGTCTGTCTGGAACACGCTTGGGGTGAACAGAAAGAGCTGTTCGCTGGTCAGGCAAGGAAACCAGCGCAGAGAAGTAACAGATGAGCAACGTGGCGACAGGACACAGAACTGCCAATAGGGAGACTGGGACAGGGCCTGGAAGCAACCTGGAAAATGGGTAAACCAAAGAAAGGAAAACGAGAAAAAGCCAGCCTTGATGGGAGGACAACCACCTCAGAGGATGTGGAAGGAGCCGAGCCTCACAGCTCAGCAAAATCACGAATTCTACAGTGCAAACGCCTTATTCCCAACTGGTATCAATCCAAATAGCAGCTGTCGACCTGCTGTTTTAATTAACAGAAGTAGAAGAGGTGGAAAGATCTCAAGGTTTCAACGCTGCCACTAAACTAGGTGTTTCGGATGAGGAAACAGTATTTTAAAACTAGTTACAGACATGAAAATATTAGAAACATCAAGGTCACAAACTGAGATACTAAAAAGCTATAGAATGATAGCATTTCTGTATGAAATTAAGCAAAAAAACCCTCTGTGCGTGATTTAAGGTACATATTAACAATTTGATTACACACAGTTTTCCCAAGTATCTTCCATTTTATTTGCTAAACTGCTAGGAACTCCTCTGAAGACATGTGAGAATCACGCAGAAAAGACTCTTTCCTGAGCATACCCTGCCTCATTTGTGCAGAATTTAGGTGATACACAAGAAATACAAGATTGAAGCAAAAAAAATAGTATAAAAGATAGCATTCCATGTTTACATATTTGAATGTCACTCAAGAACTACAATCCATTGTTGCCTCTTGCAGGATTACTATGTGATGCTAATCCAGATGTCTGAGACCAAACCCAGCTTCCCAATACACAGAAATAACGAGTATTCACCCACAGCTCAAGTCAACGAGGGGCATGAGCTTCTAGAAGTTTTGATGTTATACAGCTTACTAGACTGTACTCAGAAAATTAAATCCTCTGTACCCCAACGACTAAAATTAATATTTCCTCTCCAGTACCACAACCGCGAAATTCCATGTTCTCATCTAAGTATTAGGTGAATGCTTGTGCTGCTCTCCTACAACTGCGACAAGGATCAAGAAAAGCACAGAGGAAATTACTACAGGTGCAGTCAAAGGAGAATCTGAGCAGCATGTGATAAATAAAATCTACAATCAGGCATTAAATAGCAAGTGTAAATACTTGCTAATGGTGCATTGCCCATTTTATGTGTTAAATGGAGATTTAAAAAATTCCTAACCTAGGAAACACTTGCTCATGTAATTCACAAGTACGAAAGAGGAAGTTATCCACTGGTTCTCTTCTTTCCTTAATGAAGAATCACACATAATACTATATTTTTGGAAACTGCACCATAAGCAAAAATTACTAAGATAAGCAAAAAAAAAGTAAAGTTTTTAAATAGGAACACAGAGAAGAAAACCTGTCTTTGGGGGCAGTTTCCAACTTCATAAACATTGCTTCCTCAAATAATTTTGGTTGCTTGCAACTTAAATTTTACTTTATTTTCAATGTAAGGCTAAAGTCCCTCCAAGAAGATCAGTAAGTTTGTTACCCCCCTTTTTTTCTTCTTCCTAGAAACCTCTTCAGCTGTCTCAACAGACTGACCCTATGAATCTTCACGGTACCGTCAACAGCATGGTTAGCTCCACAAAAGCTAAACGAGGGGATGAGATTTGTTACATCCAAGCGATTCCCCGCTTCCCCTGGCAGAAGCTTAGGAACCACGCACGCTCCTGCGGCTCAGGGCACCTAACGCGTGCTGGGCCTTCGAGCGCTCGAAGCCCGCCGGGCGCTGGCAGCCGGGCGGCCTGGGCCAGGAACGTGCCGCTGGCGGGGTCAGGTCCCACGGGAGCTCCGCAGGCGGGCACCAGCTCCGGCAAGCCATCGCAGGCGGTGAAGAACCACCTTACCACGGCGGTTTGGATTCAACACTTCACTTGCGAGTGGAAAACGTGACTTGAACAGCTTCTTTCACTTGCACCTAAACCTTAATCGCTGCAGAGACCAAGCGAGGGGCATTCGTAACCACGTCCCAGCCCAAAACGCAGCGCCACCTGGAAGGCGCAGTACTGCGGGTTTCCTTCCACCTTCTCCCCTCAGGCGAGCAGGACGCCCCCCGGGAGTCCCCTCCGCGCCGCGCCCTCAGCCCGGCCGGGCCGGCGCTCCGCCCGCGGCCCCTGCCCGTCACCCCC